>ML685772.1:11408489-11481943 GCA_007922175.1 Pelusios castaneus | reverse complement strand
GGAAAAAAAGGTGCCGGAACGCCGTTCCGGTGCGTTCCGGCAGAAAAAAAGCACTGCAACTGCCATTTCGCACAAGCTGGAATCCTTTCTCTAACTGCTGGGTATGATTTGACCACCCCCAATCTTCAGCACTTACCATCATTTTACCCCACCCATCAGATTTTTCAGTGTTGGAATGATGCCCATTAATAAAATTGGTAATAAAAATAAAATATAAACAGGTTCCCTGTAGACCATTACTAATACATAAGCCACAAGTAAGTTATATATACTAAATATAAAAGAAATAAGCCTAATGACAACAACTAACAATCAGGGGCAGAAAAAGACAAACACACACAACCGAGTTCTCCTAAACTACAAATTTCAACTTGTGTACATAGCTGGCCTTCCTTTATCATCTCTCTCTCTCTTTAGCTCCTACTGTTCGTCACAGCTACTTTTCATGTGTTGTCTTAAGTTAGGCTCACAATAGGGACTGCATCTCTAAGTATTGAGTACCAAGTACAGTGGATCTGCATTCAAGCACTTCTAAAATTTAAAGAATAATACATTCCACAATCAGAACTCTTGTCCAGGCCCCCTCCATGTTCATCACGCTAAACTCAAGCTTCTTCCTCTGAACTTCAAAATCCATCACACTCCAACCACTTTATGTCACTAATTGCAGCTTTTCCTCCACCACCATTTAGTCTGTTCATCTCACAAGTACCTCCATGCTTTTTCATATGTTACACATTGTATGTAGGATGCCTGCCTTGATAAATATTTTAAAGCCACTACACTATTCTTTCAAATCCCCCCTCAACAATCACTTCTAACATGATGCCTCTGAAATACTGTCAGACCATGATTGATGAGCACGTAATGAGTTAAGACAACCGCCACCATTCAAAACTGTGCATAACCTTTTAAAAAACAGAGGGGAACCCCACTCCAACCCCTTTACAATAATTTGTGCACATCACTACTGTATACAAAATCTTGTTTGTATTATTATATCATTCTCCCTTTGTTTACCTCAATTGTTCATCCACCTACTGCAGCTTGTTTTAAATGAAGTTTGTAAGCTGTCTCAGGACAGAGACTGATTTTAGAAAGAACCACATCTGGCTGAAATTTCTCATGTCATTCAATGAACCTAACCATGGTGATTTATACCATGGTGATGGGTACTACACAGTACCCTGAATAGAGAAGAATACAATAGAATTTTACAGTCAAACATTCCCTAAGAACCATTTCTAATACAGCCTATTTTAAATAGTCCATTAAAGTAACTATTATACAGTTTTGTGTGACTTTTAATTAAAAACCACCTCTATTACACCAGTTTTTTGTTGATCCCTTGGGTGTTCCTTTAAGACAAATTTCTCTGTATCTTTCAAAAAGATATTCCATTTTTATATTCTCAATAGGCCATGTTAATGCAATGTAGTCATGGAAACACATTGTAATCCTTATTTAAAGAGATGAACCTCAATTCTTCATCAAAAGCCTAAATATCTATAGTAGGGGGGGCATTTATATAATGTCTCAAGGGCAACTGCGTACCCACCAAAACATGTCAATAAGACAGCCAACTAGAGATGAGTCAACTGTCTCCTGATCATATTTGCATTTTGTAACATTCTTGAATGACAACACACCAGCTGTCAAAACTGTAGTGTACTTTGCACCAACCATATTTTCACATACCAAAAAAAAAAAATTGAAGGATTCATCAGCTCAGGAACTGAAACAATGCTGCATATTGGATGATATGTGAAAAATGCCTAGGAATTTTATTTGAGTAGTAAATGAGGCTAAACTGCATTGATATGTGAATTACTAACTGGTTGATTGCACACCAATGAGTATAAGCAGCACACACTCTTCTGTGCATGAACGTATAATGAACCAAAAGAGTAATCTCTCAGGACAAAGTGAAACCTGGCATAGCTCAATTGAAGTCAATAGAGTTATGTCTGTTTTCACCAGGGCAGAATTTGGCCCTGTATCATTATATTAAACTAATAGAATATTAGAGATATAGGAAATCTAAGACAGCAACTATGTGCAATAAATGACAATATTTTAAGGCCTGGACAACAGATTCAGGTGGCATAAAAAACTTTTACCTAAATCTTAAGTGGACACTGAATTGAACTTTATTCTCCATTGCACAATTTGAGTATATGCTGCCCTTTCACAACTAAGAAAGCTAGAAGAAAGAAGGAGACAATATATAGTATTGTATACATCTAACAGATCAGTGTACTAACACTATTCTTTTATGGACTGGAAACAGTTACATTAAATGAAATAGAAGATTGGAGTCAGTAAAGATAACGGTTCTTCTAAAGACCTGGAGGTATAAAGTGGAATGAATTTTTAAGTTAAGTGAAGAGGTAAAAAGGAGAGCAGGATGTGAAATCACTGTACAATACTGACTACAAGAAAAGATGATGATGGTGAGATGCTGTAGAAGACAAAAATGACAAGATGACAAATAAGGAGTCTTGTGGCACTTATAAAGACTAACAAATTTATTAAAACATAAGCTTCTGTGGGTTACAATCCACTTCCTCAGATGTGGCTGTAACAGGGAACAAGGCAAAGTGCTCTGCCTAATTCCGTAGGCACTGGTGTCCCTGCTGGAGTCAGAGAGAGGGTAGATCAGCACTCCTCTCTCCCAGTTCCAGCAGAGAGCAAAGCATTCTGCCTGGGTCCCTAGGTGCTGGGGTTCCTGCTGGAGCCACAAGGAGGGGAGCACTGATCTCCCATCATCCAGGCTGCAGAAGGGAGCAACTGCCTAGGGACCCAAGTGGAGCATGCAGGGCTACAGGGCACATGCCGTGCCCCTGATGCAGCTTCTATCTGGCTGCAGTGGGGCAGGAGGGGCCTCCTGGCAGAGACTGGTGGCCCTTTAAAAATTATAAAATTGTAAAATTGTAAAAATTATATCTATGGCCCTCGAGCCAAAAAGATTGGGAACCACTGAACTAAATGAAAAATCTCAGTGGTGTTTGCAAAGTTCATATGAATGAACTTACCAAAAGGTAATAAATCAAATTCTTATCAGATGGTAAATTCATTTTAGCATTTTCATTCTATATTATTCTGAAGAAGTAATTTCTGTGTCAATATGGATCCTTAATGCACTTCCTTATCAAGTTGTCAATCCAGATTTCTATTAATTAATTACCTTACAATTCAAGGAAAATTAATTATAAAGTTAGAAATGTAAACAGTTAGCATACCTAATTATGTGAAAGTGGGGGTTATTCATTTGGCTGTGGGTGATTTTCTGAAGCTATTTTCTTTTATTTAGTTTTGTACCAATAGTTCCCATTTTGAAATGCCAGTGTGGATCAGTCAGAACATTAAATACATTTCATGGAATACACTCATTACTTTATTGCCTTGTGAAGCTATAAAACATCTTTTAGTGTTTTTATAGTAAACAATTATTTTCACCACTGGGTTTTAATTCCAGAATGCAGAGTTCCTGAATTTCCACATGCCAATGTGTTATGCAACAACAGTTCTGCATTTTGAATGACAGCTGTTCAAGATATCTGTTTGGTTTTTTTCTAGGGCCTTCTGCTTTCGTATCCACAGGTGTGCAGATTTTGGAACTCTTAAGAATCACTCTTAAATTCAGTGTATTGTAGCCTTATTTGTTGACTTGACACATCTCTGTTCTATCTGCCAGTACAATGCCTTTTCTCTGTGAAGTCTATTTTGACATTCTCTGAGCTTTATGGAAAGTCTCTACAAATTTTCTGATAGTTTATAGCTTATTAGTCCACAGTACAGCAATATAAAGACACTTGAGTCATCTGTTTTCCAACATGTTACATTTGGTTCATCACTAAAGTGATGAAGCAGCTTTATACATCTTTAATCATTATATCAGTGCCCATTTATCAAATGTTTTATCAATTCTTCTTGATGCTTAAATTCAGGTTATTCAGCTGCATACCTCAGAGCCATGTCAAGCTGCTGACGAAGCTTTTTGGGCATACGGTTTTTCATGACACTTTTTACCTTGAAGATGTTTACCGCATATTGGCTTTTCAGCAAATAAATTATTCTTCCAGTATTATATGTAACACAGAGACCATCCTTTTTAAACCTCTGTTCATGATCAGACAGGTATGTTCATTAATCAACATTAACTTTAAAACAGACAGACGGTACCATAATAATTTGTTATACTTACAGAGAAATAGAATTTCCTTTTAAGATATTCTTTGTCAAACAAGAGGATCTATTCAAAGTTTTAACTCGCCTTCCCAAAGACTTATATTTTAATTCATTCATTTCTTGGTATCAGTTTGATTACGCATCAAGAGGGTTTAATTATTTTCTGAATCTCTCAACCTACAACAGAAAAGAAATATGATAACCTTAAATTTACTCAACCACAGACTGAAGATGTGTGCTAGTGATTTGGTAAACTGCTTTTCAATCTGAAAATGCATCTCATCTGAGAAATGGCAACAGCTTCTCTTTGTTGTCTCAGGTACACAGGCCTGTATAATCACTATTGGTATGTGTAAGTGTTACTCTATTGTGTGGATCTCTCTCTCTCACAGCCACAAAGTCAAAAACGTACAGATACTCAAAATAAATGCTACAATGAAAAACAAACAGTGCACTTTCCTAATCAATCTATTCTGAAACTTATGGGTTGGGGAAAATGTCATTGCAGCTGATGGATGTAACCACTGCTCTTCATTTAAGATAACTGGGCTCAAAAAAGAATTAAGCTCATGAAGGATAGGGCCATCAATGGCTGTTAGTCAATATGGTCAGAGGCACAACCTCATGCTCCCAATGTCCGTAAACCTCTGACTGGAGCTGTGACTAGACAACATGGGATGGATTACTTATTAAGGTGCCCTGATCTGTTCACTCCCTCTTAGGCTTCTGGCACAGGCCATTGTCAGAAGACAGGATATTGGGTTATGTGGACCATTGGTCTGACCATGTATGGCCTTTCCTATGTTCTTGTACTCTTATACAGTTAAGCTCCATTATGAAACAAATAACCACCTTCACCTAAAACACAGGCATAAATCACACCCCAAAAGAAAGGTACATCTGGGTGGAGTGGTTTTGCTGGGTGGATATTGTTACAGTACAGAGATGTGTGAAAGAGAGAGACACAACAAGCCAGCAAACAAACAGAGACTAGTGACTAACAAATTTAGTTTTTAAAAGTGCCACAAGACTCCTTGTTTGTTTTGCTAAACTAGACTAACATGGCTATCACTCTGGAACGAGGCAGCAAGAAAGCTCTGGGACAGAGGCTGAGCAAACACTGTTAGCATGGCACTCAGAAAAACCTAGAGAGTTTTGGGGCCGAGTGCTGACTGAAAGAGGTTGTAAGCATGGACACTATCTCCTCCCGCCTTCAGGGAAAACAGAATTTTTTACATTCTTTGTAAAGAAATAGAATTGCATCAAAGATTCCTAACTCCATCACCTATTTCTCTTTCCAATGGGGGAAAAAAACCCTAGAGACCCGAACTTTGGCTAACAACGCAAGTTGAAAGGGATAACATACCTCTATGCATATGCATCAGGTGCATTTTTCAAGATGTGACACCTGTTTACATGATCAGGGAGTCAGGATATGCAGCAAAAGTTCAGAAAGGAAGACAAGAATTGTGTTGAAGAAAAGAATGCATGTTTTCCAAGAGACAGGGAGGTGCCTTAAGCAGATGATGGCTTTTCTTTGCAATATCTATATTGCCAAACACCACAGCTTAATGTTATTTACCTCAACAAAGAGCTCTATTTTCTTTCAGTTGCACCAGTTCAAAACCATTGACCTCAGTGGAGTTTTATTGATGGTACTGACAGCTTGTTTTTATCTAACACTGTTTATATCAAATATGACCTTCTTGGTTCATTAATTAATGTTTGCAGAGTGCTGTGAAAATATAAAACCTCATCTAAGTGATAAGTATTATTATTTCTGTAATCATGTGCTATTATTGATAAAACTGTCTCTGTTCTGAGTCTCCTCCATCTCTAGGCAGATTCATCTCCTAAAGTGGCAGAACAGAAAATATAATCAGCTGGGGCCCACATCTTCTTGACTCTTTTTACACTATAGTTACATCTACTAGATTATTTATGTCATTTATTGTCCTGTACTATTCACAGCTAAATGCAATTCAATCATACTATTGCCACAGTATAATGAGGCTTCTTCACTGAACAATAGGACAGATGTCTTGCTAAAAGCTCATTGCATACAGCACTGTATTAGTTGGGTTAAAGGAGAAATTATTGTCCTATAACTATAAATATTAATCCTATTATAAGTAGAACAACAGTTGGCACTGGCAGACACCAACAAGCAAATTTAGTAGAGGAAAACTAACAATATTTAGATGATAAAAAGTTGAGACTTTAAAAAAAAAAAAAAAAAATCTCTTTGACAAAGTCTTGTTAAAGGAAGCTACAGCTAACAGTGTTAATGTATTACAGGATTTTCAATTGTGTGTGCACATGTGAATGTTAGGATTGGAATGTTGTTCAGTCACATTTTAAAAAAAATAATTGCCTACTGGTGAATAGCCTAATAAATGTCAATAACACTGACCACATGTAGACAAAATGTATTTAGGGGGAAAACCATGACTATTCACCATAATAAACTGCTACCTGCTTTGATACTCTAAAACTAAACTCATATATCTATTCATTCAAAACAAACAAGGCACTTGGCACTTTCAAAAAACTAAAGCTGACAAAGTGGAATTTTCTCCCAAAACGCTCATGTGATAAATAAATGTGTTAGTCTTTAAAAGTGCTAGTTTAAAAGTTTTAAAAGTTTAAACAGGACTCCTTGTTTGTTCTGCTGACCTAGACTAACAGGATTACCCCTCTGGAACTCACTAACTCAAAGTACTACAGGGATAGCTCGGTCATTGTTGCATGTTAGCACAAAGACCCTGCCCGCTACTTCAAATTTCTGCTCTCAAAACATCACTTGAAGACAGCCCATTCAGCACACCACAGTGTTCCCCCCGTTACCAAATTTGCCCATAAACTTGGAGTATGCTCATTTATTAGGGTTACTTTCCTTGGGGGTGGGGAGCATTGTACTCCTATCAGTGTAGTGCTTGTGTTACATGTGTTTCTATATGGAGCTTACTTCTCCCTTCTGCAAGTCCCCTCCCAGTGGAGCTACCTTTGCAGGACCTAAGCTTCCCAGGACTGGGTTTCTAAGTGCGTCTGAGCGGACCGGGTCTATCAGCACTCTCAGCTGATTCCATATATGTCCCTGAACTCAGCAGGCTGGGTCACACAGCACTTCTCTACTGCCACCCTTATGTGCCCCTGGCACCGCACTGGACTAGACTTGAGCACACGTTTGAGCAGACTGGGTCAAAACAGCACTTTCAGCTGCCACCCTTATATGCCACAGGTTCAGCACGTTAGTAACCCTCTTAGTGAGCAGACCTTACAGGATTTTGGGAATCATAGGGATCTTTAGCTAGGTAAAAGAAGCGTTGCTGCAGAGCAATATAGGGAAGCCAAGAACACAAAGGAGATGGAAAGAGTCTGGCAACCACCTTGAATATAAAAGTTACTTTATTGCCAGGTACATAAAACTTATGAATAGTTATAAAAGGAAAGAAAAATATCCAAACAATTACAATATCAATAACTATACAAAGAGAGAGAAATGATCAGAGTTACAATATTACCTAGTTTCAATTGTAGCATTGGGGAAATCTAGCCCAAGTGGATTACAAAGGTTAAATTTAGACAGTTATATTTGGACTAAGAGGAAAGAGAGAGAAAAAGGGGGGCAGGGAGTTGTCTCACCACTCAGTGCAGCTCAAAGGTACCCAGGAACCAGGCTGTTCAGCTTAGAGTCTGGAGTGCTGGAGACAGGCAGAACCCCCACCACGATCAGCAAGGAAAAGGTGATGTCCCAGTGGAACTGTTGCAGCTTTTGGGTCCAGGCAGCAGAACAGATTCAGGCAGCAGAACAGATCAGAGTAATTTAGAACTAGCTTCTGATTCAGAACTTGGGTAGGGATTTTTGTAGGGAAGAAACAATGGTTCAAAGCAGAACACTAGGGTTGTTTTGGGATAAATAATGACTTAAGGGAGTAGACCAGAGCTGTTTAGTTTAAGTGGACAATAGGAGCTGATCATTCCTGGCTATGGGGGCATTCCTCTGAGGGAGCTTACAATGCAATCAAGCAGATTCAGTATGTTGGATATCAATACAAGATCTATTGACTAGAATTGGTCTGATAATTGCTGAGCTGGGTATGTGCAGACATGAGTTCATTGGTCTCAGGAGCAGAGATCCCCCATCATGCAATGCTTCCCTGCTTTGCCAATCCCAGAGTTCAGTGCGATTCCTGCCTTGGAGCTTGATTCTCCATTCAGCATGCTAATTCTGGTTCCATCCTTGATGCAAATGAAGTTTCTGCTGTCCATTCAGTGTGCTAATGGCTCACATCTTCACTGTAGATGAGGCTAGGGGAGTTGCCCTAATTCCATCATCCTTGTTCCAAGGGGTTTAGGTGCATCTCCCACTGCCTTGTGGTTGGTTTTAGTTTCTGGTTCAAGCAGAGGCTGGGGGGGGGGGGGGGGTGAGTCACAGAGGCAGGATAGTGTGCCTGGTTCCAAGAACACAGAGCTAACCAGTAACACCCCCCACAGCCATTTATAGTAGGTCTGGCTTTACAACCTCTGGGGCATCACTGTCTCAGAGACTGATCAGAAACTGCTCATCCTCCTCCTCTGGCTTCTTTTTCTCTGGCTGAGCTGACCCCTTCTTAGCCCCTTCCAGGTACCTCTTGTATTGCCCAGCTAACAAGCTCCACAGCTGTTTCCCTTTACTCCAGCCACTGCAGGCTCCCTCAGCTGGTTCCCATTCCCCCTTAATTATGGTTCCAGGGGCAGAGGACTGACTCAGGCTATTTTCCCCCAGCGCCCTGTCACAGTCATCAAGATATTCCTTGCACTTGATTAGCATGCAAAATCTCATTTTATAACAGGACTACATTTTTTGAGGGTTGTTTACATACAAATACATGGGTCTTGCTTAATCATGGATGAGACATTTTAATAATCAATTCCCTGACAGTGTATGCCATCCCATTTAGGATCACGCTGCCACCATAATACCAACCTACCTATCTTTGGTGGAAACAAAATGTTGATGATGTTTATATTACAAATTCAAGACTGTGAATGTAATCTTCTCACACAAAGGGTCCTCTCCCCCTCACCCCCCCAAAAAATCAATTCAATTTGAACAGAAACTGGAATTATTTTATGAGAAGGAAATTTATTATAAGTGGAGCACAAATTTTTAACCCCAAACTGAGGCTATTGTATCAGGATCTCAACAAAGACAGTCAGGACTGAGGGTCATTGTAGGGATTCATGGCTTGTGGTTTGTGCAGAGAGATGGCACGTCCGGATGACCTTGATGCATGATCACAGACCATCCACCTGCAGACATGCTGGGCAGGGAAAGGGGGGGAGCGTGAGAGACACTGAGCATATTCATCTTGTTATGTCTTAGTACCCTGTTATGTTCTCGCACAGGAATGCTTGCCGTGCTTATCTTGATCTTATGTAACTTGTTTGTTCATTACAATAAAAGGAGTAGTGGATCTCGTAGAAGCAGCTTCTGCTCCTCCATGACATGACAAGTCTGTGTCTGTCATCCCTTCATCTGGCGCCCATCCGTGGGGCACAGGTCCCTGTTTACTTGTCTCCTGTCTACTTTTTAGATTTCTCCTGCTTTCCCACCCTGGGCACACAGGCAAATTTAGCGACTTGTCCGTCTGGGGCTCCGGCCTCAGTAATGCTGTGTGGTGCATTCACTGTTTCGCACAAGGGAAAGCAACTTCTGTCTATTTTTTAGATCTCTCCTGTTTTCCCAATCTGGGCACACAGGCAAGTTTAGTGACCTGCCCATCTGAGGCTTTTGCCTCAGTAAAGCTGTGTGGTGCATTCGCTGTTTCGCACAAGGGAAAGCAAGTCCTGTTCTTCTCTTTATTATCTGTCTGCCGCTCCCACTCACCATGCCCGGCAAGGGTTACAGACGCATCGTACATCTTCGGATCCCGGTGAGTATGGGGGCCTCCCTGTCTAATGCGCAGATCCGCCACTGTAATGAGTTGGCTTACTTACTGCGCAAGGCTCAACATTCCTTTACGCTTAATGATCTCAATGATCTTAATGATCTCATGAGGTTCACGGCCAATGCCCCTGGTACCCTGATGCTGGAACCCTCCGCTTGGAGGATTGGGACCGCATCGGCCGTACCCTGCATGCTGAGCCTCATGCAGGTATCAAGGTGCTCCAATCTTGGCACCTTTGTCGAGATGCCGTTGAGCGCTCTGCGCCACCGACACCTCCCACTCATACTCCTCTTTCTACTGTCCCTCCACCGCAGTCTATCCCCGATTATCCCCCCTGCCCCCGTCCAACCCCCTCTGAGCCCCCCAAGCCCTCCAAAACCCCCTGAGTCTGATTTTTCAGTTCAACTGTCCTCAGTGCAGCAAATGCCTGAGACTGCCCGCCATACCGCAGACCTTTCCGTGGAGGAACTGGCCGAACTTATGGCGGTCTGCCCAGTCACCCGTACGCCTAACGCAGACGACACCATCACGATGACACATTAGCCCCCCCACCCCCGACCTCACCCTCACCGCCCCTGCTGTCACTACCGTCCCCGTCCAGCGCCTCCGCGCCGCCATTAGCGGCAGCGCCGGCCTAGACTTAATTTTACAGACTGATACCAACTTTCAGCTTCCTGGTGAGGTGCGTGTCATTCCCACGCAGGTAACGGGGCCCCTCCCCCCACATGTAGTCGGTCTTATTTTGCCACATTCCCATGCCGGTAGCAAAGGGTTTTTTGTCATCCCCGGCGTGGTTCACGCCAACTACACTGGGGTCCTCAAGGTCCAGCTATGGACCAACCCCCCTCAACAATTGCCAAAAGGATCCTCGGTAGCCCAGCTAATTTTACTCCCCTCTCTGGTCCCTGGGGCAGAGCACAAAGAGCGGGGCGATGGAGGTTTTGGCTCCACCCTCCCTTCCGACTCTTCAGTGCTCGCCCTTACTACCCACATTCACGGGCCTCGGCCAATGTTAACTCTTACATTGCACGGCCGTTTTTTTACTGGCCTTCGAGATACCGGCACTGATGTCACAGTGATACACGCTGCCGAATGGCCACCTGACTAGCCCAATTCATCAATGCATTTTTAGACATGTCAATGATTTGTTGGCCCAACATTTTGTGGATCGGCCCCCTCATTCGGGTCCCTTACAATTCACTTTGCTGTCCACTCCACACACCCCCACTGGCGTGCTGTATATGTCACGCGATGTGACCTCTGTTTATATTTTGGAATGGTCATATCTCCCCTTGACCCCAGCTCGCAATGTTTACCCCTATTGTGATGCCATTCTTGCCCTCATTCGGCGCGGGCGGACCCATGCCTCCCAAATGACAGGCTATGACCTTATGGTTATTGCCGTCCCCTTCACAAAGGAGGAACATTAACACCTCCTGCAAATCTCCTTGTCCTATCAAATTGCCTTAGCCGACTTTGTAGGCACAATACAATTTAATCCCCCTAAAGACCCCCGATTAATTATTGTTCTCAATGCCCCTTTCAGAGTTTGCCCTGTTAGGGCGGTGTAGCCCATCCCCGGAGCTCTCACTCTTTTTATTGATGGCTCTCCTACCCGAGGAGTGCTTACCTACTGTCCCGGACAGATGTTCCCCTGTGCCAGTTTTTCTCTCCGTTTTTTGTGTGGCCACCCCTCCCAGGCTGCTTATGGGAATGGCCTTTTTACAGATTTTTTGGTGCCATGGCCCTGCCTAGGGAGGAGGCCCCTTAACTATTGTTCCAGCCCTGGCTCGGCGTAGGGTGGACAATGCCCAGGAGTGCAAGACCAGAGTGGCTTGGTTTTTATAAAGGGCATGAGTCACACACCAACACCTGTGACTATGAGTCACATACCTGCAGCCCAAGACCCTGCCCGGACTTGTCCCTTATTTTGCCTACTAAGGGTCTTTGGGAGCCCTTTCTCCGCTCTCGTTTAATTTTTGAGCGCACCCCCGTTTTTAAATTCCCCTCCCATGGACACCGAATTTTCCTGTGAGATCTCCTGATGACTGAAAATGAACTGAGCCTTCCCTACATTCTCTGATACTGTTGCTGTTCCAGTCTCTATTCCTGCTGCTGTCCTGGGAATTGGTAAGGCCCTCCTTTTGCAAATTCTTTTTGTTTTAGCTGCTGGCCTTACTTCCCCAGCAGATAGATTTAAGTTAATTTCTTGGTCTGTGCCTGAAATTATTTCTAATTCCGCAGTTCCCTTGCTGCTTAAAGAAAAGCCTGTGCCGCTGCTAAGTTTTGCCTTTGCATGCTTTGCCCTGGGCCTTCTTGCTTTCAGCTGTTGTTACTGCTGCAGCCACCATCCCCTAATTCCCTCAGGAGCTGTATCCTGGGCTCATACCACTCTGCCTCTGGGACTGCTCCCCCTGATTAATAGGACCAGTATAGTATAAGGTGTGTTATTAGGTTTAGTTTCATTAGTTGGTTTAGGTTTAGTTTTGTTAAGTTGTATTTTATTAGTTTGTATAAGTTGTAGTTTTGTTAGAATTGAATTTTGTGTTTGTGTTTAGTGGTAGTTAAGTGGGATATTTGTTTGTCATTACCTGTTATATTGTGTGGTTATAGTTAAGTTAGATTAAAGATAATTGTTTTGCTGTTTTGTTTTGTTTTTTGTTGTTGTTTATTATTAGCATAAATTGTATAGTTGTTGTTAAGTTGTTAAATAAGTGCTTCTGTGTCTTCATTTTTCCTCGAATACCCTAAGCCCTCCGCTGCTGTTTCCCTCTTTTCCCGAATTTCCAAAGCCTCTTGCTGCCTTTTTTTTGATTCCTCTGTGTTTAGTCTGCAGGCTTCTGAAGATTGCTCTGAGCCTCACCCTGCAGGCCTTCAGTGCCTCTTGCTGAATCCCTTATAGATTGCCTGCCACTGTACCCTTTTTTTCCCTCTGCCACTGATTACTTACCCCACCCCTTCCTTGTTTCTTAACTCAGCCTTCAGTACATTTTTACAGACTGCCTCTTGCTGCATCCTTTGCAGCTGTACTTTTCCCTTTTCCTTTGCCACTGATTACTCACCCCACCCTCACCCTTGTTCCTTTTGTGCCTCTTGGGATATTATTTTAAAATATGGCATACCCTACAATTTTACCAGCCAAGCCATTGTGGAGCGTGCTCATCGCTCCCTTAAAATTATTCTGGAAAAACAATTGAAAACAGCGCCCTCCTGGCTCACCGGGTTGGCGGAGATCCAATAGACCATATACATTGCCTTATTTACATTGAATTACTTAACACTGAATGCTGACAAGCACACCCCCGAGGACCGTCACTATCGAAGTCAGGGGTCCCTGCCACACCCCAATGTGTACTACCGCCACTTGTCTGATCCTGCATGGCAGGGGCCCGTCCCTTTGATTACTTGGGGGGCGAGGCTATGCCGCTGTGCTTTTTCCAACAGGTCCGCTGTGGGTCCCAGCTCGGTGTGTTCGACCAGCCCCCGATGGCGTGGCACCAGGGGCTCCACAATCCGATCCCCAACTTCCAGCTGACTCTGAATCTGAACATCGAGGAGAAACCCAGACTCCGGCGATGCCGACCGCAGCCTGTCCACCCCCGGCCTCAGGGAGTCACATGGGGAGATGTGAAATCCCTGGTCTCAGCAGCCCAGCAACAGTTGCTCCGCAATCATTAGGAGCCAACCCCTGATAATCTGTTATTGGCCATATTTGCTCAGCTCACGGCCAATTCCTTATTATTTTCCTAATTTTAGCTTGCCTTGTGCCAGCCCCGGTGGCCTCGGCACCCTCCCTTCGGGACCGAATGGGTTACAACATCTGGAGCCACCTTGCTGCTACTGTTAATATTTCTTACTTTTGCCTCTTTAATGAGGTGGCGGCTGGCCAACTTCTTGGCTCGTGTTTTATTTTTGTCTGTATATAGCCCTTTGATGTTCAGACTGATACCGTCCTTGGGAATTTTTTATTTTTTTTAATTTCTTGGTCAGTTATTTAACCCTTTCCTTTTGGGGCTCGATTACCATGCACAAGCCCCCTGATGCTTTTTTTCATACCCCCTATGTTGCCAGTAGTGGAAACGTCACGTGTGCTAATTTTGTTAATTGCACCCATGCTAAGGTTCCCCGGGGATGTTTTTCCCCTCCGGGTCCTGTGCTTAATTGTTTTTTTGCTATGAATATTTTTTAATTATGCCCATATTGTCCTCCCTAAGGGTTGGGTTTTTCTTGTGGTTCTTGTACTTTCAGTTATGTCCCTGCTAACCTTTCCGAAGGTGTTTTTGTTGTCTTCGTAGATTGACTATTGTCCTGCCCTCAACCCCTTTCTTAGAGAAGCGCAGCCGCCGCGCTGTCCCGCTGGATGCCTCCTGCAGTCCCACCGTCAAGCTGCTTAGTCAAGCAGAATACATTTCTTTGGCGCTTTCACTTGTGGGTGTTCCTGCCTTGGCGGTGGATTCACATATCCAGATTACTTGTTTGGCCTGTTATGCTGCCAAAGCTATCAACGCTACCTCCTCAGCCATTGCGCTTCTTAATGCGGAACAACATGAACTTTGAGATGCGATCCTTGATAACCGCGCTGCCATTGACTTTCTTTTGCTTAAGCATCATTATGGTTGTTCTGCTCTTTGCAATATGTGTTGTTTTAATCTTACTGATAACAGCCACTCCATTGAGGACCGCCTCACGGCACTCAAGACCCTCACAGCGCGCATCTCCCAAGATGTCGGCTTCAGTGGTTTTTGGGACTGGCTCACGGGGTGGCTCCCGGATCTTGCCCCCCCTCCGAGCTTTGTTTGGCTATGGTGTTTTTGCCCTTGCTGCTTTAATTGCTCTGTGCTGTTTTATTCAGTGTATTCCTTCCCTTTTTTCCCTTTGCCGTTTCCCCCCCCCCCCCCTGTTTATCAGCTCTCCCGCTCCGACCTCGCCCTCCTCCACAAACGGCTCCAGGGTTCCTTGGAGCCCACTTATTTAACAAGAAAGGGGGAGATGTAGGGATTCATGGCCTGTGGTTTGTGCAGAGAGATGGCACGTCCGGGCACACCCGGATGACCTTGATGCATGATCACAGACCATCCACCTGCAGACATGCTGGGCAGGCGACGGGGGGGGGGGGGGAGCATGAGAGACACTGAGCATATTCATCTTGTTATGTCTTAGTACCCTGTTATGTTCTCGCACAGGAATGCTTGCCGTACTTATCTTGATCTTATGTAACTTGTTTGTTCATTACAATAAAAGGAGTAGCGGATCTCGTAGAGGCAGCTTCTGCTCCTCCATGGCATGACAAGTCTGTGTCTGTCATCCCTTCAGGTCATAGCAAAGGCAAACCTGAGGCAGGGAGTAGCAGTGCAGGGTGTAGTCAGACTAGAGGCCATCATCAATACCAAGAGTCAGAGTCTGAGTCAGGTTTCAGGGTCCAAGTGAGAAGGCGAAGTCCAAATCAAACCAAGCTCAAAGTCAGGCATTGACAAACAAGGGTCAGTCACACCCTGTTACCTGAACATCTCCCTGAAACTCCCCTTAGGTTTATACAGTGTAGGAAGCCAATCAGGAGCCCTGAAGCTGCTGCTGTCTATCAGACCCCTGGAGGTGGGGCTTTCCATGGTGTGTCCACAGCCACTTGTGTGCACTGGTTAAAGTTGCTGCTAGGTGACAGGCTGGGGCTAGCAGCTGTGGAGGCCCAGGTTCTAGACATGTGTGGCTTTAGATATTCTCATGCCATATGTCAGGCTAATCAGTCCTGGGTGTAGCATGTATAGTTTTACTATTATTGATATAGCACTGAGAGCACACTAGACACCTTACAATGGTGGCACAATATACTACCTTGTAAAGTGTCTAGTACGCAGACAGTGCTACACCAATAAAACCATTGTTAGAGCCTTTAATAACACCCAAAACTATCACTTAGCTCCTTATAGCTAAGGGCAGCTTTCAGCCCCAAGAACTATAAGACTATTATTATGCTTTTATTATGTCAAAGACATCACATTGGCGCCAGCATACTAAAACCCATATAAGCTTCTGGGTAGAAAATGAATGCCTATTAATGCACCTAATTCTACATGCAGGTCTGCAGAGGTCCTTGTATTATCCAATGGAGAAAAATGAAGGTTCCTACAGTGGTGTCTGCATAAAGTGTCTTGGCTATCTCAGCTAAGAGGTACCAATTTCATCCTTCCCACCATGCAAGAGCACTTATCTGTGCTAGCCCATACTTGTAAATTGGCACATGGAGGAGAATTACAATTGGAAGAACTGGCTGAGCAAGAGCATCATGTGGTTTTCCCAATTAGTCAAGGATGAAGGCTTTTCTCTTTCCTAACCAGTGCTTTTTTTTTTTTTTTTTTTTTTTTTTTAAAAAAAAAGTGCCGGAACTCATATCTTGATAATAAATTTGAAAAATGCCTCTCCTACCCGCTCCACCCCTCTTCTTCCAGTAGTGCACACCTTTCACCTGCTGACCCCACTCCCCCAGCTGGACAGCAGCCTGGCAAAAAAAGGTGCCAGTACCCCATACCCCTGTAAACTATCCCCAAAAAAACACTGTTCCTAACACTAAAGCTACAGCTATGGCATCCCCGCCCACTTTAAGAGTCAGTACTTACAACTAAAACACTTGCTAATGTAGCAATTTGGGCTGCATGCCCTAGAACTGCCAGAGGCCCAGAAGCCACTGGAAACCTTCGAAATGATCCATAAACACCCGTGGGCCACATCCACTATGTATGATTTACTAAAGAAGAACTCCGTTGGTCTGAAGCTCTTTGTGAAGACATGAGAAGGCTATTCCTTAAAAAAATCATAGGCTATTCCTTAAAAAAATCCCAGGTGCAGAGCATATTACAAAATGCTTCTGTGGATCTCAGGCTACACTTATGCAGCAAAAGATTCTATTCAAAATGTACTGGATGCCACGGAGGAGGTTGTACAAAATGAGATCCTTGTCCTCTGAAATTTGTTGGCACTATAACAAAGAAAAGAATCCTGATGCATATGCTGAGGGATTATCCAGTAGCCAACCAGTTGTGGAAAGAGGTAGACACTAGAGCGGAAATAATGCCTACCTTCAGCAACCAAACCTCAGCTGAAAATTATATCCAAAATTATGTACCTACTATACTTCATTTAACTCCATCACAAAGATTTTGGTTCTTGAGGGGCCCAATTATTACCAAGCACATCATTTTACTAAAAAGGAGGAGTAGGTTTATGCCCAGAATACAATCATGGTATTCAGACCTGTCTGAGTTAGCAGAAAAACAAAAAATAGCTTAAAAAGGTATCAAGTAATTATATGAATCTGAAGAAATTTGGACCCCATTTCTTGATTCATTTGGCTAAAGAATGATGAAATAGCTCAAATAATGCCAAATTGCCATTCCACCTGACCTCTCTGCCTCCCTTCCCATTCCCACCCCACCACATTTCTGCACCTTGTATGGATCCTCACCCCAACCTTTTCCTCCTTTTTGCTTATTTGTGATTTTGTTCTAGGCTTTATTATGTAACTGCATAATTTTCTTGGCTTTCCTCTGAAATGTGTGGTATTTGGTAACATATGGAAGGTTCAATTCATTTACCTTTTTGTTTTTGTTATTATTTGTTTCTTTATCAAAATAAAGAAATGATCAATTCCTTAGACTTATGAATCTGAAAACAAGTTGTTATGCATTGCTGGTGACACAATAAAGAAATTCATAGCTAGGGAAGTGCACAGTGTTGAGTTTTACTGTTTCATTATTGATTAAACAAGAGCAACTTTTTATTTATCTTAGTTATACTGAAAGTTTAAATGTAAATGAATGATTAGCTGTAAGGACTGCTCTGAATTCTAATATAACAATGGAATTTAGAAATGCCTCATGGAAAGAGTAGAACAACTTGTAATTGCTGAGGTGCAAATAGTTGTTCAAGCATATGAAGTAGTTATTCAAGCAGATGATGGTGCCACATCCTACAAATGGGATACAAAGGAAGATAAGGAACAACTTTACAGCCATTTACAATATTTTATGACATATAAACTTGCTCAGTCTTTTGGCTGCTTCCAAAGTACAACTGTCACAAGATTTTTCAGAATCCACCATAACACTTTATTTTTATTTCTTTATGTTTTCAAAGCATGCACTTTGCCAGTGTATCCTGTTTTATTTTGAGATAAAGCTCTGTCTCTCTGTGATTCCCATTGGATATCTTGCCTCGTCACCATATTTCTACTGAAGATCTGAGCCTTACATCTATACATCCATCTTTCCTCCCTCTTGAACTCCACTCCAAGCTTTTTCTTTAACTACTTTCCACACACAAAGCCTTTCTTATTTTCCCATTTAGATTAATGTGTGTCACCCAGCATTGTTTCATAAACAATGTCAAGTTTCAAATGTGATCAAGTAACTTAAGAGTCTAAGAACCAGAGGGTGCATCTACACTTGTAAATTAAGTCGACTTAAGCTTGCTTAAGTCGACTTAATTTACCCTGCGTCTACACTACAGTTTCCTTAAGTCGACTTAAGCAACTTGCTTAAGTCGACTTAAGGAAAATAAAGTCGACTTAAGCAACTTGCTTAAGTCGACTTAAGGAAAATAAAGTCGACAATGAAAATTAAGTTGACTTTATTAAACCTTGTTTTAATTCGACTTAAGGCTTAAGTCGACTCCCTGCTTTCATTGGCTTCTAACTTGGGGGGGGATGGGTTTTTTTTTAAAGTCTTGACCTTATTGTTGTACAGCCTGATGTTTTATACTAAACTGTACTGCACCTTCCAAGCAAAATTTTAACAAGTAGACAACGTTCTGAAATATGATATTATATATATAATACTAAGATTCAGACATTTTTATCCTGCCAACCTCTCTTCCGCCAAAATGAAATTTTACCAGCTGCCTAGTTTTAAAAGGTACATAAGCCCTTCACCAAAGCAGACACTCATTGATGTCCAACAACTCAGTGTTTCCAGGCTCTGGGCATGGGGATTACACACAATGGGACTCATCTGTCACCTCTGAAAATAATAGGTATTTCACAGTCAAAACAGAGCTGAATATTAAAGATAACAGCCTGGCTCCTGAATGTATGTTTCCCATATGATCAGATTCACAAAAAAAGACCATAGCAATGGAGGCAGGCTTCATAATAGGAGTCAAAATACACTTTTTCTTTGTTGAAGATATCCATAAGATTCAATTACTGAAAGTCGGACAACAAACATGGCTTTCATTACTGCAGTAGCACACTTTCCTTCAATTATATAACCAGAATATGGGGATGAATCAGTTGGAACAGACTGAGGAGGAGAAGGATCTGGGAGTACTGATTGATCATAGGATGACTATGAGCCGCCAATGTGATGTGGCCGTGAAAAAAGCTAAAGCGGTTCTAGGATGTATCAGGAAAGGTATTTCAAGTAGAGACAGGGAGGTGTTAGTGCCACTGTACAAGGCACTGGTGAGACCCCATCTGGAATATTGTGTGCAGTTCTGGTCCCCCATGTTTAAAAAGGATGAATTCAAATTGGAACAGGTGCAGAGAAGGGCTACGAGGATGGTCTGTGGAGTGGAAAACCTGCCCTATGAGTGGAGAGTCAAGAAGCTGGGCTTGTTTAGCCTAACCAAAAGAAGGCTGAGGGGGGATATGATTGATCTCTATAAATACATCAGAGGGATTAACATCAGGGAGGGAGAGGAATTATTTGAGTACAGCACCAATGTGGACACCAGAACAAATGGTTATAAACTGTCCATCAAGAAATTTAGGCTTGAAATTAGACACAGGTTTCTAACCATTAGAGAAGTAAAGTTCTGGAATAGCCTTCCAAGGGGAGTTGTGGGGGCAAAAACCATAACTGCTTTCAAAACTGAGCTTGATAAATTTATGGAGGGGATGGTATGATTACCCTATTTTGGAAATCGACTGATATTTGGCTACATGTGGTGGATATACAAGTGGCCTAAGAGGGGAGAGTACATGGGGTGGGTCTGAGTTATTACAGAGAATTGTTTCTTGGGTAACTGGCTGTTGAGACATGCCCATGTGCTCAGGGTTTAACTGATTGCCATATTTGGGGTGGGGAAGGAATTTTCCCCCAGGGCTGATTGGCCTGGGCTCTGGGGGTATTTCGCCTTCCTCTGTAGCACAGGGCATGGCTCACCTACCGGTGAATTCTCTGTATCTTAAAGTCCTTAAATCGTGATTTAAGGAGGTAAATAACTCAGTCATAGGTTGGTGGCCTATTGCTGGAGTGGGTGGGTGAGGTCTTGAGGTCTACATTTTGCAGGAGGTCAGACTAGATGATCATACTGGTCCCTTCTGACCTTAAAGTCTATGAGTCTATAAGATACTCTTCCACTAGACCATGGGCACAGATGAATATCTGCAACTCCTCAGAGATATTGTATCCCTGCTGCCTCACCTATCTACAAAAGGCAAAGTGCAATAGAATGAGCCAGTGATTTTTTTGTGATGGTATGCACTGGTATGGAGTACCGGCACCTTTTTTTCACAGTCATGTGGCCCTGGCTCCTGCCACCACCACCAGTAGCCTACTGGGTTCCCAGTCAGAGCTGGGATTGGGGCTGAATCGGGCTGCTGCTACAGGGGGCTGACCCCACATGCCTGGCCAGGGTCAGGGCTGGATCGGGGTCTTGCCACCGCAGTGGCTTGGCCCCACATCCCCTCCAGAGTCGGGACTGGATCACAAAAAAGCACTGGAATGAGCATATTTTTTATATGATGGCCTGTAGCCTGTAGCCACTAGTCATCTGCTCTCAGTCCTCCTCTGATCCCCAACTACCCCTAGTGGTCTTTGGCTCTACTAAATCTAAGGATCTACTCCCGGTATTAGCCAAATTAGCATTTTCTGAATCCAGGATACAGATAGAAGCAGGTGAAGAAAGGGTCTAAGTGTGGGGCATGGTTCTGACTCCAAGCATCCCAGTTGATTGGCTCACCCAATGGGGCATTGACTAATCTCATTCCATCCTGCGCCTCAGAAATCTTCCTGATGAGAAAATGTTTTGTCAAAAAATTCTCAACCAGCAATAATTGTAATATCCTACAGTTAATGTAATGAGAGACTTAATTTTTTAAGTGCTCTGAGATCTTTGGATGAAGTTTTGGCATCAAAATAAATAGAAACTGTGCTATGAAAACTGAATATAGTATGTATGGCCATTAGGAATGTATGGCCGATAAGAACTAATGCAAGTTATTTCTTCAGTCTGGATGGTTTTGTGTCTGTTTAACTGGTACAGAGTTTATTTTACCTTTACCATTGACTCCCTAACCTAGGAGATTTTTGATCTTATAGAAAATGCAAGTTCTATACTCTTAAGAGGATCAGAGTTGAAAATGAAAATAGCAGATGAAGAAAGACAATGTATGTAAAACTTGGAAAATGTTAAAATGTCATAGATCTTGATACCAAAAAGGACCACTCTGATAATCTATTTTGATCTCCTGCATCAAAAAAAGAGAGTCATGATGCGGAGTGGCTCTTAAAATAGTCAACAGCTACCATGTAGCATAGGTCCATCATGCACATGTGGCATCATAGATACTTGTAGAAAGAGAACTAAATAAATAAATAAGATTTGCAGCTGTTGAATAAAGAAGGAATTATATCTTTAATTGCCACTCGTATATTTCATTGTAGATAGCTGGATCATGACATTTACATAAGATTCCAGAACTATATGAGAATAGAGCTTATAATTATTCAGAAAAATTATTTGCCCTAAAAGTGGGCAAACATTTAAGCAAGTTGATTTCTTTTTACTTTTCCATTCATACCAAGTTGATTCTCCCAAATTAACTGTGCTGAATTTGGTGGCTACCATAACAATGGTCAAAATTTCTGTGGGATGTTAATTGTTCCACCCCCACCAGCCCATTACAGTAATTAAGGGGACTAAAATTAGGCATTGCTTAACCAACATAGATGCCCTAAAAAGACTATGAATGTTTTTTCAAGAAAAACATGAATGGAAAATTTGACAATTGCCATTTAGCTTTTTACCCAGTAGAATTAAATGTCTCCTTAATACATCTGCGGCCAGAATTTTAAATAAGCTTCCAAAACTGTGTCCAAAATATTTACATATATGCCATTGGGTAAAATTTTTATTGAGATGCATAAATTGAGTACTGCAGGTATCCAGATTTTATAAATAGATGCAACTTTTGTGCGTGCATATGAACATAAAAGGTACCTGGGTATAAATCTAAGGCACATTATAAAATATATCCCTGCTTAATGTTGATCTCCCCTCTTCCTCCATATCTCTGACAGTAAGTCTTCACTGTGGATTAGTGCAAATAATCAGCACCCAGTTCTGAGCACCTAGGTTAGCTGAGTCCAGATGTTAGCAGCCACACTGCAAAACCATATCCAAGTTACTGTCTCCTGGTGGGTGCTGCGCTTACCTATTTTTGTTGCTGTTAGGACTCCTGGGGGCATATCCCATGGTTCTTCATGCTGCAGTAATCTGAACTCTCTATAATTCTTTTTTTGTGAATTGGGACAACAAAAGGGGGAGGGATTGGGAAGGATTATTAATTGGGCCAACAGAAGGGGGAAGGGATTGTGAGAAGGACCATCAACACCTGTATGATTTAGAGTTGTCTTCACTACAAAGTGGAAGGATTATCAGTCTGATTGAAGGTGAAACCTGGGTTCAAGCACAAATCCCACTCCCAGCCAAGTCAACTACCCCAGGTTAAAAACAACACTAAATGTGGGTGAGAGGTTTTTGTGTGTATATGAGAGGGGTAAGAAAGGGGCAACACCCTGGTAAGAGCGCAGGGAAACTGGGCAGTGAAGACATACTCTTATGGAAGAGACATTACCACATTTGCAGTCCTTATTAGGTCAAAAATTCCTTTTGAAGTCTGAAAACATAGTTAAGCATCACTAAATTTGACCTATTGTCTATTTGTTTGTAAAGCACAATACATACCTATGGCTTCAGCTTTGGGTAGTATACTATAACCTTAGGGACTACTTTTCCTTTCTATGATATTTTATTACTGGTGCCCTGAGTAAGTCAAAATCAATTATATACAATTCTACACACATTTTTCAAGAGAGTACTCCATATGCACCTTGGTTAAATTCAACTCAACTTTTAAGAAATGTGTGCCTAGAGCCAAAATAATATTGAGAGATTATATGTTGAATGAGAATTATATAAAGTTTACATGAGTTAAGTGCCAATGGTACACTTGAAAATAGTTCCAGTGCAATAAAAATCAGTTCACATTTGTGAAAAGTATTTTAAACCTTAACAATTGAACCAAATAAAACACAGATTTTTCTGGACCAGCAAAGCACACATGTGAGCCAGAGACCAAATTTCAGGTTTTTAATCCCAAAACACTAATTTACTTGAACTCTTTTGAAAAGATTGCAAACATTTTTTCTTAATGCCAAAGTGTATTTTTTTCTCCTCTCCATAATAGAAAATAGCCAAATAAGTTTTGGTCATAGATCAGGTTTTATAAATGATCCATCATTTTAGTTGCTCTGTTCTAGACTCCCCAATTTGTTCACATCTTTCTTAAAGCCTGGCACCGAGAACTGGATACACTATTTCAGTTGAAGTCTCACCAGTTCCAAGAAGAGCAGGACAACTACCTCTCATGTCTTACACTCCTTATAATACACCCCACAATTTATATTAGCCTTTTTCACAAATGTACAACACTGTTGACTAATATTCAATTTGTGATCAATGATAGCCCTCAAATCTTCTTCAGCAGTACTACTGCCTTGCCAATTATTCCCCATTTTGTAGCTGTCCATTTGATTTTTCCTTCCCAAGTAAAGCACTTTGCACTTGTCTTTATTGAATTTCAGATCTGGTCTCCAATTTGTCAAGGTAGTTTTGAATTTTAACCATGTTCTTTCAACATCATCTCATCTGCAAATTTCATAAGCACACTCTCCACTCCATTGTCCAAATCAATGAAAATATTGAATAGTACTAGGCCTTTTGTATTCTTTGATAGGTATAAATAATTTTGGGTGCGTCTACACTTGTAAATTAAATTGACTTAATCTTGCTGAAGTCGACTTAATTTACTCTGCATCTACACTACATTTTCCTTAAGTCGACTTAAACAAGATTAAGTCAATTGAATTCACAAGTGTAGACGCACCCAAAATTATTTACCCATGGTAAAGATGCCCTTGAAGATTTCCATAGAGATTTTAACAATTTCCACAACACAATCAAACTTAGCCTGGAACACTCCACACAAGAGATCCACTTTCTGGACACTACAGTGCAAATTCGCGATGGGCACATAAAGACCTCCCTATACCGCAAACCTACTGATCGGTATAGTTACCTACATCCCTCGAGCTTTCATCCTCGACACACCACGCTATCCATTGTGTACAGTCAAGCCCTAAGATATAACCGCATTTACTCTGACCCTTTAGACAGAGACAGACACCTTCAGGATCTCTACCAAGCATTTTTAAAACTACAGTACCCACCCGCAGAAGTGAAGAAACAAATTGACAGAGCCAGACAGGTACCCAGAAGTCAACTACTGCAGAAGAAGTCCATGAAAAACAACAACAAAATGCCACTGGTCACCATCTACAACCCCCAAGCCAGACCTCTTCAACACTTCATCAAAGATCTACAGCCTATTTTACAAGATGATCCCTCACTCTCTCAAGCCTTAGGAGACAGACCTCTCCTTGCTTTCAGACAGCCCCTAACCTTAAAAGGATACTTACCAGCAACTACAGATCATACAACAGAAACATTAAAGCAGGAACATATCCCTGCAACAGACCACGCTGCCAACTTTGCCCTGATATCTACACTGATGACACCATCACAGGGCCTAATCAAGCCACCTACTCCATCAAGGGCTTGTTCACCTGCTCATCCACCAATGTGATTTATGCCATAATGTGCTGGAAATGCCCCTCTGCCTTATATATTGGATAAACAGGACAGTCTCTGCACCAAAGAATAAATGGACACAAATCTGACATCAGAAATTGCAACACTACAAAACCAATAGGGGAACACTTCAATCTCCCTGCTCATTCCCTTAACGACTTGTTGATAGCTGTGTTGAAACAGATGACTAACAAATCACAGCTTCAAAGAGAAACTGCAGAACTCGAACTTATATGCAAATTTGACTCAGTTGTCTTGGGGTTAAACAGGGACTATGGATTTTTCTCTCATTACAACAAGTGATTTGACCTCCCCCTCCTCTATGTGCTGTTCCCCAGTGTTTAAATCCTAATACCTATTTTGATTTGCTGTTACAGCCTGACCTGATCCTATGTCATACACGCCCCTGCATTTAATTTCCTCCCATTCTGTAAGTTTCCCATCTTCAAAGCATCTGACGAAGTGGGATTTTCTCCCACGAAAGCTCATGCGATAAATAAATCTGTTAGTCTTTAAAAGTGCCACACGACTCTGTTGTCTTTCTACAATAGACTAACATGGCTACCCCTTTGGAATTTCATCACTAGTAATGCAAGCCAAATGAGGCTATCAGCATTGCCTGCTGTGTAACCCCAGCACATGCTGACTATGCCTTCAATGATAACACTAAGCTGGTGACAATGTCCAAGGCTGCGTCTACACTGGTAAATTAAGTCGATTTAAGCTTGGCTTAAGTCGATTTAATGTGCCCTGCGTCTACACTACATTTTGCTTAAGTCGACTTAAGCAGCTTGCTTAAGTCGACTTAAGGAAAATAAAGTCGACTTAATGAAAATTAAGTCGGCTTTATTAAACCACCTTTCTAATCGACCTAAGGCTTAATTCGACTTTCTAAAGTCTCAATTAAGCCAGTGTAGCCCTGGGATAGCCCTAAATCGACTTAGGGCTATCCCAGGACTACACCAATGCCCTCCCTGGTGGGGGGGGGGCACAGGGGGAGCCTGGCATGCCCCCCAAAGGGCAGGGCATGTGGGCACAGTGTGACACTGTCTGGATTTAGGGAAGCATTTATGATATTCTTTTCAATGGATATCTCATAAACGCTATAATCCATAGGAACTATGTCATGTTTGGTATCAATAGAAAGGTAGTAATTTGCTGGGAATGATTATATAGTTTATGTCTAGGGATTCTATTTCGATTAGAAGTTAAGAATTTGATGTTATATCCATACTTTAACTTGTGTCATTAGACGGGAGGGTGTGAACAACCATTGTCTCCTTAATGTTTAGGAATTTTCCAGGTAGAATGGTCTCAGGGTGTATCCTGATGAGCCATTAAGGATACAATGGTTGTATTCTTTATGTCCTCATATGTCCTTTATGGCCTCTGTTGCGCCTTTACTTATTACATAACAATAAGAATAGCAGGAAACCATGAGGCACAGTTGGGTTCAAATGACTCTGTTTACTAACTATGTGTAAACATGCAAGTCTGTAGCAGCACTAGTATCCGGTCTGGCTTTGAGCTAGCCACTGCCTCCTTTTCTCCTTCCTTAGCTTGGCTCACTTGACCTTCCAGCCTTATCTGGTTGCTGCAGTGATTCAGCACTCCAATCAAGTCACTAAAGAAAAATCCACCCATTCTGAAGTATCTAAGACAAAAAAAAACCGCACAAAACAAAGAGTCTTCACCCCAGTCTCAAGCTGAGCGTAGCCTCTCTTCTCTCCTGAGGGTCAACCGTTACCCTTCAGGTCCTTCTGGGCTCCTTTAGCGAGCAGCAAGCCCCAGAACTTCCTTCCTCTCTCTCCACTCTTCACAAGCTTCTGTCTTATCTCACCCACAGTATACTTGATTTAGCCATGTGATCTGCCTGTCATGTGCCTTTGCTCATTTTCTCTGCCTGAGGAGGCAAGTGTGTTAAAACATGCTGCACCCTCTCCTTAAAAAGGCCAGTGATCCTATGACAGCAGCCTACCCCAGGCTATTCTTGCTCATTTCTAAAACACAGAACACGGTGAGTACCAACAGAGAGCTAACAAGCTATTTAAAGGAAAAAACTACTAGGAATAATCATTACCATTACTCATCTGTCTGTCTGTCTGTCTTTTGGCAGAAGTCAAACATCCTAGATACAGAATAAACTGTCAGTGGCAAAGCAGAGAGTCTTGGTTTAAATAGCCAGCTGAGGACTCCCACTATTGTGGGGGGAATCTATAAATGGAGTAGGGCCATCATAGCAGCTCCCACACCATCAGTCCTTCCATCTCCCTTTGTGTGGGCTAGACTTGGCAAAAGATTCTGTGCATCGATGGAGTAAACTTGTGCTTCAGTAATTTGCATCTGCTGGAACAGTCCTTGAGGGCTATAGGAAGCTGGCTGACTATTCCAAGGAGCAGACCGGTAGGGAGCAGGCTCCAAGATGCAGGAGCTACAAATGTGACCACCTTAATCTCACCTTCATATTCCTTATTCTCAGCTGTGCTGAGCTTTGCTCATGCACAACTGAGGATCTGCCTGGCACTCTTAGTTTAGCAGATAGGCAGAGATAAATTAATACATTGCCTGGGAAAAGTTCATTATCATCTTTCACCAAATATGACAAAGAAAGAAGAAAAGCAGCTGTTATCATGTAACCTCATCATTATCTTTTTTATACACAGGGGGAAAATATCAAATGAGTATTTGGAACTGTCAAAACCACTGTAGTGGGGAGAGTGACAGCTATCTAATTCACTGACAAAGTCCATCCATTATTGTAACTTCAGTCAAAGGAGGTTTTATAATTAACTATCTCACAGACTCATATGGAGTCCTGGCAAAACGCTTTCATATCTGACAGCTACCATTTCTAAGTGATAGGAACATGCTGATAAGATGAAAAATATAGTCAAAATGGCTTTCAATTATGACTACACTTGGCATCTAGCAGTGTTGCTGTCCTTAATGGTCCTTAAAGTGCTTTCACTGACAGACTCCCTTTAGAGGATTTTGTGAAGCTAGTGATGATTTTCACAGAGGGCCACAACCAATTAAGTTCAGCCATGGGGCGGCAGCACAAAGTAGGCACACTTCCTTCTGCCACTGTGCTCAGGCATGGCCAGAAGTGATGGTTGTTGTCCAGGAACATAGAATAGCTAAAAAAATTGAGCAGCAGTTCTCAGCCACCATGTTGGGACACATTACTGTGTTACCACACAGCGGTAAGTGTATCACGAAGAGCCAGGATGGACTGAATTCAGTGGGAGGGAGGCCGGGCTGGTGTGTCCTATAGGGTGGCACACACCGCCAAGTGTGTCACAACCTGCAAAAGATCAAGAAGCACTGAACTAGAAGGTGCACTGTTTCAGTGAATACAGCCTGAAGCCCCCAGCAGACCTTAAAGAAGCCCCAACAATTGGAACCATTTACTGCCCTTTGAGGTGGGTGGGAGAAATTCTCTCAGGGAAAAGGAGCTTGATTGCTATTTGAAAGTGGCATTTTCATCTCAATTAAACAGCAGGGATTATTTGGCCCTAAATCTAGAACACACAGTTTTCAAGTGGGTTCCAAATTAGGCCAAAGCACTAATTTTCTAAATAATACCTAGGATTTTTTACCTGACATTAAAGAGGACAAGCATTTAGTTACAAAAAATACTTTTTATAGATAATATATATAGTGCTTCTGGCAAAATTCTAGACTTGGTGCTTTGAAATACATAAATTAATTAAGTAATCAATGTATTGTATTATATTATATTATATTATAAACAGTAATGGATCATACGCTGCAAATCTCTAAGGGACAAGCTCCTCCAGAAACCATGAAGTGCAAGTATGTCAATGTAATCACACACCTTGAGGGTACTGGTCTGTTATAAAATAACTACATTAATGTTTTGGTAAATGAATTCCCTTTGGTCATATGGTCTTGTGAAGTCATTGTACTGTTCAGGATCTTCATTAGACAAATATATTGCTCTCTTATTCTAGGCCATTTTATAAGCCCAGCTAGAATCAATACTATGTATCATCATATATCATATATATATGTGTACATTAAAAAGTCAGTCTATTCTTAATTACAGCTATAATATGAAAGTCATGGGAAAGAGTTGAATTGTTCACAATTTATGGTCTGTAACCTATAGTAATTACTCTATCAGGCCTTGTGTGGGTAAGGCTATTCTATTAAAAATGAAACATCCTCCATTCCTTTCCTTATCTGTGAATGCAATCAAAGACTCTAAATAACCGCTGATACTGCAATTCATTACCTATGCATGAAGAAAATTAGGCACAAACTATCTGAACTCATTCCACCTATAACCTTAATATTTTTGCCAACAGATTAGAATAGTCTTCATTATGTAAAAAGATTCAACTTGCAGACTGGGTTTGCTGTTAAAATCTAATATGCATATATTTTTGCATTATATTCTATATTCCAGAGGCTCTGCTTCACAAATAAATAGAAACTTTATGTTTGCCTCTCAACAAATTTCATAAGCCATGATGTTCCTTAATTTATTCCAATAAATGTCTCTACAAGCTTCAGATTCACTCAATTATTTGCATGTTTTCCCTTCACCTATTAGAATTCCTGCCAAATTCCAAATTAATTCAATTCACCAGTCTTAAACTCCACAGTTAAATACTAACATAATATTGTCTAAATGCTAATCTGATGTTTGTTCAGACACTTCATACAGCTTCCATCTTCCAAGAGTCTGCTGTTTTAATAACCCCTTAAAATAGAATTCTTCCTTGTTGATATCTTTGCCATGTTTTACCATTTGCCTATGAAATAAAGAAACTTTTTCTGCCTCTAGCTCTTTTTATTAAAAATGAGCAAGATAAACAGCATTCTTTCCTGGGGAATAAATAGTTTCATTGTCTGGAAAAAAAACTGCAAAGGTCAAGGGTAAGAAAAATCCCATGACAATATAGGAAGATTCTCTAGGAACTATGGCAACATCTTTTCAGTAGATATTCATTTCTGTACTATTTGAGCAATTGCTCAGAGCAGCAAGACAAAATGCCCACTATTTGTTTTGGTATTTTGCAGAGAAACAAATTATTCCCACTGCAAATTTGCATCCATTTGTTTAGAATCTTATCTTCAAATCAAACTCTTTAAATCACATTAAACCTAAATAAGTGAGCTCCCATTACCCCATTATCAAAACAGTGAAACCATTTTGGAAGTTTAGCCATAACATACAAATGAAAACATGTTTCCATCTTCCAATAGTTCTATATAAACATAAATGTCAATGCACATCTAAACAAAATAATTCAGATGAAAGAAAACAAGAGTTATTGCAGAATGTCAGTGCAAACCTTCTGGTTAAACATGTTAGGAAAATCATTCTTCAAACAAACAAAATGGAGGGCAAGAAGCTTAAGGTTGGAGAAAGACAGCAGCGGTTAAGTGGGTGAGAGACTTTAGGAAGTAAAACAAAGAAAGAAAAGATAGCCTGGTGCAAGCAGAAAACAATGCCTATTCAGTGATACACAGCAGGGGTCTTGGTTCTAGACTTTCAAAATATCAACTATAAGCATCAACATAAATGGGTTTCTCAATAGTGAGTACTATTAAGAATGATAGACTTCAGTACTCCAATGGGGAATGTCCCACCCCAGAGTGTATAATTATTTATAAAAACATTCTACTAGAAATATTCAGTATTTCTCTTGTGGAGGATATAGATTATCAATTTTTAACAATCACTTTGCATTATACTCTGGGGAAAAATCAAGTTCAAACAGTTAAATGCAGTACTACTGGCATAAAGTTTGAAATACAGATCACAATGGTTTTATTACAAAGGACAACGCTCTACCATTAAAATACTCCAAGAACAGCAGAAAACTCATTTAAATCGGAAGCTGGATTTTGAAGATATAGAGAAATGCTATCACAAACCACAAAATACAGTAGCCTTGAGGACAACAACAATGTGATTTTGTTACGCCCCGCAGAAATACATGAAAGAAGCAGCAGAGCCAGCACTGGGACCATATCTGAGTAATCAGTAAACACATGGGCTATGTCTACACTTGTAAAGTTAAGTCAAATTAAAGTTGACCTTGTTAAGTCAACTTAACAGTAGACAAAGCCATCCACACTGGATTTAAGTCGACTTAATAAGGTCGACTTAGTGCTATTCCCCATGCACACTGGCTTTAAGTCAACTTCAGAAGTCGACTTAAGGCTTAAGTCGACCTTCAGAGGTGGTGTTAAATCGACTTAAGCTGTTATTAAGTCGACTTAAGGAAGCGCTTAAGTGTTTCCACCTATGTACACAAGCTGAGATTGTAGACAAACAGCATCATTTGCCCCACAAACTCAGGCGTGCTGAATGCAATGCTATACACAACCTCAAAAAAACTCTGACATTATAATCAAAGAGCCTGACAAAGGAGGCACTGAAGTCATTATGAATAAGTTGGATTATGAACAGGAGGCTGCCAGACAACTCTAACACCACATTCTACCAGCCACTACCCTATGATCCCACTGAGGAATACCAAAAGAAACTTCAACATCTACTTAAGAAACTCCCTAAAGATGCACAGGAACAAATCTACACAGACACACCCCAAAAGCCCCGACCTGGGGTATTCTATCTAATTCCCAAGATCCACAAACCTGGGAATCCTGGACGCCCCATCATCTCGGGCATTGGCACACTCACAGCAGGATTGTCAGGCTATGTGGACTCTTTCCTCAGACCCTTCACCACCAGTGCACCTAGCTATCTTCGTGATACCACTGATTTCCTGAGGAAACTACAATCCATTGGTGATCTTCCAGAAAACACCATCCTAGCCACTATGGATGGTAGAGGCTCTCTACACCAACATTCCTCACAAAGATGGACTACAAGCCATGAGGAACAGTTTCCCCAATGACGACACAGCACACCTGGTAGCTGAACTCTGTGACTTTGTCCTGACCCACAACTACTTCAGATTTGGAGACAATCTATACCTTCAAGTTAGTTCACTGCTATGGGTACCCACATGGTCCCACAGTATGCCAACATTTTTATGGCTGACCTAGAACATCGCTTCATCAAATCTTGTCCACAAGTACCTCTCCTTTACCTATGCTACATCAATGACATTTTCATCATCTGGACCCACGGGAAAGAGTCCCTTGAAGAATTCCACCTGGACTTCAACAACTTCCACACCACCATCAACCTCAGCCTGGACCAGTCCACACAAGAAATCCACTTCTTGGACACCACAGTACGAATAAGCGATGGACATATTAACACCACTCTATACCGAAAACCAACTGACCACAATACATACCTACATTCCTCCAGCTGCCACCCTGAACATATTACACAATCCATTGTCTACAGCCAAGCCTTGCAATACAACCGGATTTGCTCCGATCCCTCAGACAGAGACAAACACGTACAGGACCTTTACCAAACATTCCTAAAGGTACAGTACCCACCTGGTGAAATGAGAAAACAGATTGACTGAGCCAGACAGGTACCCAGAAGTCACCTTCTACAGGACAGACCCAGCAAAGAAAACAACAGAACACCACTGGCCACCACCTACAGCCCCCAGCTTAAATCACATCACATCATCAAAGATCTACAACCTATTCTGGAAGATGATCCCACACTCTCCCAAGCCTTGGGAGGCAGGCCTCTTCTTGCTTACAGACAGCCCCCCAACCTGAAAAAATACTTAGCAGCAACCAGATACCATACAACAAGAACACTAACCCGGGTACCTATCCCTGCCACAAACCCCATTGCCAACTCTGCCCGCACATCGACTCTAGTGATACCATCACAGGTCCCAACCATATCAGCTACACAATCAGGAACTTGCTCACCTGCACATCCACTAATGTTATATATGCCATTATGTGCCAGCGATGCCCCTCTGCCACGTACATCGGCCAAATTGGACTCTTCTTACGCAAGAGAATAAATGGACACAAATCAACATAAAAAACCGGGGGACCTCCTTATATGGTGCTATTGTCTCCTGGCTGCTGCTGAGTCTGGAGCAAGGGCCTTCATCGGCACTCATGGACTTCCACCCCCTCGAGTTACCCAGTGTGCACCCCCAAATGCAGCCAGGGTCACCAACAAAATGGTAACATCCATAAACCAGTAGGAGCACACTTCAATCTCCCTGGACACTCAGTAGCAGACTTGAAAATTGCCATACTCCTGCAAAAAAAACTTCAAAAGCAGACTCCAGCGTGAAACTGCAGAGCTGGAGCTCATTTGCAAACTTGACACAATCAGACTGGGTCTGAACAGGGACTTGGTATGGTTATCACACTACAAAAAGTAATTGTCGGTCTTCACACATTCTCACCTTCTATTCAACTGGTGTGAATGGGCCTCTCCTGCCCCACTGAATTGACTTTGTCAGCACTGGCCATTAAGATGCTACTCCTCCTGGCATGTGTATATATACCTCTCAACTGTTCTTTCCATTTCATGCATCTGACGAAGTGGGTTGGAGCCCACAAAAGCTTATGCCCAAAGAAATTTGTTAGTCTTTAAAGTTCCACAGGACTCTCACTTTTTTCTCTAGGACGGGGATTCAAGAGACACTACACTTATCTCAAATTACAAATGCAATTCATGTCAAGAAGTCTGGATGCATAGCAAAAGATTCCAACTCTGAATATTTCTGTCTTCCAAGAATATACTATTTCTCTTCCTCTAATGTAATAAACTAAATTTTATTCTTTCAACACTTGCCTTCTTTTGGATATTTTTAAATCTCTCGTTTTCTTATATGTTAAAGGGTTCAATTTTAATTACATGATGCAAAGCTGACACTTTCATATAGTACATCTCATCTCTAGATTTGAATACTATTGCTTTTTATCCAAATCTTATTTATATGCTGGGGGGAAGGGTGTCTGATAGCACCCAGATTAGTATCTCTACCAAAGTAAATAAGCAATTTAATTTTACTTGTATGTTTATGAGACAATTTTTTATTAAATTTAGATAAGAAGAACAGGTATGGAGAGGATCTATCTAGTATTAAACTCATTTTCATCAATTTTAATCACATGTGGAATTAATTTGTCTTCATCACATTATTTCTGAACCTGTAAAAGAATAATCTTATTGCTTTGTTTCCATTTCAATACAGAATACAGTATTCCAGCAGATGGAAAATGATTCGTTATCAAGATTGGAAAAATTCACAAGAACAAAAGCAATAACATAAAACATGAATGCCAGAAATGATATCTAACAAGAAACATAAAATATGGTTCTAACATCTGAGCTCTTTTGATCACTTTGTATTTTTGTTGGGATCTACTTTCTTAACACAAATTTTTTTTCACTGGGGTTATTAATACTAGGCTGTCTAACAATTTCTCTTCATAGCCAAAGCCTCTCTTTGAATGAAAGAAAAGTAAGTGGTCAGCTTCTTTCCAAAGATATGTATGGGGGGAAATTGCAAAGAAACAACAAAATAACCAGCTTTAACAACGTCAAGAAGAGCCATATATCCATCCTTTGTCATATAACACCAAAGGGTAATTTTTTTCAGCTCTTGCCTTGAAAGAAAGATAATGAGCACGCCAATTATTTTCACAGCTTATATAGAGCGGTGTGAAGATTTATTTGCTGTCAGACATGATAAAGATGACCTGAAATGCCCAGAACTTTCATGATCAAGCTGGTCATCTTAAGTCCAGTTACTTTGCTGGCAGAAGAACCCATTTTAAGTGAAAAAATGGTGTACAATCAGTCCATAGTCCAGAGCATAGTCCCAATGGAGGTGGTACAGAGAACTCAGCTTACATATCAATTGTATAGCATAGCAAGTACATTTGCAATGATAATAAACCTTTTAATTGAATGGTAGTCATATAGTTGCACTTTGTTGATAGCGCCTGAGGTTATTTCAGATCAAAGCAACAGACTTTGCTAGATATTTATAAGACATTAATTCTTCAGATTTGTGTAAAACCAGTTAGCATAAACTAAACTAACTGTCTGTATATGGATATGATTTTTCTACACCAATTTGCTCACTAAGCTATATAGCAATTAATTTTTTTCAAGTATTGAAAATGGTATTTAATTTGGAAATAGCTTTGTGGTTGTTTTTAATGTTAATGGACTCTTCTATAGATTCTAAAATTACATTTAATGAACAGTGACACAGAGGAACAAGGGTCCAGTGCAGTATTCTAGTGCTTTTGAAATCAACAACAACATTCAAACTTTTGGTTCCTTGTAATACAGTATTGGACCATTTCATGAATTCCAATGATTAAGCTGAAAGCCCAGGAGCCACTGTTGGTAGATTTTTAATGGACTTTCACAAAGCTCATCAAACAAACACCAGACCTTAATGTTTTGTCTGAAAGCAGCCATCGTTCTAGGATATGGTGCCAGGAAAAGTCAAAGTAACTTCAGAAATAATATGTGCTAGAAACTGAAACTGATTTGAAAAAGACACATTTCTACTCTGAGATTTAAATGTATTTGTGTAGTGAGGCTTTTCTACTCTAAGTATTTTTACAAAAAGTTCGTGATCAGAGGGGACGCTTAAGAGCCAGCAAGTGAGTAGAAGCAAGGTAGTTTGATTCCATTAAACCCATGGTTTGTATTTGTGATTTATTTGAGGCTCAACCTATGAAATTATGATGGTTTCCGCTTTTCAGAATCCAGATGCTTTCTTATTGTAGAAAGTGGGAATAGATAAGGGACATTTATGCAGTTGTTATAGTATAATAGTAGATTATAGCAAGAGTAGGCCCAAGCCTGAACCAATCTTCAAAGGTCTAAACTAAAGCAGCTCACTCGAACCTAATACCAAGAACTCAGCTGTCACTCAAGTTGCCCACACAAGAACAGCAACTCACATTCTTGTTGCCCACACGAGGATTGCGAGTCACATATTTATAAATAAAATAGTGCTCAAGCCACAAAGGCAGTAGGTCGCGTCTCGCACCTAGGTATGAGATACGCCTCACGCCTGAATTTTGTAAACCAAATAGCACCTTGCAGCAGAAGCAGGAGGGGTATGAACCCTATAAACATCTTCACCCTGAGCTGTAAGAGAGGTGCGCGCATCCTCCCTGAGTGATCCAGAACCAACTCCTCGGGCAGTGACAGAACTGACACGCTGGTGAAAGTTCTGTGAGTAACAGAGACTTAAGACCTCGGTGAAGGCTGGTTTAAGTAGCTACGGTATAATTGGTAACTAATGCTTAGTACCCCGAGTCCTGGGAGCACAGGGCTAAAGTAGATTAGTACCCCAGCTCCTGGAGTATAGGAGTGCCAGGGATAAGGTTAGGGCTCGAGTAGGCTAGCACCCCAAGTCCTTGGGTGAACAAGGATTCTAGGCATTGTATAATCTCTTAGATAGTTTAGTGCAACTGAAAAGTTACCAGTGTAATTTTTGTTGTCTTGTTGTAATACAGCTGTTGACCACGAAGCTAGCAATTTTGCATAAGAACGTTATAGAAAGTGCTTAAGCTGAATAATAATGATGACGCGCGTAACCATGAATAAATATCCCCTATTAATGATCATGGTCCATCTTGTTTCTTTGTTGGTCCTTATTTCCTTTTTGATGTTCTTTATTTTTTCCTCCCGGTTTTTATTCCCCTTATGGAAACAGTGTTCGGGCCCCCTATTATGCCTGTTAATTGCCGGCTGGACCGGCTTAACCCTCTATACCCTTATTCATCCGACCACTGACTTACAAGTAAAGGCCTCCACTCAGTCACCGAATGAGAGTCGGGCTATTATCCCGTTGGCCAAAGAGCCCATCGTCCGCTCACAACCCCTGATGAGTAACACCCCGGGGGTGGACGTTAAACAAGGTGTCTGTGAGCACTTATGTCTTTATATGAAGGTGCAGATAAACCAATTACAGAAACAGTTGTAGCAAGAAATGTTAAACAGTTCATTCTCCAGCTGTTTGAACTCTTGGTGATTTTTTGATAATATGAATTTCTCATGCCAACTTTCATGTAGATTTTTCCATTGCATCAATAGCAAGAATAAAGGTCCTATTCTTGAATTATGGCTACGAAATAGTGGCCAAGATGTATTTGCCATCCTGATGGGATCTCAGATAGATGTGTATATGCAAGTCCTTGAATCCATGTATTTTATTACTCAAAATAAAATGAAGCAATTCCTCTTATAATTACTTTAAAACATACAAGTAGCTGAAAAGATTGAGACTGGGGAGAGTATTTCTTCAGCCATACCAAATATAATTAACGGATTCACCTCAAATGCTTATCTGAAGCATATCTAAAGATCACTGAGCAAAATCTTGATATGATATTCTTTTCACTAAATTTCTGGTATCTCTGTTTCCTGGTTTTGGCCAGGCTAGAAACTTGCTTTTTTTTTTCTTGATTTCTATTTTAGTCCGTTTGTTGCTTTCTTGTATCTTTCTCTTTTTGCATAAGATTCTTTTTCTAGTGACTTCCTTGTCTCCTTTTACCTGTTTTCACCTTCTTTTTTCTTCCCTCTCTCTGGTTATATGACTTTTCTCCCATCATCATTCTACTTCTGTCTATAAATGTTATACTTTCCCTCCGTGTTCCTTCTGTTCTCTTTCTCACTGACAAGCAGCTTAACAGACAGCGCTGGAAATACCACAAGCAGGTAATTCCCCTAGGATATTTCATCCAAAATGTCAACAGAACAAATGTTTTCTATTATTTTTCACTAGTAGAAGAAGCACACCAGATACTGGGTGTACTGAATTCAGTCCATTTTCAACAGACTGCAGATTTAGTGGGCGGGAGGCAATTCTGATTATAATCAACATGGTTCATTCACCCTTTTCTTGGCTCTACTGACAATGAACAAAGTATTATAACAGGGAAACTTTCCGCTCAGCATATTAATATCCCTTGGATCAGGAATCATTTTTTTGTTTCAGTGTTTCCAAGATATCCTTGGATCACACTTTTTTCTATGTAGTTTGGGTGCCAAAAATAGAACTGCTTGACTTAGTCAATATATATATATTATCCAATGAATATTGCCTTCTGTTCATTCTCAAAAGGTCCATAAACAGTGGAATGTGAACAACTAGTACGCTGTATGAACAAATTTCATCTGTGGCTTGTGTGTGAACCTGCCACACTACAAGTATTCTTTATTCATTATTAGCTATTAACACCATCTGATTAGTCACTTAAGTAAAATCATATTACTTACATACCTTGATAAAATGATTTAAGTTGATAAACAGGCAGAAACCCCTTTTCTGTTCACAAGTTGTTCATGAAAATTTGTAATAGTTCAGCAAATCTATTGTGCAAATAATTAAATAGAAGTTTTCAAAATGGCCATGAATGCACTTCCTGAGTAAATAAGCTCATGACCAAGGCTTGTGCTTACAAGAACATTCTTGCAACTAAAAGCTTACATACTTGAACAAGAATGTAAAAGGAATTCTGAATAAATATGGTAAATATTGTTTGGCTTGAATCACATGAATATCTTTTCCCCTTTATTTACCCTATTCCAAAAAATTATGGCACAAGCTTTTTCTGGTTATTGACAATACCATGTTCCCTGTTGTGCCACAGACTGCTAGCATTAGGCATCTTCATCATCTCATATAGATAACTTTTCACTCAAGAAAAATTAATATGTGACTGCAAGTACAATTATAAATGAATCCAATGTTTATATCCAAAATGGCATTAGTTTTGGGATGATAATATTAGTAGCTATGATTCCTGATTTATTTTATATATAAATCTACCAGCACACACACTGATCATATGTTCTAACTTACTTTTTGTGCTTTTCTTTTATCTTATCTTTTAACTACAAAAATATGATAAAAATAACTGTATATATGTATATTCATTTTTTTCATCTGCTAAACTCTTTCATTTATTGATATTTCATGGTAATGAATTCCAAAAGGTAATTATGCAATACATAAAATATATTTCCATTTATCAGTTTTGCCTTTCAGTTTCATTTAAAATACTCTGCACGCTAACATATGAAACGAATACATCAGCTTGTGGAATGTATTTATGAATCTGTAGAAGAGTTTTGTTTCTCTTAAAAGAAAATCTACGATTCAATCAGTGAGAATATACCACACAATTTCAGTGGAGAAGATGCAAAAATCATGCTATTGTAAACAAGTCATATTATTAGCAATGCAATATTCTGAACATGTAATTGGTTTCAGTCTGCTAAATCTTTGTGGTAACCTTTTTACTCAGAATAAAACTCAGGGATAGCACACCATACACAGCTCATTTGACCTTAAGAAATGAAGAAATTCTTTATATATCATTGTCACAGATACCTGTATATGTCCACCCATAAAATCAATTATTTAGTAAACAGCATGAAAAAAAATATTGAGAAGCAATATACTGTAAAAAAAAATATGCTGTCCTCTAGGGCTTCAGAATTATTACTACTCTACACATTATGGCTATTTGGAACCTCATGGTAATATTGAGGATTGAACTCAGATCCTCCTGCTACAAAATACACTCCTACTGCTTGAGAGACTGACTTGATACCTTCCTATTTGAGAGGTTGCCTCCCTCCCTCTGTCATGCTATCATAGTTGTAATCAGCAGTTACAGTTTCCAAGCTATATTCTCCTATATTTCACAGAGGAGGGACTGCTGGTAGAGCATTCTTTGCAAGAGGCTTCTAAAACAAGCTCTCTCATTATCCAAATAAATCTGTTGTCCTTCTGGGAACACCTCAAGAGACATCTATTTACATCGGCTTCTGCTTCTGGAAGAGTTTTAGTGGAGGTACACTTCGACAAAAAAGGTGTTCGTGTTTTGTTGGGGTCTGAGTCCATCTAAATTCCTTTATTCTGTGCAGATAGCCAGAAAATGGTAATTTAAATGACTCTAACAAGGAAATAACATTAATTTTAAAACTGGATTTTTTTAATATCTTTTGGGAGTCAAGATTATAAAACAATAAATAATAAAAGTCACATAAACACCAAATTATGTTGACTAATTTCAGTTCTTAGACATTAATGAGAACTAAGGATAGCATGACAAAAGAGTCTTGTGGCACTTTTAAAGACCTGCTCATCCACCAATGTGATTTATGCCATCATGTGCCGGAAATGCCCCTCTGCCTTATATATTGGACAGACAGGACAGTCTCTGCGCCAAAGAATCAATGGACACAAATCTGACATCAGAAACTGCAATACTGAAAAACCTGTAGGGGAACACTTCAACCTCCCTGCTCACTCCCTTAACGACTTGTTAATAGCTGTGTTGAAACAGATGAATAACAAATCACAGCTTCAAAGAGAGTCTGCAGAACTCGAACTTATATGCAAATTTGACTCAGTTGCCTTGGGGTTAAACAGGGACTATGGATTTTTCTCGCATTACATCAAGTGAATTGACCTCCCCCCTCCTCTATGTGCTGTTCCCCAGTGTTTTGAATCCTAACACCTACTTTGATTTGCTGTTACAGCCTGACCTGATGCTATGTCATACACTCCCCTGCATTTAATTTCCTCCCACTCTGTAACTTTCCTATCTTCAAAGCGTCTGACGAAGTGGGATTTTCTCCCACGAAAGCTCATGCGATTAATAAATCTGTTAGTCTTTAAAAGTGCCACAAGACTCTTTTGTCTTTCTACAATAGACTAACACGGCTACCCCTTTGGAATTTAAGGATAGCATGACATTTTAGATTTTTAGCAATAATTTTGTTAGGGTTTAAAGGTCAATAAGATAACCGCCTTAATAGCATCCTTGTTAGGTTCAGAGAAAGTTAATCTCTACTGTATGTTAAGCCAGCTTCCATACAGAACAGTTTATAGTTTGGTGCATTTTGTACAAACATCACAAAATAACCCACAATTACCCAATTTTTCATAAAGCATTTGCAGGCACATTTATAGAATTTGGCCCATTAAATAAGCTTCTGTCAGGAGAAAAACTGGATGAGTGTTATACTTTCCATAAAGTCTTCCTGAGTGAAGTGAAAAATATTTTAATGTGTATTTTATGATAGCTCTTCAATTGCTCAGTAAACACTCATTGAAAAATATTTGCTATACCATGTCTCCTTCTGAGAACCTTGATTTCCCATGAAGAGCATGTGCTACAGTTACTAGTAGATTTGTGCAAAATTATCATTTGACAAAAATAATAGGTTCAACAACATGTAGGGAATTTCAGTCCGTTTGACCAAAAGTATCTTAGTGGTACACTACTGTGGCTACTCCCTATCCCTAAGCATACTTCTGAGCCTAGATTCCTCCTTCTTTAAAGTTTTATACACCTTCTGCCTCCCCTCCCATCCAAAACACCCTTCCTAACCCATTACATTTCACTGTTGGACTAGCAACTACAAGTGATGGTCTTCCTGATGAACCTTTGCTGCTTGGCTGTCTGTTCTGGGATTTGGAGAACGAGACAAGAGAGCTACAGCATGGCACTCCCCAAGAATTTTGCCCTTTTGAAGTTTTATAGTTCCCTAAGCCGTTCTTTTAATAATTTTTGCATAATTTCTGCACTGCCTACTTTATGCAACAGTACTGAAATTTACTGTCTATGTTGAGAGAGCACTGAACCTTCAACAAGCAGTATCAGTTAAAAACTTCTCACTATCACTTGTTAAGGCCGTTCTCTGGAGCAGAGTGAAGGTCAAGCCATATAAAGCAGCACCAGCTGAGCATTACTCAGAATCCTTGGTGTCCAGGGGCAGAAGTAACAGTGTGAAGAATAACAGAAGTGAGTATCAATGCAGAAAGGGAGTGCCTCCTGAGAATAGAACTTAAAGCTACACAGACCAGCCTGAGTTAACACAGCAGCTAACACTAGATGCAAAATTTCACAAATTCACACACACAGAGAGAGAGAGAGAGACCTGAAGGATGAAGTTATTCCATTGAATAAAACAATACTATACAACCAGAACTAAATGCAGATCAAACAAATACAATACTTTGTATGTCAGAGTGAATGACAAATAGTACATAGTGGTACATAATAGAGTGTGTTCCTTAGTATTATATTTTTAAGAGAGTTCAAAACCAGTAGGCCTCTAAATTTCTCAGTAAAAAAAATAAATGAAACCAGAAAAAGTTCCTTTGAATATTTTCTCTGACAAATGTTTTCTTTGTCCCATCAAGCATAATGACTTGTCACAAATTAAATTAGAGTTTCAGTTTAGGAGCTCAAAGCCATACATGTAGAAATGTAGGACAAACTGAGTGTTCATAATTCATTCAAGATTCAAGTCAAATTTTCCCTAACTAAACAATATTCAATGCAGTGCAGAACAGTATGTCAGCAGACTCTGCCAAATACTGCTGGAGTACACTGGACATTCTTTAGCCTCTACTGCACAAGCGTTTTACCAACCTCCTCCAGCCCTCCTGTTAGCCTGATTTCCTCAGCACTATGTTCCCCTTCCATCTTCTCCTTATTTCCCCTTTCCTTCTTAAACCCTCCTAATTTCATTCCTCCCTTTCACCTATGTCCTTTTGTCAACTAACACCTACTCTCCTAGCAAACCTCCTCATCCAACTCATCCTCCATAAAATATAGTTTTTAAAAAAATGGAACTAACAAGATCCATGCCAATCTTCACACTGTCCACTGCACAGCATCTAACACATTTTAGGGGTCAGTGCATTAATAATAGTTCTTGATTAAGCAAACAGAGCTGAGCAAACAATATAGAAATCAGCAAAAGGATTTTCAATAACGGTCAAACTACACTTAAATGCTTTTTAAACTCAGATGGAAAAATGAGATTGAAGTGAGAATTGAAAATAGAATATCTTGTTTACAATGGTGACAAATCCAGAAGCACAAGTGAAGTGGTGGCTTCTTGGCAACATATATTTCAATCACTAGGTGAAGAAAAGATGAGGTTATCTGAAACTGAAACTGGACTCAAGAACTCAGAGGAAAGCAAAAACTCCACCACCTGTTGAAGAACTGATGTAGGGTGCCAGTCATGCAAACTTTAGGATACAAGTTTAAATTCAAGCAAGTCAGTAGTTTCACTGAACTACTTTAAGTTAAGCATCTCTAAGTATCGGCAAAATTGAGGCTAAAGCTGTCTATTTTCTGGCCATTTCTAAAGTGAAAGAATCTGCTGAGAAAGTATCTGTTATATTTTAAGGTGATCTCATATGATCTTCTCCCAAGAAGCTTATGGGCAGAAACACACATGCACAAATCCTTTTATAACACTGACTAGCCAGTACTTTCATGAAGTAACACGCTCAGAATTTCTTGTGCTAGATTCCAACTAGCCCTCTATGGTACTCCAGTAGTCTTAACTTTGTGCCTTTTAGAAAGAGGCTGTTCAGAATTCTCCTGGGAACACGGGCAGAGTGAACATGGGACGTGTTTCCATACCACACTCCATACTGACAGAACTGGCTGGGAGTTTTTCAACAACATGTTTTTCAGTCAGAAAATGCCAGTTCATTGAAACTGAAACATTTGGTAGAAATGTATCCATTCCAACAAGGCTTTTATCAAGAGCGTTTTTCAGGCCTTGGATGGAAATTCTAGGTGAGGGGCAGAAAAAGACAAACAGACCAACCACCAGCACATGGAGATAACCAAAACACATAGTTTGGTGAGGTTCGCGGACCCCTATGTTGGATTAGATTAGACCTGGCCAAGTTATCCCAAATTCTTCTAGGACTCTAAAGTGCTACCCATTCTCAACCATCAGTGCTCCTAATGGCAGACTCGGCAGACTTTGATAAAAAAAAATACAAATGCTAAGACAGGGTAAAAGCATATCAGTACACCCTGAATTCATAAAATAATTGTAACTCCTGTATCAATGCTCTCTGCAGAAATAATCAACAGATCTATGTAGCAAGCCTTGTACACCAGATAAAGTATCTTAATCATGCCTGCTATAGAAATTTAGAGACATTTGTTTTCTTTTTAATATGGTAGTGCTCATGTTGAAAGCTTGGGTATGCTATTGACCCTTTTATTCAGAAAAGAAAGTCAATTATAAAGCTAAAAGCTCATCTGCAAATGTTTACTCCTGCAAGTAAATCAACAGGAATTATCTTCATGGGGGTTATTTATAGAAGTTAGATTACTTGCTTATGTATGATGTTTGGAAAATTAGGCAGAAAATCAGCAGTGAAACAGAAAAGACCGTTCAATTCAGCCAAGAAATTGATTTTTTAAAGACAAGCCAAGAAGTGGCAAAGATTACACAGAGGTAAGTTTAATAAAATTGAACAAACAGTCCAGACTGACATGCTTCTATCTCATTTTAGCCAGTCTTAGCAAGAAATTCTGCTTACAGTAAACCTTGATGTTCCACTGTGAGCCAATGAATGCAAATAAGAATACTTGGATACAGGCCAAGTTTTATTTAAAATGGATTCAGCCCAAGAGAAAAACAAAAAGATGCCAGAAACTGCTTTTAGGACTAGAGAGGTAATTGTTCCTGAAGGTATTTCAGTCTTCCATCAGGGGTTCTGAAAACATTTTAATAGTGGGGGTGCTGAAGCCATTGAACCCAACTTTAAACTTGCATATAATGAGAAGCAATTTAAGCCAGAAGCTGTGGCTGCATCCCCAGTTCCGCTATCTGCCATTGATCAAAACCTAAAAACAGATTCTAATAAGGTTGAGTAATAAGAAAATATTTGGCTGCAGCTGGATATTTTCCTCTACTTTCATCTATAAGAAACGGATGAGAAATCTCAAATCCCCCGAGATGAGACAGATTACATATACAGTGTACACACACAGTGGTATTTGTTAAGGTTTTACACAGATATGCATCTTAAATTCTGAAAAGGTAGGTTCTTAACTGAATGTCCGATTAGCAGGATGAGAGAGAACCACATTCTGAAATCCTTTGAACATGCTTGAAATATCACAGGTCCCAAAAAAGGAAAAGTTGAATCCTGTTGTGTCCAAGTGCAGAGCTGTGCCCTTTTTGTTCGTCATAGCAGTCTGAAAGTTCAGTTGATGAGAAGCTCTTCTCACCATGTGAAGAGACTGTGAAATCGGAAAGGAGGTAGTGCATGGGCAAATTATGAGTAGAAAAGCATTGCAGGGATCCTCTTCAACTTTTAGTCATTTTATTGTTGTTTATCATGGCTTTGGGTAGCTTGCTTGGTGAGGGAGAAGCAGCAGAAAGGTCATGCTTTTGCTACAATGCTAGTGTAACCCATATGCCTGAAAAGGCTATCTCTGAGAGACCTGCTGAGGGTGGGTTACTGTTGTTGGGCAGATTAGCGACCCACAACTGGAAACTTCCAGAAGCAGAGAGTGGTAGCAATTTGAGCATGCTCCACAGTGTACCCTGCTGGTGTGATGTGATGTTGTCAGTCAGATGACTGGAGAGCAGCAGCCTGAGCAGACAGCAGGCAGGAGCTGCCTTGAAAGGAGACCATGTGCTCAGTGTTCTGGAGAGGAGCTGAGCCAGGAGTGAACAAGATGTTTTCTCCATGTAAAGGAGTCATTTGCGACAGACCTTGCAGACATGCATATGGGACTGAGGGCTGGTTGCAGAGGAGAAGAGAAAGCCTGCATGGAATGCTACAGAGGATCCCAGCAAAGAAAGAAGAGGACAGCGATTTCTTGCCCCTCAAGCTTCCACACTGGAACAGAGACTGTAGCTGAGAGTTGGGTGGACTCCACACAGACTTTGGGACTCTTGGGTATCTTTCATGCAAGGGATTGTTCTTGGTTAATTGTAGTTTGTTTTCTTAGGATAAGGTTCATTTAGTTAGTAGTTAATAAAGTTCATTGTTATGTTTAATGTAGTAGTATTTTAATGTGTGAGTGTAGCTCTGAGCAAGCTTCGCCGTGAGTCCTGTACAGACTGGATCCTGGGTCTCCAGCTGCTTTCCCCATAGGGGTTGGGATTGATTTCTGTGGGGCACTGGAGAAGGGCAACTAAATTAATTTAGCCCACCCGAAGGTTACACTAGCATCCCAAAAAACATACACATTGTAATCAGACACTTAACACGTTTTTTCTTTTGTGGTTGTAGAGCTCTTTTATGTAGAATAGTGTAGATAAGCATATTCAAATGGCTTAAGTTAAGCTTTCCATTGATGCACTAGTGTTAAATTGAGCTAAATGCGATTAAATTTGTTATCTGACGTTGTATTGTATTGTGAATGAATAACAACCTGTGTGAAACAGGCTGGAAAGCAAAGCTACCTTGCATCGTATAGGAAAATATGAACTACTGTATTTCACATCTGCTTTGTTTCACTTCCTACTCCATTACATGCAATACTGAAGGGAACATATTACAATGTAATTATTGTATCTGGCAGTGATAGAACATTGCATGAAATGTCAGATATATGAGAGAGAGAGAAACTATATACACTGCAGCTGAAAATGTAAGGCCATACACTTGGAGAAAGAATAAGGGAATAATCTCATTGTCTTACTAAATGCCATCACATTCTCCCTTCATGTTCTCTCACACTCTCCTATCCCATGCCTACCCATAATTGCCCTCCCTTGGCCCTGGGTGTCTCAACATTTATTTTGTCTTTTTAGCCCATTTCACTGCTTCTGTAATATCTGCCTTTTCCCACAAAGATGCCGACGCACCACTCATTCTTCCTTTCTGACTATTATTTATTCTGACTATATTTAAGCATAGTATTTCACAGCATAATAGCAAGAGTGCTATATATTTGGTAAAAAATATTTATACTGTGAAAGCCTATTACAGCTTTCTGCTATTAATCTTAAATGGGATTGGAGAGAGATTGTGATTGTCAAAGTTTCCTTGGTGACTTTATAATCATCGTGTACCCATTATACCAACTAGTGACAATTTATAGCTCAAACTGATCAACAAAAGACATTTTTCAATCTTATGACATTCACATAAATCCCAGCAGTTCAATCCTTGTGCTCTGTGTACAAATGTGGCTCAAACATTTGAAACACAGCACTGTTACTTAATTGGGAAATGCTAGAACAGAGGAGTCTTCTAGATGCAATTAGCATATGCCATTTTAGGACCTGATTCAGACCGTTCTTACTCTAATCGTATAGTGTTAGTTATAACATTGATTTACACCAGCCTGAATGAAAGAAAAATGAGATCCCAAGACTTTTGCAAGAAACAATACCTACCTCAATTACTCAATAGTCAGAGGTGATGAAAAAGCTCAAATGGTTTGAGATGTCGCCAGATGTTATTTTTATTTTTTTTACCATTCCATATTAGTTTCATGTGAGAAAGACATTTTTTAAAAAATCACTAAAACTGAAGGCTGGGTGACTTTGTGCACTTTAGGTGTTTTGGGACAATGGCATTCTTATCTGTTTCAGTCATTTGCACTTCATTTAATCTATATCCTGCTATTGAAGTTCATTGTTGATGGAGAAGGAAATACTACAAGATGCCTAATATTAAATCTATGTTTCTATGTTAATTAAACTGAAATCTAAACTTTCTAAACATTATATTTTAAGGTCAGTGACTTCTGCATAATCTCTGATTTTAGCACCATCCTCCACTCACTTGGAGGAACGAACTCTCCACAAAACCCAAAACACCATAAAGAAATGCCCCTATTTTCTAAGAGGATCAATAGAGGTTTATCATGTAAAAATTGATAGTTCACAGATTTTATTAACCATCTTGGATACAGAAGTAGATAAAATGGTGGCAAGATTGAATAAGCTAAAAAATGAAGGTAACCTTTATGGACAAGCAGCTATAGGGTCTTTGAGAAGCCAGATGTACATATTTACTTCAAAGACAGATCAGGATTTTAACTCAAAGAGAATTATCATCTTAAATCTGTAAGATTGTGGTAAAGCACTTTCACAACAGAACTAGAAAATAGAATGTTCTGGTCAGCAGCAGGCAGAGGTTAATACATAAATAAAATAATAATTTGTTAAACTGTTAATAGCAACATCACAACTTACATATGACATTCCACTTGAGGATCTCACAAGGTTTCAAATAAAGAGGACAAATCATGAACCAGCTTGGGTAGAGGTTGACTTCCGTGAAATTATTTGCGTAATTGCTCACCAACGGGAGATGTTTGCAATCTGACCCTCATTCTTTAAACCTCTCAGCATTCCTGTGAAGCTGGAATGATTACTATTGTTCCCATTTTAAAGCAGGGGTAACTGAGGTATAGAAAAGTTATGTGCTTTGTCTATGGACACACAGAGTGCCACTGTCAGAAGCAGGTGTACAGCCCATGTATCCTGACTCTCAAAGCCCGTGTGGACGATTGCTGACACTCTTTTACCCAAATTAAATTCTTTTACCACCTTTATTTATGGGAATCCAAAGTAAAGTCAGTTCCTTATGGAATACTGCTAAAATTTACCCAATGATACAAAGGATGGTGTTCAAAACATTTTCTAGAAAAAGAATCTGTGAACATTGGACTATGCTATTTAAAATGTGAGAAAGCTGTGTGAAATCAAGTATGAAACACTAACAAAATACTATCATTTCCCAACAGGAGTGACCTGATCTTAGCAAAGTGAGGTGACTCATGCCATTTAAACGTATGCTATTGGACTGAGAGGACTATACTGTATCCTGAAGGTTTATCAAGGTGGTGGTGAATAAGAATTACCTATTTTGACTTCGAGGATACCAAAGCTTGGCCATTTTTCTAGGCCAAGCACAAATTAGGAAGTATGCTGCTTCCATTACCATTCTTCCCACTTTTACTGCCAGGATATTTTTTATTTCCTTTCTTTTGAAATCCACAAATTTCAGGCTGTCATTAGGCGTGGTTGTCCCTCAGTGTCAGCCCCTGGGGGAGGTCATGCCTCCTCATTGCCCAAGCAGTAAGGGAAGGCTCCAGAGACAAAAGCAGAGGGACGGGGTTAGCAGCAGTCTATGCGCTCAGACCTTCTGGCAGGGCGGGACAACACACAGTGACTGGTCTGACTTGCAAACAGGTAGACCCAAAGTAGTCTATAAATAGAGCCCTGCATGGATATAAATTGTGGATCTGCATCCACTCACTGTCAGCCTATATCTGATCCAGGATCCGCAGGCTAGGTTTTATGTCCATCTGCATTGGCCCTGCCCGGCTTGCAGTAGCTCCTGCTGGCTGCCACAGCTTTGCTGAGCTGAGGCTGGGGGGTGGGGAGGGAGTTGCCGGCATCTGTCCAAGCAGTTCAGAGCCTCCCCTGCCCCCCAGCTCAACAATTTTTACTCCTCCAGGGCTAGGGAAGCCAGAGCTGCTGAGATCACTCAGCTGTTCAGTGGCAGTTGCCAGTCATCTGATTGGGTGGCTAGCAGTGAGGGACAAGGTGAGGGATAGCTGCCCATCACCTGCTAACTGGCAGAGTGAGGGGACTGGCTGCTGGGGCTCCTAGTCAGAAGTGGGACTAGCCATGAGTGACTTCTCTGATTGGCTGGCAGACCACAAGCAGAGCTGAGCTGGGATTGGCTGGAGCACTTCCTTTGTTCCCTGCTGTGCTGTTTAATATTGCTCACCGCTCTCCGCAGAAGCAGCTAATGCACCCTAGGCAGATAAAAATAGAGTCCACATCCGAGCTCCACTCCACAACAATGGATCTGCGGGCATCCACATCTGCGGATACCATGGATCTGAAGTGGATACCCGTGAATCTGTGGGGCTCTATCTATAAATACAGACCCTGAGGCGGGGGGGGGAGGGCAGCAAATAGGACTCTGGTCTGTGACTGGGCAGTTCCACAGTAGGCTATAAACTGGGGTCCTCTGGTAGAGCAGGGAAACAACATAGGCTATGTCTACACTTGTAATTTTAAGTCAACTTAAAAGGAACTGACAAAGTCGACTTAGAGCATCCACACTGGATGCCTAGGTCGACTTCTAGGGGCTAGGGGAACCTTGAGCAGGTCCACGGTGGCAGGGGGGGCACCCCTTGCCAAGTGACAGGGGCCTCAGCCTTTGCCCCATTGTACCTGGGTACAATGGGGCAAAGGGGGAGAGGGACCCTGGCAGAGCATAGGGACAGGGTGAGCAGGGCTCTTCCCTGCCATTTGGGGGGGCATGCCAGGCTCCCCTTGTGCCCCCTCCCCCCCCCCGGCAGGGAGGGCAGTGAGGGAGTCCTGGAGTTGCCCTAAGTCGACTTAGGGCTACTCCAGGTCTACACTGGCTTAAGTCGACTTTAAAAAGTCTTGCTTAAGTCGACTTAAGGAAACTATAGTGTAGACGCAGAGTAAATTAAGTCGACTTAAGCAAGCTTAAGTCGACTTAATTTACAAGTGTAGATGCACCCATAGAGCTGTCATGTAGGCACGAACACCAATATAGTCAAAAGGCTCAGGCTGGGGCGATTCTGCCACAATAGGGGTGGGATGGCAAGAGGTAGCAGGACTCAGCCCCACTCCACTGGGTCCCAGCCCAGGGCTCTAACAGGAGTGGAGTGGTCCAGCACTGGATCAACAGGGCTCCAGTCAAAACACACCAACCAGCGCTCATACAGGAGCACAACTGGATGTAGTCAGCTACCCCGATCTTCTTCCTACACCTTCTTTATCATGTATATATGGTTTGGAATTGTCTTTCATCTCCACTGAGTACACTGCAAGTGGCAATCCTTGCAACTCCTCAGCATCTATGTTGCCTGGCAACTATGGTAGGTCAGGCCAGTCTGCCGTACAACTGGAATCTGCTCTGGCTTCCCAGTCCCGCAGCAGGTGAGAGATATTCTCTTCTCCATCATCTCTCCCCTCACTGAGCTGCAGGCCCTGGGTTTTATACCTCCCCTTCCTGTCCTGTCCCTCCTATTCCAGCATGCAGGTTGTGATGTACCCAGCTCTGCCCACCAGGTGTCGCGGTGTCCCTTGATGTAGGTCCCTGGGAGAGGCCACACCTCCTGGTTACATAGGCCTAATCTAGTTTTCCATAGCAGAGGAAGATTGTGGAGCAGGGGAAATACATGGGTGCCTAACTTAATTCTTTTTGCCTACATGAAATTTCACCACAGTTATTTATATTTTGAAAAAGGAAACAAGAGAGTAGATCAGTTTTAGCCAGGACACACATTGTTTTTTCATATCAATGGTTCAGTTTGATAGCTGCTTGACTATACGAGAAAAGACTTGGAGTCAGAACAAACCCATTGATTTAAAAAAAAAATCTTATGAAGTAGCTTTAAAAGGACTTTAAAGAAGATAATACTTCACATAAAAAGACAATCATCTTTTCATGAGTACTTCAAGTCCTAAAATATGATAATGAGGCAGAATAAAAATGATAAGCTGTGAATACTAGCATCTAAGACATAATTGGTAAGGAAACAACAGAGAACAAATTAAATATTGTACTTGGAACATGAACAGTTTTTTGGAGTTATTTTCTCCTTCTCTGTGACAATTATTTTCTGCCAAAACGGAGGCTCCACATTAATCATTAAGCAAAAAGAATTTTAGCCAGGAAAATGAATTCTGGAATGAGATGAGTGCAGAACTGCTTACTCTACAAATCAGAGGTATCAAAAGGAGCTGAGAAGAACTCCACTTGGATTACACATAATATCCATGTCCAAGAAGACTAGGAGGGGAGACCAGAGGATTTTTCAGAGAGCGCTGACATTCCAGTGGAAGCAGGACAGAGGATAAAGAGTTACTACTTGGATCAGTCCAATTAAAAGCAGGGTTTAACTTTGAACAAAATGAAAGAAAATGTAATAACCATACTGTTAGAAGCAAAAGGGATACATGTCTTTATGTAGACTCCAGAAGCTTAAAACTAAAAATAGTATATTTGGGTTGTGAAGGAACTGGCAAAAAGAGACTACATTTCAGACAGGTTAAAATAATAAAAATGAATGGGATAGAGTGATCAATATACTGTAAGGCTAGATTAAGTTTCTGGAAAGAAGGGTTGCATTATCCAAAAAAGAAATTACACTCTCAAATGGATTTTTCTCAAGAAAGATAATTAAGGAGTGAAAACTATTTGGTTACAATACCAATTTAACCAACTCATTTATATGAATGTAGAAGCATAATGCAAGGCCTTGATGCTAACTAGTAAAATAGCAATTTGAAACATTCCCCCAGGTCAGTCAACACATGCAGAATGCTTCCATAATATCTAACCATGACAGAGGTGTAGTATCTATTCTGCTACACAGGCCAAAACAGGCATTCATAGTAATATTCACATAATATCCATCGCAGATCATTTTACTCTTTCAGAATGGCAGGGAGGTCCATACACACAGTGCTGGAGCACTACAAACAGGATTCAGAAGGAAAGCTGCTCACACTGATGGGGCTGTTACAGCAAGAGTCACTAAATTCACAGTTTACTGTGCTAGAACCGGAAAAGTCCTCTTTTCCACACCTTCATGGGAACAGCTAATAGATCAGCAGGAAGAGTCAGGCAGAGGTATCTCTGAGCCTTCATGACAGTCTTATAAAAAGGAACACAAGTTTGTATAATCTTGAAAATTCTTGGTATGTCCCACGCTAAAGAAATATTGCATTTATATTTAATGGTGGTTAAAATAGACTGACCCTTGGGAACATTCCCTGATCTGTAGGCGCATCCACCGTTCTTCCTCTTCACCTTCCTTAACCATAACTGATCAAGTATTTGTACTGGCTCTTTCACACTATATTCTATCCATCTCAGACTATTTAACTCTTTCAGAATGGCAGGGAGGGCCACACTTTAACTCACATTTTAACTGGAGAAGCTGGTGTAAGGATTCATGGCCCGTGGTCTATGCTGAGACGGCACGTCCAGGCACACCAGGACCACCTCGATGCATGATCACAGGCTGTCCACCTGTAAACATACTGGGCAGGGAGAGCGTGGGAAACGGAGAGCGAGATAGAAAAAACATTGAGTATTTCACCTTGTTATGTTCCTGTATCCTGCTATGTTTTTGTACATGAATGCTTATTATGATTCTATGTAAGTTGTTTATGCTGCTTAATAAAAAGGAGGTAGCAAGCTCTAAAAAGCAGCTTTTGCTCCTCCATGACATGACATTCTGTGTCTGTCATCCCTTCAAGCTGGACAGTGCATCATATAGGAAAACCATGGTGGCTCAATTCCCCTCACATATAACCACAGCTGGACAGAATGACAAGCCTTTAATTTCAACTAAAGAACATGCAGATGTTGGGTCTCTGGTGACAAGGACTACAAGGCATGGAGAGATAAACAACTAGCAAGAGAGAAAACACAGCAGCATGAAACTTAAGAACTGGCTACACAGGGACAGGTTGGGAGAGAAGCAGTAAAAAATTGATCTAATGAAAAAATACTTCCTCTCAACTGTACACATTTCTCTCAGCAATGGTTTAGTGTATTGATTAAAGCAACCTTAACTAACATTAAATGAAGTTTTTTGTGAATTTTCTTAGTTTTAATAGAAATTTTTTACATATTTGCTTTTTAAGAAATAAAACATATATTTGTTGTTTTCGATGTATATTTTACTGCCGGTGTTATCTTTGTGAAGCTTCATATTTTTCCACTCAGTGCCATGTTGACCAATATAAAAGTATTTAAACTAGCCTGGTTTCAACCAAAACATGATGCTTTTAATGCAAACTCATGAGAAGATAATTACTTGTTTTAGTGCAAAGCAAATTAGCACACACACCATGTACTCGCATTCTGGGAGGATCCTATTATGAAGCTACAATCTACAATTAGATTGACTTTTTGTTCATAAAATTTGTAGTGACAAACACTTGAACCTAGATGAGAAAATACCAGATTACCCACATATTTTTCCGTGACCTGAATGACATTCAATAGGCATCATTCCTCAAATGACCACTGCTGGACTAGGTGTTATTCTTAACCTGCATGCTCTAATGATTTAAGTTATAGTAAATTATGTATTCCAGAGTATTATCCCAGAGCTAATTTTTTGCCCCACCACTGCCTTTGTTTAACCATATTTCACTATTTTAAATCCATGAAACTCAGATCCGTGGCAGTAATGGTGGAATGCTTTTCTACCATTGATATTTAACATCTGCTATTTTCAGCTCTATTTCATCACTATTCAAATCTAGTCAAACAATTTTATCTTTTAAGACTAGAAGGGACCGTTGTGATTATCTAATCTGACCCTTTGTGTAACACAGGCCAAAGACAGTGTGTCATTTCAGACAGTGAATGAGCAGCAGAAAAACTTTCTCTATCGGAGGCTTTTTTCCTCAAGTGTTGATATTTCATAGGAAAATAAAGGATGCAACTGTGAAAGCAAACTCCCCTTCTGCCTCCCAAAGAGTCACATGTGCACTGGGAGCTAAATCCTTGTTTACAAGGGATCAGATAGTAGCCCTGTACTGTAACGCACGCAGGTTTACTTGGTCCTGCCTCAGTGCAGGAGGCTGAACTTGATGACCTCTCATGGTTCCTTCCAGTTCTATATAGCGTACAAGTCTTGTTATCTCTGCATTGGTACTCACAGAACTGTCTGTGTACTTTACAGAGTCAATTCGCAAATTTGGTGGACAGTACCTCTAGACCAAATAAGAATCAGAGCATTCAGCACAGAAAAAAATATCTAAAAATATAAAGGATACTGTTAACACAGAATTTTTAAGCTGTAAGGCAGTTAAAAAAGCTTACCAAGGCCCAGCAAACATCAAGAGGTTATAAAATTCATAAGGAATTTACTAAGAATTATTGCCCCCCAAAAAAGTTTAAATGAAGCTGATGCCCCAGTTTTTGTTTGGGATCAGCATATGAAACAGTACCAAAGAGGTAACCATATTAGTCTAATTCAGCCAAATAAACAAGGTGCTCCTGTGGCACTTTTAAAGACTAACAAATTTATTTTTTGCATGAGGGTTCGTGGGCAAAGTCCCCCTTTGTCAGATGCCAGAGTGGACAAAACTTACATTGATTTATTTAAATTTACATTTACATTGATTACTTCTTTGATTTGCTGAAGTAATCTGACCTGATGCAGTGAAACATAATCACAGGATTTATCTTCCCCTCCCACACTGTAAGTCTTTTTCAATGTTAAGTTTTCTCCACTCTGGTATCTGATGAAGGGGGACTTCACCCTGAAAGCTCATGTGAAAAATAAATTTGTTAGTCTTTAAAGGTGCCGTGGGACTCCTTGTTTGTAAGTCTGGAGTGCTTAGTCCAAGACTCTTTTGAGATAGGCGTGAAAAAAAACTCTCAACTGTGGTGCTGCTCCATGAGTGCATTGTAACATTAGGAGGGAGAAATTAATAAGTAGAAACAGGGAAGAAAAAAATTATCTTCAGCTTAGATTTAAACACATTGTTGATGTAGTAGAAAGATATAAGAAGACTGTTCTGTCAAGTGCTACAGTAGAAAAAAAGATGATTAAATCAATGTTGAGACTTGGAGAAGGGACGAAGAAGAGGCCAACGCTACACATCTCTCTATGATGGAGGATCATAGCATGACATCATCCATAAGGTAGACAGGGCCAAGTTTATGGAGAGTTTTAAAACAAAGGGTAGTTTTACAGTGGAGCCTGAAATAAATGGTATAAATGAAAGCACAAAGCAAATATCAGCAATGTAATGTTCAAACAGGCCTATCATCTCATCAAATGTCATTAGAAATCAGCCTACATTACGATGCAATCTTCATCAGATGAGGCCATCATGGTTCAGGGTTTCCTCTCATTTTTTCCATTGCATTTGCAGAGAGAATTGTACATAAAATATTGTATTTATTTCTTATCTGAATTTAATTACACTATCCATTGACACATGAACACAGAGAATTTAATAAAACTCAAGGAGGAAAGAAAGCTTGCTGAAAAGAGAAGCTTACATTGCTCTGTTTGCCTCACTAATGGCCAGGAACTTCATTTTGCCTCACTTCTAATTTCCACTGGGATTATAAACACTAATCTGGTGTTAAAATATTATCCTATCACTAAGAAGATGAATGCACCTTTTCTGTTTTTTATTTTCTTCTTTATATAAAGGAAATGTAAATAAATTAATAAAGTGCTAACAGAGAAGTTGACAATCTCAATTTATGTGTAAATCAGATTCATAACCAAGATTAACATGACAAAGAGAGATGTGACCCTAGTGGCTTCTAAATATTCACCTGAAATGAGGCAGGGACATGGAAAATAATTGCATTGCATTCTGAAATGATGCATCTTCCTTCAGGATTGAATGCAATGCTTTATTGGGGGGGGGGGGGGGGGAACTCAATTGAATATGAAAAGGCTGCCACACAAAAGTTTCAAAGCTATAGACTGAAATAAAAAGAATGTATCAGACACTGTATAGAATCTGTGCCTATCTGATACATTTATTTTTGTTACTATTATACATGAAAATGCTTTGTCTCTAACGTCAAAAGACAGCTGGAAAAATTTAACTGGTTTTTCCCCCTCCTGATTCTGCTATATGTCTAGCTGTTGAACTTGTAGACTTCTTAGTAACAGTGATTATAGTGAAAGAAGTAGCTGATGGCACAGCTATTGCTACTATAAAACTATACAATATTTTAAATTACTTTTGGCTGTTTCTATTTGCTCTGTTTCCTCACCTAATGAGATGGACATAACAGTAGATGCTGGACTGATGGCTAACGTTTGTCCTATGACAGGTCAGAGTTATAAAAGGTTGTTATCCTCCGAGTCAGATGACTGTACCAAAAGCTAAAGATCACTCTTGCTAACTATCAGGTGCACCATACTCTTATTAGAATATTTTTAAGTGTGTGATCCATATGCTTTTTTCCTCTTTTTAATTTGAATGTAAATTTTGGCTGCCAAAATCAGCTGTAAGTATCTTATGTTCAGGTGTTTATTCCAGACCTTTGGAGACAATGCACTTTCAATGACTTTAAAAGCAGCTCTGTATTTCTTAGACTTTTCTCCTTATCATGGTTAAAGAAAAAATGCCTCAAGATGAATCAAGGAGACATCTTTATTTAAAAGGTTGCATCCAGCTTCACAGCTGACCCAAGACTGACTAACACAGACTTTGTGCTGAAAATACTGCAGCAGATCAAAGTGGTGCATCATTAGCTCCTGCTAGCCAAAGAAAGACATGTTTTTAAAGGGCAATGTTAAATGTTCATATCACTCATTTAGAGTTTATTGACCTAGCTCTATTGAAACAAGTAAAGAATAAGAATGCAATATTTGCAGTGTTCAGTTGAGGAGTGGTGTAGTAGTTGCTTATGCCCTGTGTCCTTTTTCGCTGCCTTTGCTTGAAAAATAAGGTGGGGGAGAGAAAGGAAATACTGCTCAAATATACTCCTGAGATTAGAGTTTGATGGGAGATTGTTTGACATGCCTATAGCAGTCACACACCGGACTCACCAGCAGGGCACCTCCTGGTGATGTTGTTGGGGAATTGGCTCAAGTGGTCCACCTGCTGGCAGTCTGTGCTCTGGTCTTCACATGCCAGACTCTGCCCCAAGTCCTCTTCTAGATGACCTCAGCCCTCCGGTCAAGCCCAAAGTCCACCCCTTCCAGGGTACAACTGGGTACTCTGGCCCACTTTGTGGCAGTGGCCAGGTCCAGTCCATTCACCACCGTCCTGCAGTCTAATCCAACTCACCCTTGCTCCAGCCCACAATATAAATGAGTCTAGGGGCCAGCGAGCTTGTACCCCTCCTGCCACCTGTGCCACTTCTGGCTTGCTGGGGGAGTGGGGAGTGACCTGGGCCTGCCCTCTACACCAGGCCTGGCCCAGGGACACTAAACACCTCCTCTGAGGCTCCGCCTCCCACCAGTCTCTACACTTCACTGGGTGTCAGTTGCCTGAGCCACTTCCCTGCAGCCCCCAGTCACATGCTGCCTTCTCACTGCCTGGAACTCAGCTGCTGTCCCTCCAGGCCTTCTTGCCTCTGGACCGCTGGTCCAGCCACAGCTACCTCTGGCTCTGGCCTGCTGCTCCGTAGTCCCAGCTGCTGTCCCTCTAGGCCTCCTCACCTCTGAACCACTGCTTCAGAGTCTCTGCCCTTTCTAGCTGCCTTCCTGGCCACCTCAGCTCACAGTGACTCTCCATCAGCCAGCTGGAGAACCTTCTCCCTGGACTGCTCAGGCTGGATTGAACTGCTAGTTCTACTGCTCCTTCCTTTATAGTGGGAGCTCAGCCCTGATTGGCTGCTGCAGCCAGGCCCCTTTTTAACCCCTTAGAGGCCATAGTGGTGCCACCACCGCTACAATGCCTATAATTAGCTATTTCTTACACCTTAATATAAAGGAATTTTATTCAAATCAAAGACAGTGGATCAAATATTAGAACAAAACTTTCCCAACACAAGCTTTTCATTGAGGAACATGGTTTATTCATGCCTGAGAGTAGCTTTTTCCTCTTTTCCACACACAGTGCAACAACTTACTGCTATTCCTACAGGATGGTTATTTTCCAAAAGATTTGCCCTAACGGAAGAGGAAAAAAATCCTTTCTTCCTACAGCTAGGAAAGGATGTCTGCCGCATTTAGGATAAGTTTTGCCTACAAGTTCTTCTTTTATTTATATGTTTTAAAAGGGGAGGTTGGGGTGAAAAGCCTACACATTGAAACCAAAGTATTCATGCTATAAAAAAGAAAAACTAGAACTTCAGTATATTTTTTTCAAGCTTACACTGACAGCTTTCTTGTCAAAAGGTCTCACCTACAGCTTAGTTAAACTCAATAGGATTTGTGGATGCCCAGTACTCTAATGTGTATGTGTGAGAGATCATATGCGACTTTATTTCTAAGCAAGGCAAATGTATGTTAATTGTCTAGAGCACTTAGTATAAAGTATCCAGTAATGCATTTTTGCAAATTGGTCTACCATATAATTTACAGTGGTTTTGCTAATTGTTTAAACTGGTATGATCAAACCACTTATGATGTTAAATATAGTGGAATTAAAATTGGGATCGTTAAAGCCATCAAAATAGAAAGGATCTTTATATTTTCTAAATAAATGCTAGATTGTAAGTAGGCAATTTAACATTTAATATTTAGAGGAAATTCATAGGTAAGTAGTAACATGAAGAAAATCTGACATTTCATGCATTCCCATTTCTATTTCTGAATGCTTTTCTGATTTATAAGGCTTTCTTTTTTTTTGAAAGATGTGTACGTACAGAAGGACTGTTATCAGCATCGTGGAAAAACAGTTAAAATATTTCAGACAACTGTTTATTCTACCTAGAAACAAAGAAGGAACCTTGCCTTGGACCTCACTTTGCAGTCTCCACCCACTTTTTTTTTTTTTTTTTAAATAAAGCAGCTTCCAGAATCAGTGAAAGGCTCAAACAAAAAACCTCAGTTCAAAACATTCTTCATTTTTGGAGATGCTTAAAACAGGAACCAAGATCTGGATCCAAATTTCCAAATTGCACCCATCATTATAATGGTATGAGCCAACTCAAATCTCTAGAGCTACCTACCGTCGAACTTTCAAAAGGTGGCATCCCCATTAAGTTTTGATTTTTCGCATCTTCAGTCTATTGCTTTCCAAAGGAAAAGGCTGTCCAATAGTCTGGGCACTATTCTGGAACTTGGGAGGCCTAGTTCAATTCCCTTCTCCACTAGACTTCCTAAATGACCTTGGGAAAATTGCACACTCTCTCTGTGCTTCAATTCCCCATCTGTAAAATGGGAATAATAATCCTCTATCTCACAGGGATAGTGTGAGGATAAATACACTGAAGATTGTAATGTGCTCAGGTATTATGGTACTGGGAAAAATATATAGCACTCACTAACCTTTCTATCTAAATTAGGACTTTATTCAAAGAATGGAACAGCTGTAAAGCAACAGCATTTTTAAATTACAAAGAAGAGAGGCCAACAATGGTGAGTGCTATGTGAGAAATTATCACCACCTACTGGTGAAAACAAAAACTGAAAATGACTTGCTAATTTAAACAAGTATCAAAGTAGTTAGATGATGGCATAGAGAGCACACTTATAAAGTTGGCCAGTGATAGCAAGCTCGGAGGGGTTGCAAGTGTTTTGAAGGATAGGATCACAATTTAAAATAATTTGGACAAACTGGTGAAATGGCCTGAGGTTAATAGGATGAAATTCAACAAAGACAAGTGCAAAGTACTCCACTTGGGAAAGACCAATCCATTGCAGACATACAAAATGGGCAATGACTGCCTAGGAAGGAGTACTGCGGAAAGGAATCTGGGTGTCATAGTGGAACCCAAGCTAAATATGAGTCAACAGTGCAACGCTGTTGCAAAAAAAGCAAACACCATTCCAGGATGTATTAACAGACACAAGAAGTAATTCTTCCTCTCTACTCTGCCCTAATTAGGCCTCGACTGGAGTATTGTGTCCAGTTTTGGGCACCTCATTTCAGGAAAGATGTGGACAAATTGGAGAATGTCCAGAGAAGAGCAACACGAATGATTGAAGGTCTGGAACACTTGACTTATGAGGGAAGATTGAAAGAGTTGTGTTTATTTAGTCTGGAAAAGAGGAGACAGAGTGGACATGATAACAGTTTTCAAGTATCTAAAAGGTTGTCACGAGAAGGAGGGAGAAAAATTATTCTCCTTAACCGCCAATGATAGGACAAGAAGCAATGGGTTTAAATTACGGCAAGGGACGTTTAGGTTGGACATTAGGAAAAAATTCCTAACTGTCAGGGTGATTAATCACTGGAATAAGTTGCCTACGCAGATTGTGGAATCTTTGTCATTGGAAATTTTAAGGGCAAGTTAGACAAACACCTGTCAGGGATAGTTTTAGAGGGTACTTGATCCTGCCATGAGTGCAGGGGACTGGACTCGATGACCTCTCATGGTCCCTTCCACTTTCTTTGATTCCATAAGAGCATGATGACAGTGACTATGTTCTATTTTTTTCATCATTCCAAGCTAAAATGTGGGTAATACTTATTTTTAAGGGGGTGTTATTTTTTGCTGTGCTTTTCAGTAAAAAACAAACTTTAAACAAAATATGTAAAATACTGGAAAAAGCTAAATGTTTTAACATAAGGATCAGTTATTAGTTTTCTTAGGATAGTGACTTTAACCTTCTGAAGTCATCATGGTCAATCACTCTGTGGTTTTGCTTGATTATTTCACTGTTTATGATGTCTGAATTTTTAATTCAATACAAAACTTTGAAGAATCTCATTATCAGAGTGTCTTTCTGGGTTCCATGCAATGACCGAGGATTCCTCCAGTTATTTTGTAGGCAATCAAGGAAAGTAATTACCTTCATAACAGAATACTGAGAAAGAAAAAAACCCAAGATTTGATGAGCAGAGGTCACATCTTTAAATTTTTTCCAGTTTTTCCTTGTAGCTAAATAATATTGCTGAAGCAATCTATCTTAATGATTTGTACTGCTTCCTAGTCCTGTAGTGTCTGAGCATCTTCCATGTTCATTAGTTTGGCATTCTAGCATGTCTCCAGGAGGCATCAGGAGTCTGTAGGGTCTCTCTCATTTTGGATTATAAAATGCTCTTTGGGAGAAGGTGTTTTGGGTAAATCAGGGGAATGGTATGAATGTAGTTCTAGCTATGGTGAAAAGTCTTTTAAAAACAGTGTGATGAACTGGGGCTCTATCCATACACTGTATGAACTGTGGTAGGAAGGGGGTAAAGAGAGGAACAGAGCAAAAGAAGCTGGGGACTGGGAGGTTTAAATAGTGAGCAACAAAAGAATAGAGGGAGAGTGAGACCGGAAGAGGGAGCATGAAGCTGGAGAAAGCAAGATGACACTAATGGGAAAGTAGCTCCATGAGAGAGAGACTAGCATGAAACGGCCCATATAAGATGGGGGACATTGAGCCTGCCTGCCTTTCATGACACAGATGGTCCCTGAGGAGTCCCAAGGGGAAAGTGAGCTAGAAAGGAGCATTGTATGTTATGTTTATTGTTTTAGATGATCTATATTCTCCCATGTTTTACACGATTAAGTAAGAGAGCAAATTGTGTTGGACCCTGGGCAGAAGTGTCTTTATTTATGTGTTAAATGCCTCCCAACTACTGCATACCTCAGAGAGTTAAACCATTAAAGCAGAAGAGTCACGTCTTTCATATGGAGTTCCAGGACAAGGTCTATATAACTAATTGGAGTATCTTGGGAATCTCGGAAAGGTAGGCTGAATTAGCTAAATTTCTGAGAAAGGAGGGTAAACAGAATCAGTGCCCAGAAAGTGTGTCAGAGATGCTAAGCCAAGCAAACAGTGCTACAGGTTACTGGGACTCCAGAAACTAAAAACATCCAGGGACACAGTAGTTTGGACTCCCCTCACAGCAGTCCAGTAAATTGCCAGATCTGAGAGACAGCAAGTTGGCATTCCCTACTCACTTCTTATATTAAGTACAGGGTAGCAAAGGGCCATGGTTCCCAAACTTTTAGCACTGGTGCTCTTTTAAAGACATTTTAAAACCACATGGCTCCCCACAGCCAATTGCTTTTAACAGAATCAGAACCGTATGGTCTTGTCTACACAAAACAGTGATGCACATTGCAGGGGTCGGAATTCTAAAACTCACTAACATGTTGCAAATGAATTGCTCTATGTAGACCCTGCTGATGCACAGTAAAAGTTCCCTAGTGCACTTTAAAGTTGTACTATTGAAAGAGTTACAGTAAAGGTCGCTGGGGAACCTTACAAAGAGATTACTCATTAAAGCCAGATTTCTGGGCAGCTACAGAGAATGCAAAAATTGCTAAAATTAACACTTCCCAAAATAAAATTAATAACTCTGAAAAACAGAAGTCCTAGTTATACCTCAGAGTTTCCTGGATCCCACTTTTCATATAGCTCTCAAAACTTTACATATTTAAAAAGAAAAATATAATTATATCCCCCTCACCTCCCATTCTACACATGGGAAAGCTGAGGAAGCAAGAGGTAAAATGAGCCATCTAGAGTCACCTAAGGCTATGAACACATGGCAGACTTGTCCCGCAATAAGTTATGGCGGGAGAAGCAAAGCACTATAAATATAATGCTTTATCGTGTCCACATAGCACTCCTTGTTCCGCACAGGGCTGGAGCCTGCTACCCGGGGATTCTCTGGGGGTTCCCTGAGGCTAGAGCCTGGGCTGCCCTGGCCCACTGGAGCCCCACCGGGGGTGTTCCCCAAAGCCCGGCTTCGGTGCAGCAGCCCCTGCTACCCCCCCAAATCAGGCTCCACTAGAGCAGTGAAATTGACATATTTGACAGCTCCAGTGTCCCAGAGTGGCCTCGACTGGAACTCTGGGACATTTCCGGAGGCTGTCAAATTGCAAGGACCGTACACATGGGCTCTATGGCGGAACAGCTGTTCTACAGTAAGCCTAATCACCCTCATTTGGTTGCCACACAACAAGCAAAATGTACTCGGAGCCTTACCGCACAATAAAGCTGTCGCGTGTACAAGGCCTAAGTCAGTGATTTGAGCCAAGAATAGAAACTAGGGCTCCTGGCTCTTACTCCAGTGCTTTGTCTACTGCGTCAGATTTCCTAACTCATCAAAATATTTAACTAGGATTAGTTTTCACACTGCTAACTGGAAGAACTGGTTTGGGATTTTGGGCGGTATTTTTTTGGTGGGAGGAAGGATAATTGACTGTATCACCAGTATATTGTTTTTTCAGATTTGCACATTTCTTTGTGTAAATGTGCATGCCATTTTTCCTGCATTAATCATCAAAGGCAGAATCTACAGTCTCAAGGCATACAGTGTGCACAAAGTTAATTTAGTGTTTAATTAATTCCTTTTTACATAACAATGCTTGTCAATCTAATTAGAATTTCAAACTATGTATATATTTGCATATTTACTCATGATCAGAAGAAGCAAAATAATAGGGGAGTTTTTGGTGCATTGTTTCTTGGGCTCAATTAAAAAGGGAAGACAAGTGTTGTGATGCTGAACATATTGAGCATTATCTATTGCTCTGAATGTATTAATTATTGATAATGTTCATGCCCCATCTTTGTGTGTACAGAATTTAACTACAAACTAGTTACCTTGTAGTATAAACTTCACAAACAACTTCACACTTCCAATTTTAGCAGTTCTCAAACTGTGGTTTATAGAGCATTGATGGATTCATATAGCTGCCTGGTCTCATTGCATTGCCTCTCCTTCTGATCTCCAGCTGTTAAATCATCTTAAAAGAAGCTAAGAACAATAATGTAATGGCTATGTAGCTGGTATTATGATGAAGGTTTTGGTTTTGTAGAACTTTGAGTCACATTCCAGTAGGAGAAGGAGCTGCACAAAGGGGAAGACCTGCATCTTAAAGATAGGGGAATAATCTTCCTGGCTGGAGATTGCCTGGAGCAATCAGGAGGATGTTAAACTAACAACACAAGGGGATAGTGCTAAGGAGGCAAATGCAGTACAAATTCAAACTTAGCACATCAAACATGTTGAACTAAGTTGGCAAAGAATTCAAAGAGGAGAAATTTTTTAGTTGCTTATATATCAATGGTAGGAGTCTGGATTCACAAGGAAAAGAAACTGAAAATTCTCATGGATTAAAAGAAATGTGAAATAATTGGCATTACCAAACCCTGGGGGGATGACTAAAATATTAAAATCACTGGTTACAACCTGATTAGAAGGATAGAGAAGTTAAAAGGTGCATGTGCAGGAGCTGACAACACCAAAAACACCATTATCTTCTTTTAGCATTATTGATAACTCAGGACCACGGGCTCTACAATGCACATTGATCAGTGAGCGAACAAACAATGCCCAAAAGGGTGTCCTAGTGGGAAGCTGTTACAGACCACCAAATCAAACCAGGGAACTAATTGAATTTCTTGTTAAGTTCCTGTCTTTGTGGCAAGAGAAATGGTGCTGTTATGTGGTATTTGAATTTGGGAGACATTTGCTGTAGGTCTCAAGGAACTGTAATTAAACATTCTAAATATTAGAGGATAGTTTTCTAACACAAGAGGTATTGCACACAACATGAGAGAATTATTTTGGATCTCATCTTGATGGCCGGGAAGTCAATGGTTATGTATGAACCAGTAACCATGACCTGAATACTTTCAAAATAGGCAGGCAGAGGATTGTCCCAACCAACCACCCAACCACAACTTCAAAGGGGCTAATTTCTCAAAGATGAAGAAAATTGTGAGCAAAATTGATTAGGGGGGGAAATGTAGACAGAAAAATGACACCCTTGTCCATAGTGTCAGCAGAGGCTTGGAAACTGATTTATCCTCCTAATGCTAGTGACAGTGACAACTTTCCTGTTCTGGATGCTCTATCACAGAGTCCTTGGGCTGGCTCTAAAGGCTTCCAAGAAGGATGCCCAGTTGTGGCCACTTTTGCGATTTGGACACAGCTCTAATAAGAACTTAAATGACAGTATTAGGTAAAATCTGAATCAGTTATTCACATGTTGCCCATATCAGATACCCTGAACAACCTACTTCCTGCTACCACAAAATCATATTTAAATATCGGTATAAAGTTAAATACAAGAGAGAGGAGTTGAGTGCTTATAGCAATATTCAATCACACAGGAGAAATTCTGGAAATAGACTGATTGTGGTGCTTGGAAGTAATCAGTAATTCATAACTGACTGTTACTCAAAATATTCTGAAAGAATACATGAAGGAAGACATTGAAGCAATGTGATAAATTCCACAGACTCCATCTTACTATGGCTGATGTATCTGAAGAGAGAAAAATAGAAAGTTAATCACAATTTAACAGTAAGGAGGCGCCTGGTGCTCTCGTAAGATTGGAATATCAACTAGGACGCTACATACAGCCTGGTCACACCATGAATTATTTAGAAATGAAAGGTGATGATATAGGCAGGTCTTTTGGCTATTTATCTGCCAATCGCTCAGCATTAGTGTGACACAAAGTGCTTCATTAAGTATACATGTTAAAAAAAGATGGAGCCCAGAGAGTACTAAGTTGTTTAAGGTCCCTTTCTGCTCCCATGGTGACTGCACTCATGTAACAGAAAGTAGAATCTGCCCTGTCACACCCAGGAGCAAAATTCACTCTCACTGCCCCAAGAGCCTTCTCCTTCAACAGACTACCCACAAACTTCCCTGTTTACAGCCCTGTTCTCTAGCTCCTATGCTGCTGAAGCTGTGGGTTTTAAATTAACAAAGGCTAAGATTAAAATTTTAAAAAATGTTGCATTGAAATATAAGACTGGAAGTGAAAAATACTGAAACAGCAGCTGAATTTAAGTGGGCTCAACGAAACCAGAAGTTGATAAAGATACTGAGTATGTCAACACTATAAGCCCAGGCTCAGACTCTGGCTTGAACCCAGATTTCTCCTTCCATTTTCAGACAAATCTTTCTGACTCTGGCCAGTAAACCCTCAGAACCCAAGCACTAGGACCCAGCGTAGGGAGCTGGGTCTGAACCCCACCTCCCATCAGGACTCACGTCAAAAGGGCATCATTTTGCAGCACGGGCACAACATGGGCCTGGCGTCCCAGACTCATGTACTGAGAGTCTGCCAATACTATGCCACAATCTCATTGGCCAGTGTTACTTGGCCCATATCCTAGTTCAAGTGCAGTAACTCAGCATTTAAGCCTCCTATTTTATTCTAATCACTGACTGCAAACAAAATGAACCATTTCCTACACATGTTCTGACCACTGACAAGAAGCCATCCTTTGCCAAGCATGCTGCTGTCTAGTCCTAGAACCACAGTTAGGTATCAGTAAATCTCTGGTGTGAGGCAAGCAAAAAGTTTGATTTATGAAAGAGAACCAGAAATGACCAGGCAGATCAGGAAATAGTGGACCATCTGGTAGCATTGAGGGTCCACTGAACTTGTGACCAGTGCAGGGAGTGTATTGAGCAGCTCAAGAGTGACTACTGGAAAGCCAGCGATGAAATCTGAACTTCTGGGAACACCCTGTTATCCTGCTCCCTTTATGAAAACTTTGAGCAATAGCTGAGTTCTGCACTGAGGCCCCGGCCATTCACAATAGACTAATCAGCTGGGATGGTGATCTTCTGACCCCTGAATCAAGTGCAATGCTGGAAGGGAGCCAGCAGCTGCCAGATCAGGCTAGTGAAGTGACTCTGGTGCTCCCTCAGGTCCCTGAGGAGGCATTGCTGCCAGAGCAGCTGCAACACAGTCAGGGTCCATACTCAGAAGAGCTGCTTGGTTATGCCCTGCAAGGGCAGGCTGACATGAAACCAACAGAAGAGGAATAAGCAGTCCCCGAGCCTGGTAAGAGTTTGGCTCCATTTCTGTTGTTCTCAATAAATGAATAGGAGGGATTTTTTGTTTATGACCCAATAAAAATTTTATTACAAGCCAAAGGTATGTATCTGCTAATGGAGAACTGTATGACAGTGTCACCCCGCAACATACACTCACACTACCATATGGAATTCAAAATGGAGACCAGGAGGTGCAAACAACAGACAAACAAGCATTTAAAATTACATTTTTGCCAGATACTCACACTTTCTTACAAAAGATGTGCTGGAATGTTAAAAGTAACAACCTAATATTGCCTTCCCTTGTATCATACCACATCATACAAATTGACCACCTCACAGTGTAACAAGGTGCCTGTAAACAGTACAGGAGGAAGTGGGAAATGAAGAACTAGGATGCCTAATTAATTCACTGTCCAAAATATCTCTGTGTAGTTCAGATATGTGCCAGGAAGGGGCTGATTGTGCAATTCTTTGAGAGTCTTATCTTGTGCATTTGCCTGTAGCTCATAGGCAGACATCGACAGAACAGGTTGTATGGCAAGGATAGACAGGCAGTAATCCACATGGATGCTAGCACAGAACCTGTTAATTCCAATGAATTTTGGCCAAACCATGGGTGCTAACACCTGCTAACTTTTCCCATCAGTAAGAACTCCAGATAGTCAGTTACACTTTGGAGGACATATTTTTGAGGGCTCCTCCAGCCCACACCAGGCACCATCATCATGGCATCATAGAAGGTGTATTTTTAAGAATAAAGACATCGTAAGGCACAACTGGCATGTTGTATCCAAACACTGTCTCAATACATCTCTCCAAACTCATTCATAATGAAACATCAACAGCTCTATATGACAGGGTAACAAGCCTTGTGGATAGAGGGGAAGTGGTAGATGTGGTATATCTAGACTTTAGTAAGGCTCTTGATAGGGTCTCTATCATCTTCTCATTAAAAACTAGGGAAGTACAATCTAGATGGAGCTACTATAAGATGGGTACAAAACTGGTTGGATAACCACTCCCAGAAAGTAGTTATCAATGGTTCACAGTCATGCTGGAAGGGCCAAACAAGTGGGGTACCACAGGGATTGATTCTGGGTTCAGTTCTGTTTAATATTTTCAATGATTTAGATGATGGCATAGAGAGTACACATAGAGAGTTTGAGGATGATACCAAGCTGGGAAGGGTTGCAAGTGCTTTGGAGGATAGGATCACAATTCAAAATGATTTGGACAAACTGGTAAAATGGTCTGAGGTTAATAGGATGAAATTCAATAAAGACAAGTGCAAATCTTGCCACTTAGGAAAGAATAATAATCAATTGCACACATACAAAATGGGCAATGACTGTGTAGGAAGGAGTACTGTGGAAAGGGATCTGTGTGTCATAGTGGACCACAAGCTAAATATGAATCAACAGTGTAACATTATGGCAGAAAAAGCAAACACCATTCTGTGATGTATTAACAGGAGCAGTGTAAGTAAGACACAAGAAGTAATTCTTCCACTCTACTGCACCCTGATTAGCCCTCAACTGGAGTACCGTGTCCAGTTCTGGGCCCCTTATTTTAGGAAATATGTAGAGAAATTGGAGAAAGTCCAGAGAAGACTGACAAGAGAGGCATGGGGGCCCCACTCCTTGACTTTTTCCCATGGCCCCAGAATCCCTAAGACCATCCCCACCTCTCATTTCCCTTCCAGTTTCTGTGATTCTATGTCACACAAACCACCCTTCCCTCCCCCTCATACAAGCAGTTCTCTCATACATAATTAAAAACTCACAAGAATCACATCCTCTCACTTGTAGCATACAGTGACTATACTCCCGTTGCTGTTAACTTTGCTGGACAAGTACAATCATAAATTCCTATTTTCCCTCTTCCATTGGTACATGCAGGCCCATAACTTACACACAGACATCGATTACTTTTTCCTATATGTATCTTGCTCCAGCTGTGACAGGTGCACTTTCTGGCTGACTGGACCATGTCAGCAATCCATGACTGTCATGGAGCTGCTTGGGGCAAATGACGCACCTTCAGCTTCACAATGATTGTGAAGAGCACAACAAACCACAAGCATTAATGGACAGCATTAATGATGCTGGCATCCAAACTGTTCTATAAACAGCACCAGTGGGATTCAGTTTGCTAAATGCACATTCACCCATCATTCCACACGCGCCGAGAGTTTAATTTATTTCTTTTGCCAAGGCTTCTGAAATCAGAATACAATTTTATAAGCCAAGGCAAAAGTGGGTACCACAGGTCTTCTGAAATAACACTGGGACCTTTATACCATTTGTGATGTTATCATTTGGTTGGGAACTGTGTCCCAGCCTTCCAGGAATGTATCAGCAGATCAGCAGAAATCCCAGCATCATGAAATTTTCCATGCAGCCGAGGCTCGCATCCTCGGTCAACAAAAGCCTGCATAACAACGGAGTAGTACCCTTTGCAATTTATGTACTCCTGCTCCTTTGGGAGAGCAATCTACAGAAACATGAGTCCCATCAATGGCCTCAGCACAAATAGAAAACCACGTTCTCTCAAAATCAGCAATTACTTCAGGAACATTTTTTATGCCCATCATTTTTAGTAAATCACACACAGGCCAGCTGCAGGAACCCTCACCATCCATAACCCCACAGTGGGCTTGCCAGCATCCAAATGGTCAACAATGGTCCCATAGCAGTCCAGCTAGCCATCTTCCAGAAGGTTGCAACAGTCCTCTTCTGTACTGCATGGTCTCCTCCTGCATATGTCCTGATACTGGAGGGCTGGGGCAAGCTGCTTACAGAACTCTAGAAATGTCATTATCTTCATGAAAGCATTCTGAAGCCATTGCTGGTAATCCCAGGTCTGCATGACGATGTGATCCCGCCAGTCTGTGCTCCACAAGTACTGGTCTGTGCAAAGAGTCATGAGCACCAGCCTCCAGGCTGATTCTGCCATGTCTGTATCATTCTTTCCTCTGACAGTTGCCTTCAGTAAATCAGAAAATGCCACCAAAATTTCCACTGGTGTCTCATGGAGGCTCTGCCTATTTTTTGACATAGGACTGAAAGCACAAGCGGACCCAGTTCTTCATATGGTGATTCTTCCACATTGCTGGCTTCGATTGGACCTGCATCCAGAAATTCTAAATCTAGGGTCAATACTCAGTAGGAATGCTCAAATGTGGGCTTCTAAACATTGAACCTATGGACTCAAGCCCCACAGATAGATGCTTACATTGCAGTGAGGACATACCCTGAGAGCAGTGTTCTTATTCTGGAAATACCCTTTTAATGGCCTCAAGTGGACAGGGTTTTGGTTTTACAACTTATCTGAAAGACAGCATTCCTCAGCAGTGTTCCCAATTATCAAATTGGGGTTCGGTCCAGTGCTGCCTGAGAGGGAAGACTACTGCCTTCGAAATTAACTAATACCCCTTTTTGGCAGCACCTAGGAACTCTTTGAAGGTCTTCTTTCCAAGTCCTGATACAGACTACCTGCTTAGTTTCAGCAATCTGATGGGTTCACAATACTAAGCAGAGCTACACCAGGCAGATCTTTCTTCTTGTTCAGAAATGTACTTTCATTTAAACTGAGACAAATGGGAAACAATTCACACAGTGGTTACCTGATTCTTGGTGTTTTTTCTTTTCTTTTCTTCTTTTATGAATCTTTCCCCCCTGCCCCAGGTACAGGAAAAATGACACTCCGAACTGAAATAGTAATAAATTCATTTTGACTCTGATTCAAGTTGGGAGGCTTATATTCTCTCTGACACAGCACCCAGGTGGCCTAATTTCATGTTAAAAAAAACCACTCCGCATTGCATTCAGCTCTTCTTAAACTCTGCCACCTTTTATCATCAGTTTCTAACAGAATTACTGCAGCTCTCAGCACTACAGCCTTTGCTGACTGATTAGGTTACTGTAGACATTCACAGCTGCACTGGCCAGTGTTCATACAAATCAAGTTGCGCTAATGCAACAGAAAGTAAACTGTGCGCAACACAGAGCAGTTTAGACCAAAAAAAGGAATAAAGGGATATTGTGGGGAACACAAAGATCATGGTACTTGAATACATAAGCCTCACACACTTCATCTAGTAAAGTCTGAGAATTCTGCAGGGAATTCTGCAGGGAACACTGCAGGGAAATTATAATATCCAAACAAGCAACCAAAAGAGAATACTTGTGTGCAGTTTTGAGGTTTAATTCTCTCAGGAACTCTGACTGACAGAAGCAGCAATTAAATGATTACGTCATGCAATGCCAGGTCAAAATCAGCTTGATGTACTCCACCACAAGCAAGCTATCCTCAGTAGCGTTCGGGAAATGCTAATGAAATTGCAGACCCAAGTGTAAAATGAAAGAGCGTCTCTTCAAAGGCTGGGTGAACCTTTTTGAATGAAATAAAAACTCAAACCCAAGTTCAGCTGTTTACAGGCACTGGTTTTTTTTAAGTTTTATGCTCATCTGTGATTCCTCAGTGGGGCTGAGAATATAAACACACCACCACAAGAAAAACTTCTCACTGCATTTCTGACTTAGCCCAAACCAGGAAGTCCTGGAAATCTCACAAGCAAGATCTGGCAATACTTCTATCAACACCCAGGTTTGATGAATGAAGTTTGGAGGAAACATTTGACTACTTAGTCCAACCAATCCTCCAGGCTACCTAAAGTTCCCCAACTATCACTAGCCTAACATGGGCATATGGCTTCATCTGAGGAGATGTGACCCAGACCCAGATTAATCCAGAACAACTTTATATTTTTTTGAAATTTTGGTTTACATATCTACGTATTATGCAGAATTTTATCAGAGCTCTTCCTTAGAGCTCACACAGTCTCCTCCTTTGATTATTCAGGACTCCGTAGCAATGTTATTGTTAAGCAATAAAAAGCCCCTCAAGTTTCCACCATTACAATACTTGTAGTTTGGAAAAATGTGGTAGTGGAAAGACTGTAAAATGCCTTGCCTCAGTGTCATACAATTCTCACAACTTTTTTACATGTTGTCACACCTTGTTTGGTTATGTTTTTGAGAGAGGATGGGGCCTCAAACCATTGGATTAAGTATTCAGTCTACTGGACATGAGATGGAACTGAATCATCATGAAAAATACCCACCAGCTACAGAACACAGAAAAGAACCCTTAGAATACACGCATGCCAAGTTGCTTCCCTGCACCAATTTCTGCATGTGTGAAAAACCTGGGAGTGTGGCTAGTGTATACTGAGTGTCAGTATTCACACAAATTCACACATGCATTTCAGCTTAACTCCAGTTCAGCTCATGTGAAAGTGTCCATGTGGTAACAGTGCCTTCAGCATACTTAAGGGACTGTGAATTCATGTGACGAGAAGGAATGTGGAAGCTGAAAAAATAGGAGCAAAGGACACTGGCAGAATGGAGAGACTGAATGCTGTACCATTCCTTCTTCTTACCCTTACCATCAAGGTCATGATCAGAAAAGATTTCTTCGCTAGCACTTACCCTGTCTCTATAGGGCCATATTCACTCAACAAGAAGTAGAAAATGAATTGATAGGAGGAATGTCAAGGTACTGGGTCCCTGTGAGCAGACCACGTCCAGTACCCCTCTTTCAAAGCAAGTGAGCCCCACTGAGCCAATTAAAATGTTGGGGGTTGGGGGGTCGGACAGTATATAGCCTGCCTTCACACTGACAACAGGGGAGAGACTGACAAGAGAAGAAAGCCAGAGAGAGCTGAGATTGGGCCAGAAGAAGAGGTCCATGTAGGACAGAGAACCAGGGCTGAGTATGAACTTGTGATGCTTTGCTATGGATTTTATTTTCAGGACTTTCAGGATTGTTTGAATCTTTTTTGTTATTAAACCAGTCCTAGATGGGGGTGCTGAAAGTTCTAAGAGAGACTGTGTGATGTGCTTAAGGCGCTTGTCAAAAGGGTCTAACAGAGTAAGAAGTCTGCCATGTGGCTGTTAGCCATGAGGAGGCATTCAGATGCTGGTTACCAATTTACAGAAAGAATTAGGTATCAATATACCTAAACGAGAGATGTATATATGCCCGGCGGGGACGCAGCTGCGCGCGCAGCAGCTGAATCCACGTCTTGCTGAGGCCAGGCTGGGGAGATTCAAATCCCCTGCTCTGAGCATGCTCAGACAGAGCTTGCTCAGGGTGGGAGCGGCCTGGCCGAGAAGCAGCTCTGCCGGCCGTCCCTGCAGCTCCAAGCCTCTGGCCAGGTAAGGGGGCTGGGAAGGGGCTGGAGGGAGGGCTGGAGAGGGTTGGGGGGGACAAGGAGAGTGGCCGGGTTAGAGGGGTGTGGGGGGGGG
>ML685772.1:11327343-11408089 GCA_007922175.1 Pelusios castaneus | reverse complement strand
CATAAGCCTGTGGATTAGATAGCTCACGCGCACGGCTGCCCGCCCTCCCTCCCACCCAGCGGTGATTACCATTTTTCAATTTGCGATTCTTTAGAGAATCGGGGGTTTACTGGTATTCAAGAATACGCAGTTCCTCCAAAGGATATTGCAGACTTTCTTGAAAAAGCAATCCCTTACTTAAAAATGAAAACTTCCAAAATTAGCGCATTGAAACTTTAAGCACTCTTTCTGGTCTTGTCTACACAGTGACAAGAAAATTAATCCAAATTAACTAAAGGCATGGATAAATTAAACTGCCTTAAACCCATGTGCACAGTCTCATTCAGAATTAAAGTGGCTTTAATTGGGTTTAATTTAGGAGTCTTGCCAGACAGATGGTTTTTTTGTTTTTTTCTACAGGAACCATGGTATTATGGATTGGTGTAGAACGAAATCTGAGCAAAGGAGAGCAAGATGTGTGTGTTGGGTAGATTTTAGAAGGGGATGACAGGACAAGGGGGATTTAAATTTATATACACATTTCAAATTGGTGTGGGATACCTGTCTCTCATTCTTTTTTACATGATTAATTTTTAAGCAGTTCTGACTATGAAAGCGCTTGTCAACATCTAAAGTGCAGTTATTGCTAACTCCAGATGATAGCTGGTAGGTGGAGTGAAATGCTCTGGAATAACCTAATTAAGAACAATTCCAGTGACTTGAACGCATAACCATCAGCACCAGAGCCAATCTGAGGTTAGTGCAACACAAAATCCTGCTTGGCTGTCTTCTCATTTCACATCCATTCCCTCGTTTTATTTAAGGTTCATTTAAAAAGTGACAAGAGGATGAAGATCCACAGGATTTCTATTTGTTTTCTGGAAAGCAAAATGAATTGCAAACCCGAAATAAAACTATTATGTGAGAGGCAGGCAAAGCTCAAATAAAATGTAAACAGCTCAGGCTGGAGAGTATGTAGATTTTAATTTGACATGTTTAGCACGGATCCAAGTACTCCTTAAAGACAAACAACTGGATTGTTATGTGCAGACCATATCATATTATTATTTATATGATTACTTCTATGTTCCTGCCTCCTCCCCACCCTAGTCATGGCCCTAAAAACAAGTACCTTAACACAGTAATACATACATTGAGCAGTATGCAATAATTTATGCTTTTGCCTGTACATCTCCTTTCCATTTACATATCTGAAGCATTAGAACAATACAATAAATAACCAGCCAGGAAAACTCACATTCACTTAAGCAAACCAATCACATTCACTGTTGGTTGCCAGTCTGCCATGAGAAAGTTGGGAACAGTATGATTTTTAAACCTGTTTCATATATATCTTGGAAATTCCAACCGTGCTAGTCAAAAGAAAATTGAAATGTTTTCTAGCTAGTGGACAAGAGGGCTGTGCACTTCAGGGCAATGCCACATAGAACTAGCAAAGAAGAAAATGATCACTAGAGAAACTACCTCGAAGGGAAAACCTGCTGAAGGAGACTGGCTATAATCTAAGAAGCCCTCCTTCCCTAGATGGATGCTACAAGACACTGGTTGATGTTCCTGCTGAATGCCTGGAAGGGGTGTACAAAGCCAGCCCAAATGAAAGACTGAACAGAAGCATGTGAAATATGTCGGATATCACCACGAAGTAATATTTTTTTTCTGAATGAAAGAATAAGAGAATCGTGTTCCTCACCAGTATTGGAACCTACTCAAACAAGAACAAAACAATCTTCTGTCCAAGGATTAGCCTGAATGTCTTGTCTTTAAGATATGTTCTTCTGTTTAACAAAGTCATAAGACTAATAACCTTATCAGCTAACAAAAACCTCTAACAGGAATCACCTTCATTGTCACATAGGGGAAAAGACCAAGTATGGGCATTACAATAGCTTTACATTGGATGTGTCAAAATATTATTTTCAGAAATGGCAGGGCAAATGATACATGTAACAAGGCAAGAATGAAGGAAAATTGAGGGGATTACAGACAAAACATATGTAAAGTAACTTAACCTTCCTGGACTACAAAAAGATGCAAAAGTTAAATAGCCAAATTCTGCCCTCAGAAATGTAATCATATACAGCTCCTGTTGATATCACAATAAGAGTTTGCCTTCAGGAACCTAACACAGTAGCAGACTAGGAACCTATATAGGGATGCAGCACTTTTCTCTGGGGGATTTAGTTCATGGGTGCATCTATCCAGCATGCAAGAACAATAGAGTTACCGTTGAGTCATTCTAACAGGAAGCTTCGGTAAGCCTTGATCAGGATATAGAAGGAAGAGCTGTCTCTCTCAGGAGCAATGGGGACTAGTACAGGACAGGAAGTTCTGCCCGAAGAATGAAGGAACAAATTAAGCTGGAAAAGAAAGCTAAACATGAGGCTTATGTGAGGAGCTTTTTCGATATCAGTAAAGCTGAACCCCAAGAAAGGAGTATTGACTATATACAGCAGTGGTTCCCAACCGGTGTGCCACGGCAACTCCCAAAGTGTGCCGCAAGATCTGCTGGGAACTGGGGTCATTTTAAATCTCCCTCGCTGTGCAACCCAGCCATGTTTGTGGGGAATATTATAGCGGAGTCAAGGGCTTTTAAACACTCCTCTCTTCTTAGTAATACTGAAGTTTTACCTAGATTCAGCCGTATCCGAGTGCTGATTTCAGCTAGCCCTTGAGAAAGCTGAAATATGCCAACTGGTGTGTCTTTTTTTTTTTTTTTTTTTAACCTTATGCACTAGTTGGGAACCACTGCAATAGACAGGACTCATGAGTGCAGGAGACAGAACTTTCAATACTGCTTGACTTGCAGTACAGCATTTACACACACACAGACAAAATTGACTAGAGACCTTATTCCTTAAAAGCTAAATGCAAAATTAATTTCTTCAACTTAGTCCCATCTCTATATTAGGATTTTCAAAAACACAAGGGTATATCCAATAGCTACAAAAAGAACGAATGGCTAGAAGCTGAAGCTAGGCAAACTCAGTCTGGAAATAAGGTGTAAACTGAATAGTTTACCAATGTTTATGATAGAGGTCATCACTGGCAATTTTAAAATCAAGATTGGATGTTTTCTAAAAGACCTGTTCTAGTTCAAACAGGAATTAATTCAGAGAAGTTGTATGACCTCTGTTTTGCAGGACTTTGTGGCAAGGATCCAAGTATTTTGAGAGACAACAAGAAAGGAGGACATAACATGCCACAGCCTGACTTACCATTCCAGATCCTACCCTTCCACTGGGAAATATCTATGACAAGGTTTGCTGATCCCAGCTAGATCTCATTAGCCTTTTCTGACTGTAGAAGCTATAAAATCTATATCCAGAGAAAAATCAAGTTATCAAGACAAACCCTTGTAAACAGATCCAACTACCTCTACAGTTGAGGTGGAATTTTATTATTTATACTTCTATCCTCAGGAGAGATACTACAATGAAGGTGAGAAGACAAGCAGGGAGACTGGAAGCAGCCTTATCTAGTAGCCTGTGCAAATTTCTGGCCTTCTCTCCTGGCTATGGCACTTAGATCGCATTCCTTGAAACTCTTGAGTCACCATCTGTAAAATGGGAATAATAAACTAAAGTATCGTGGCATGTGTGTCATGTGCCTATCAGTTTAAATACATGCCAGCTGAGCATTCTATCCAAAGGAGTTAACCAAGAGACATTTAAAGAAGCAATCAATAGCATGAATATTTATGTTCCTGTGTCATTTTCTTTTATACTCTTTCATCTCTGTGTGATGTGTTTGTTTCCATCACAATTTGTACAATAATTACTGGTACTCAGTTCCTTGATATGTTCTCTGGTTATTTTATCTGCATCTCTGAAGCACTTTGCGGTCTTTTAAAGAAATATGCTGTATAATGATGACCTACCTCCTCAATGTCTCTCTGAGGGTGACCTACTGTGCAACAAAAAGAAACAATAATAGTAAGTTATTTATACAGAGAGTGTCCCACACAGGAAATATAAGCATCTGATGGATTTTATTTCATTTAGTACAAATTTCATTATGTCATCGGTTGAAGGACTTATCTGCACCTGTTATTTCTTACTTTTACACCTTTCATAAAATCATAGAATAATAGGGTTGGAAGGGACATCACGAGGTCATCTAGTCCAACCCCCTGCTAAAAAGTAGGACCACTCCCACTAAATCACCCCAGCCAGGGTTTTGTCTAACCAGGCCTTAAAAATCTCCAAAGATGGAGATTCTACCACCTCCCTAGGTAGCCCATTCCAATGCTTCACCACCCTCCTAGTAAGAAAGTTTTTCCTAATATCCAACCTTGACCTCCCCAGCTGTAATTTGAAACCATTGCTCCTTGTTCTGTCCTCTGTTACCATCAAGAACAGCCTAACTCCCTCCTCTTTGGAGCACCCCTTCAAGTAGTTGAAGGGTGCTATCAAATCTCCCCTCAGCCCCCTAATCATTTTTGTCGCCCTCCGCTAGACTCTTTCTAATTTGTCCACATCCTTTCTGTAGTGGGAGCCCAAAACTGGACACAATATTCCAGATGCGGCCTGACCAGTGTCGAATAGAGGGGAATTATCACATCCCTCGATCTGCTGGCAATACTCCCACTGAGGCAGCCTAATATGCCATTGGCCTTTTTGGCAAACAAGAGCACACTGTTGGCTCATATTCATCTTCCCGTCCACCATAACCCCCAGGTCCTTTTCTACAGCACTGCTACTTAGCCGATCGGTCCCCAGCCTGTAGCAGTGCATGGGATTTTTTCGTCCTAAGTGCAGGACTTTGCACTTGTCTTTGTTGAACCTCATGAGATTTCTTTCGGCCCAGTGTTCCAATTTGTCCAAGTGTCCCTGGATCCTGTCCCTGCCCTCCAGAGTATCTACCATTCCCCCCAACTTGGTGTCATCCGCGAACTTACTAAGCACACAGTCTATTCCATCATCAAGATCATTAATGAAGATGTTGAATAGAACCAGCCCCAGGACCAACCCCTGGGACACTCCACTCGTTACCGGTTGCCAACTAGACATCGAGCCATTGATTCCTACCCGCTGAGCCCGTCGATCTAGCCAGTTTTCTATCCACCTTATGGTCCACTCGTCCAACCCATACTTCCTTAACTTGCCGATGAGAATGCTGTGGGAAACCGTATCAAAAGCCTTGCTAAAGTCAAGGTATCCCACGTCAACGGCTCTTCCCGCATCCACAAATCCAGTCATCTCATCATAGAAGGAAATCAGGTTGGTCAGGCACGATTTGCCCTTGGTGAATCCATGCTGACTGTTCCTGATCACTCTATTTTCCTCCAACTGTTTCAGGATGGATTCCTTGAGGACCTGCTCCATGATTTTCCCAGGGACTGAGTGAGGCTGACCGGTCTGTAGTTCCCCGGATCCTCCTTTTTCCCTTTCTTAAAGATAGGTACTATATTTGCCTTTTTCCAATCCTCCAGGACCTCCCCCGTTCGCCACGAGTTCTCAAAAATAATGGCCAGCGGCTCTGCAATCACTTCCCCCAACTCCCGCAGCACTCTTGGATGCAGTTCATCTGGCCCCATGGACTTGTGCACATCCAATTTCTTTAAGTGTTCCCTAACCTGACTTTCCATCACCGAGGGCCACTCTTTTCTCCATTCTGTGTTACCCCGTGTAGTAGCCTGGGATCTGGCCCTCCTTGTGAAGACTGAAGTAAAAAAAGCATTGAGTACTTCAGCCTTTTCCGCATCATCCACCACGAGGATGCCTGCCCCATTCAGTAAGGGACCTACACCACCCCTGATCCTTTTCTTGTTGCTGCTATACTTATAGAACCCCTTTCTGTTATCCTTCACATCTCTTGCTAGCTATAACTCCAATTGTCCTTTGGCCTTTCTGATTTTATCCCTGCAGTCCCGAGCAATATCTTTATACGCCTCCCTCATCATCTGTCCAAGCTTCCACTTTTTGTAAGCTTCGCTTTTATGTTTCAGCTCCCCGCAGAGTTCCCTGCTAAGCCACGCTGGTCGCCGTCCACATTTGCTGTTCTTTCTGCACATCGGAATGTTATCTTCCTGTGCCTTTAACAGGGTTTCTTTAAAATACAGCCAGCTGTCTTGGACACCTTTCCCCTTCAGATCAGCCTCCCAAGGGATCCTGCCCATCAGCTCCCTAAGGGAGCCAAAATCTGCTTTTCTGAAGTCCGGGATGTGTGTTCTGCTTCTTTCCTTCCTGCCAATGATCAGGATCCTGAACTCTACCATCTCATGGTCGCTGCTGCCCAGGTTGCCATTTACTTCTACTTCCCTGATCAATTCTTCTCTGTTTGTGAGCAACAGGTCTAGAGGTGCAAGGCCCCTAGTTGCTTTCTCCAGCATTTGTACTAGGAAGTTGTCCTCAATATTTGCCAAAAACTTCCTGGATTGCCTGTGCACTGCTGTATTACCTTCCTAGCAGATGTCAGGATAATTGAAGTCACCCCTAAGAACCAGGGCCTGCGATGATCTGGAAACTTCTGCTAGTTGTTCATAGAACGCCTCATCCACCTCCTCCTTCTGGTCTGGTGGTCTGTAGCAGACACCCACCACCACATCCCCCTTGTTGCATTGTCCCCTAAACTTAACCCACAGACTTTCAACCAACTTGTTTCCACTTTCATAGTGGAGCTCCGAGCAGTCATACAGCTCTTTTGCATATAGCGCTACTCCTCCCCCCCTTCTTCCCTGCCTGTCCTTCCTGAACAATTTATATCCATCCATGGCAGTGCTCCAGTCATGCAAGTTATCCCACCACGTTTCTGTTATTCCAATTATATCATAGTTTCTTGTCTGTGCCAGTACTACCAATGTTTCCAGGCTCCTCGCATTTGTGTACAGGCACTTAAGGTATTGGGCACATTGTCCTACTTTGCCCTGTCGATTCTCCCTCCTGTCGCAGCTTCCTCCTTGCAATTTCTCCCGGTGTCCTCCTTCCCCACTCGCCTGAGGTATTATGACTTCATTAGGAAATAAACAATTATTTGATTTCCCCTCCCCCCAGTTCCAACTACCCTCCTGTTCGGGATGCCCTTTCTCAGGTCATGACCTGATCAGTCCTCTTTACAGAAGGAAACTAGTTGAAAGTTCTGTATTATAGGATTAAATTGATGTTGGGATTCTTGATATTTTGTGTATTAACACTCTTTGAAATCTACTTGAACAGGGTGGTTTTTTTTGAGACTGCAGTCAGTATGTTTGTGCTTTTTAGAAGAGACCAGATGCCTGTGGAAAGGTACAAATACACACTGTAAAGAGTTTATTGTTTGTGAGCACAATTGTTTTGTGCTCTTTGAAAAATAAGGATTCAAAATTTTAAAACTCAAATGAAAATGGATTTGACATTCTAAGTTGTGGGGGGGGAGCGACACCAACATTAGCAGAAACTAGCTAAGAGCAGTGCAGACTTCCACAGCCCAATGCACTTTTAATGACTTTCACACACTATCTCTGCTCTTCGTTTCTGAACTGCTGCGGAACAGAAGCTGCTCTCATTATGTCTAGATCAAGCCAATGTCATTTTAAAAAAAATCAAATCTGAACTGTCTTATGGACCCACTACATAACTGTCCTTAGGACAGGCAGTAAAGAATATTAGCCTGTATAAATTAACCACCACACAAACCATTTTATACCAGCAGCCATTATCTAACATGAGGGTTTTCAGTTGCAGACACTGAGAAAATCACACTAATACATCCAAAGTTGCTTAACTAATGCTAATTAGAAGATGACCTTGTAAAATAAAATGTTAGTCGGTCTCAGATATCTTCAGCAATTTGGACCATGCTCCATGCATCCGTCTTCTGCCCCCGTCCTTTGTTGCATGGTGAGTCAAGAGAGTTTTACTGTGGATAGGTCAGCAAAAATACTTCATGGGAATCCAAAATTTTCACCTTTTCTTGCAATGAAAAAGTTAATGTGTAACTAAAGCTGCAGCCCAGTCAGAAAGAATACTTATGCTGGTCATTGCATACAATAATGCCAATGTAACACAAAAGGATAGTGTACAAAGGCAGCTCTCACAATTGTATTGGGTGTGCAGTCTTCCCAAACTAGAATACTGGTGATGCTGGACTGAATGGGACAGTAGCTGAGACCCTCTCCCTCGGGTTAGGAACACGGATCAGGAATACTTTTTCCTTTTCAGACCATATTAGATCTGTTTTTTGGGGTGTTTGTCTACAGAACTGACCAACACAGATGGCTCCTGCAGCAAAGCTCCCACTCAGCTTTGCCAGGTAACAGTCATCTCCCCTGGAGAAACAGGTCTTAAGTAAATTTGCCCCACTTTGGGCAAGTCTTTTACTTCCCCCATTTTCAGCATCTCTTCACTACAGTGCTCCACATGTGCCTTGGTCTGGGTGGATCAAGCACCCCTCCTCCCCACAGAGTGGGTAAGTCAGTAAGTCGGTGGTGCCCAGACCCCAGGCAGTACCTGTCCCTGGCTTTTCCAGCCAAGTTGTAGCCATTGTAGTGTTGTGCTGGGGCTGGGCAGCCTCTGTCTCTCCTCCTAGGCTGATGTCTGAGTTTCTTTTCCTTCTTTCCTCCTGGGAAGCACTACTCTCCTGGTTTGGGGAAGTCTCTCCTCCTACTCCTGCAACAAGTTTTTGGTAGCTTGTATATCTCTCTCCTTCCACCCACCCCCTCGCCGTTAGCAGAGGGAGGGGGTTTAATAGGCCTGAAGAAGCCTTTTACTAGCTTCGGGTATTTCTAATTAAGCTTCAATCAACTCCCCCCTGCCTGTAGTGAAAAGGGCCTTTACCATTCTGAGACTGATATATCTGCCCTCAAGCACCCTTTTACAGTCGTATGGTTTCACTGTCACACTCATCCCCATCCTAATTTATTTAGGTTATGGAATATACTGAGTCTTTGTTTTCATGCCTGCTGCTCTCTTTCTGCTACTGATTCCCTTTCCTTTACGCTGCCTCCCTATCATGGTATTATACTGTACTTCATTCAAAGAAGGGAGGACAACTATTTTCCTATTATTCATATCATATTGCTTTATTGCTTAGCTTGGAAAAGGGAGTTTAAGTGCTGTATCCATAAGCAATTCCAGATGGTTCTTCTGGAATAATCTCTATCCCATTCTGAAACATACTCATCTTCCAGCTGAAAGCAGGAATTTCTCTCCCATCGCAATTGCTTCTGGTTCTGCCATTATGCTGGCTCTCAAAAGAATGATTTTAGGAAGGGGAGGTTGGCTACAGTGAAGCCTTGGTACTGTGTAATTGAGTTTTCAGTAGAGTTTTCTGTTGCTTTTTAACTGAAAACTCTCCATAAGGAATGGATGCTTATGCTTTTTCTCTCTCTGATGTAGATTAGTTATAACCATGTAACTTGATCTGATGCAATCAGCAGATCTCTGTGTAACGGCTGAGCAAGCGTCACTGCAGAGTCAGAGAGCAAGCACAGAAGGCTAAACATTTAATTTTGGTTTGCAAACTTATACAAAGCAAATGATATATAAAGAAATTCCAAATCAATATGAAACACAAAGTCTTCATTTCTTGCATCTAATGACAGGCTCTTGTAGCAGTAGGTGTTAGTGGAACTGAAGGTAGCAGTACAGAAACATCTAAACACGCTATTTAAAACCAACACCTATGCCTCTATGAGGTACAAGGCAACTCACTTCAACCCTTGCTAAGAGCAGCTGCTGAGAGGAATATGCTACTTTCCTTAGCTCTGTTATGATTATTATTCAGCTGCACGTCTTGGCTGACCTGCACTGCAGGTAAACAAACAGAACGATCTTTCAAGTATCGCAAGGAAAATATTCAACAGTAGAGCAACTCTATTTCTTGCAAAGCCCCTCCTGGTTCAGGACTGGAAACAGACTTTTCTCCAACACTGAATATGTAAACATTTCATTATCTTTAACACAGCTGTAAAGCTTTCAAACCTTCAACATGAACAACACTTCATTACTACAATAAACAGCCTGTATTAAAAGATACTGCAAATTTTCATGTAATTGACATAATGGTCTTTAATTGTAAATGGCAAACGACCTGACTGTGGTGATGTGCTGCAAAGTCCAAGAGCCATCTTGTCTACAGAAAGATAGGCATAATAAATGCCTGTAATAAATGAAACCGACTTCTGGCTAACATCTTTAAGATGTTTAGAGGAGGCCATAATAAAATACCAATTCCAAAACCTTCAAATTCTTAGGCATTTTAAAAATCAGACCTAAATGTTATTTAAGGACTAAAGACAATGGAAAATAGTGATGCAGGAAGGAGGTATCAAAGTGCTTTAATTAATTAATTTTCTTTGTAATTGATATAGAAATGCATATTTTGTAAGAACTACACAAGTTTTATTTAGATGAAATTACAATATGAGAAAATTATGTTTCTTAATTTTATTGAGGTACAGAGAGACAGGTTTAAAACACATTCCTATCAGATTTCTGCACCTGCAACGATCAAAGAAACCTATTATCAGTAAAGTGAATCAGAACATAGACAATAGGAAATTTGCATAAAGATTCAAGCTCTGATTTTGAAATGACAGCTGTTCCTGTTCTTCTTCAGTGACTACTGAAACACGCCATCTAGAAGTTCAGAGCTTGGCATAGTCTTTAAGAATCATCTCCAGCTTCTGGGTCAGCATTAGGTTACCCTTCACTTTTAGCTTCCCAGAAAGAAATGCCTATAGGAAATAGAAGGGAGAAAAAAAATCCTTTTCTTCAGTTGTTTGCCCACTTTTCAAAGGTCTATTTGAAAAAATGAAATATAGTAGGAGAGTGAGGTTTACTTTAGACAAGGCTTTGAGGAAAAACCTCTTCAGGTACTATCCATTAACTATGAACAGAAGACATTTTAAACCTCACTGTACATATAACACCAAGAATACAAATACCAAGTGCAGGGACAGAGAAGTGGAGTGGTGAGTGGAGAAGTGGGGGTGGTTAAGACATTTCCCCAGGCTTGCCCATAGCAGAACGCCATGGGGAATGTGCTGCTGAACGCCAAACTTCTCCAGTCACCAATGCCTGAATTAGCAGCAGCACAATCCCCATCCATTTTACCATACCCTCTTGAACTCAGTGAGTACTATCAGCCCCCTACTGCTACAGATAAATAGGATAGGCAAAACATGACTGATCCTTACTCACATTCCTACAGCACATTACTATAGGGCCAGACAGTCTCCATTTTGAAATGGATATAACGTTTGTCCGCTGACACTTTTCTTAACACATTTATGACCTGCAGTATACAGGGAAGGACTCGTGCAACCACAATAATGCATCTTTGAACTTTTGAACTGAAATTTCAGTATTGTATATTTTTAATTCTGCTCATGATTTGAGACTCTTCATATCAGCTTAAATGTGGATCACAATTTTTATGACATTTTTGAAAATGTGTTTATTTAATAAATATTGCAGTGTATTGGTTTTGCAATTTGAACGTAATATGAAAGCAAAGTTCTGTAATAATATTCTTCTCCATATTCCCATTAACTTGGAGATAAATTCAAATAAGAAATTGAGGGAGCCAGTAAATGTAAATTGGTATTGTGAACATCTTCGAATGGAAAGCCCCTCCTCTCCAAAGAAACTCACAAATGGTGCTGATATTTAATAGCAAATATTGTGCATGAAATGCAATCCCTTTAACCCTTAGAATACAGAAATTCAGATTGTCATTATCTTGGTTTTTTAGCTCTTGTACCTGGTATATACAAAAGATCACAAAATATTTTTACTGTTTACACCCAATGCTCATGCATTATTTAGGAATTACACAAAATGTTGTCAATACTGTTAGCTCTGAATTTTAAAAATTCAGAGTCCTTGTCAAATTCAATCCCACTGTCTGGGATCAAAGAAGAGCTGTTGATATGTTATGCTGATGAGCTAATTAAGAATTTCCATTTACCAAGACTATACACTGAATTATGTTAAATTTGAGACGCTTTTAATTAACTTGTATAACATGCATTTTTAATAACAAAAGTAGTTTTAAGCACCGAAGGAGGAACATTTGCAGAAGCTCAAGTGCAGACTCCATATTATATGCCTTCCTTTAATCTTTTCCTCCCCTAACTGATTTGCCTTATTTAGGAGGATTTATGCCTAACTTTAATAGGACTCTGTTGTCTTTCTACAATAGACTAACATGGCTACTTTGGAATTTGACTACATGGAGGGCACTGAATACAGCCATTTGAAGTGGAAATCCATCAATTACATGAAACAACTTGCACAGATCCAGACAGACATCATCTTCCTTTCCAAATGCAAGCAACTGGACATTATACCTAATGCACTGAAGGTAAAGAATCCATTACAATCAACATATTACACAGATTACAGTGAGAGATTGTGCCATAAACTCTCTCAGACTGTTAGTCTTTAAAAGTGCCACAGGACTCTGCTGTCTTTCTACAATAGACTAACACGGCTACCCCTTTGGAATTTAATGATTTGTGTCTCCTTATAATGCAACAGAAATCCCCAGGCCCATGACAACCGTTATGGGCTTTTTTTTCTTTATTATGTTCTTAATGCACAAGACATGGATATTAATCTTGTGAGTCAGAGCATTATTACATGAACAAAGTTGACATGAATTGCTCAGCTAAGATTTGCACGGTGCATTTGAGATATTTCTCATCAGTTAGAACAGGAAAGTGTAGTATCTCACACCAACCTGTGGTATTTTAGAGGTAAGCACTGTATTCTATATAGCAGCATTTCAGTCAGATTAGAAGATGACAACACAGTCTTGTAGGACAGTGGTTTTCAAACCAGGAGTTGGTCGCAAGCCCTCAAGTACTGGGTCGCAGCACCCCCTTGCTGCTGCTGCCAAAAGACTGGAATGCATTGCTCAAAGATATAATTGTTAGGTGGCGGCATAAATGATTTTTCCAACTGGGTCCCGAGAAAAGAACGTTTGAAAACCACTGTTGTAGGACATTAAATAAGATGCACACTAAAAACTGTGTTGCCAAGTTAAATAAATAAATATTTCCCCATGCAAGTGAATGTATCTACTTCACAGTGCCTTTACCTTTAGTGGATTAATCTTGCCTAGTACCACATCCATGAAGTCTTGGTCTGAAAGGGTGAAAGTAGTGTCAGCAGAACCCCGGGCTGGCCCTTGATACATTTCACCAGAACCATTCTTTAAGTCGATAGCTGAGGGAAGGAAATAAAGTTAGTTTGTTTTTCAAAGAAGATAAAAAGATACATCAGTAGAAAAAGCCATACGTTATAATTGATTCACAGATTCCAAGAACAAAAGAAATCACTGGCCATAAAGTTTTGAATCAGCAACCTCTTCTCTTCATTGTTTACCACTCCCTCAATATTTTTGTCATATGCAAAATTTATCAGTGATGACTTGCAGGTCATTGATAAAAGTGTTGTATAGCATAGGGCCAAAAACCAATCACTAGGGCCCCTACTGGGGAAAAAAAAACAACCCACCCACCCACACCTGATGATTTTCCTGTTTCCATTTTGAGACATTTCAATAAGCCAAGTTTTAATCCATTTAATTTGTGCCATGTTAACTTCGTATCATTTTAGCTTTTTAATAAAAATCATTGATTATTATTGCATGCTTATGTCTGGGTCTAGCTTTTGTGTTACCAGACTTTTGAGAAATCTATTTTCCTTAACCAAACAGAATACTTGAGATCATAAAGGAAACTAAAATGGCATGTCCTTCCCATAAACTTATCTTATAATTAAAAAACTGTGTTAGGTGTGTGCTAAAATTATTATTAAAAACACTCAAGAATAAGACTGTAGCAATTAAATGATGGTTTTTATTTCAAGCTGCTTTTTGTTTAAGAAAATAGATGGTTTCTTCTTTTCATAACTGTTGTCCTTTGAGAAGTGTTGCTCACGTCCATTGCAAGTAAGCATGTGTGCCCCACATGCAGAGTTATCGGAAGATGTACCTGTCAGGTCAATGCAGGCATCCCCTGAACGGGTGCCTCCATGGTGCTGTATATAGGGTCCTCTTGACTCTTCACAATTCTGTCTTGCCAGAAAACTTTGACAGAGGGGAAAGAAGTGGATTTTGGAATGTACGTGAGCAACACATCTCAAAGAACAAGTTATGAAAGATAGGTAACCTTTTTCTTCTTTGAGTGCTTGCTCACGTTGATTTCAATTAGTTGACTCCCAGGTTGACCATAGGAGGAGGGGAGCTCACAGAATCGCCAGCTGATTCCCAGCTCTGCTGAATGCTGCGTTTTCCCTGGCCTGCTGACAGGGCCGTCCCTGGGTGGGGAGGAGGGGCCCCCTGCTGCTTTCGGCAGCAAGCAGATAGCAAGGGGCAAGAGCTTGGAGACCAGCCTCTGGGCAGGGCTGGCCCGTCCCACCCCCTGGCATGGGGGCGGGGCAAGGGGTGGGCTGGCCCAGAGGCTGGGCTCTACACTACTGCCCCACCAGTGCCGGAGGGGGTGGGGACCCCCACAAGCCAACTGGCCCTGTTATGAAACTGGGATACCACCTTAGGAAGGAAAGCTGGTGGGGTCGCAACTGAGACTGGGATGTGGCTGAGGAAGGAAAAAAACTACAGACACTTCCTGTTGAGTCTCAAACAAATCTACTTGGGAAACTCCCCACTGCTGGAAGATGTTATTCAGGTCTATCCAGGCAAATAGACCACATGTGGTTATGGAAGGATCTGCCGAGATGGTCCTGCCAGCTCCTTTTGGGATTTCAGAAGGTAAGTTGCCTCCAGATGTATGTAGTGAGAGATGCAGAAGTCCTACAGTTTGAGGGCTTTTTGGTACAGGGGAGAGGAGCATGCTCCACCCTATCTGTTTATATAAAATGTTGCTGTATTGTCTGTCATGACTGACATGCATCTGCCTTCTAGGTGAGGCTGAAAGGCTTGGCATTCTACGTGAACTGCTTTCAGCTCCCTGACATCGATGTGGAGCAACAGCTCTGTTGGAAACCAAAGGCCTTGAGTCCTGAGGGCCCCTAGATGCACGCCTCATTCCAATGTGGATGCATCCGTGACCAGAGACGACGAGGGCTGGGGCCTGGAAAAGGGAAAACCCTCAGATACCAATTGAGCATTGAACTGGAGGGATTCCATGACCCAAGGGGAAAGGTGAAACCGCTTTGTCCAGTTTGTCTCTGTTCAGACAATATGCCGATGCCAGTCAAGCCTGGAGAAGTCTGAGCACCAGCCTTGAATGCTGAACCATGTATGTACAGGTGGACATGTGTCCTAGGTGTTTTAGGGTCAATTCATTGCTGACACTCCCCAGTCAAGTGTATCAGTCAGCTCCTTCAACTCCGTCTTCTAGGCCCACATTTGCAGCTATCCTTTTGATAGTTGCTGGTGTGCCCTAAAGTCATCTCGTGGGACAATGGCAGAAGGACTGACTACTGCTGCATCAAGTGATGAGGATGAAGACAGGCAAAGGAGGAGTGGGTGACCATTCTTTCATAGTGGGGCAGCCTCCTCAAGGGGAATTGCTGAAGCCCCTCTGCTCAATCTGGTTCTTCGTACAAGTCTGGAGGTGGGCAAGATACTGTCATTGAGTATCTGCCCTTGGGCAAGGCGACCTCCTCTCCCTCTGAATTCAATGGTTCCTTCTCTGGAGACCACCGCGGCGCCAACCTTGTTTCTAGCTCCTCAGAACACCGAGTGCAGTTGTTCCAGTGCTAGGGAGCAGTGCTGGGGTTCTACCAATCAGCACTAAGCATCCCTAGGTTATTGATGATGCTCTGGTGACCAGTAGCTCCAGGGATTGGTGTCGTGACCCTGGTGCCCTACATTACGGTTCCAGGGCTCAGTATCGATGGTCCAGGGAGCAGTATTGGGAGTTCGGCTGCTGTCATCGATGCTTTGGGGACTGGCGCAGGTCTGGCAACTACTGTTGGGGCATCAGCGATTGATGGGGGTGGGATGGGGTGGAGAATGGTGTCGAGGTCTCCGGGACCTATGCAGAGCCCCCATCATGTACTAACCCCTGGATCCACTCTTGGCTGACTGCTTCAACAAGAGCTCTTCCTCTCAAGGAGTCTATCCTCTCAAAGAGGAGACAGCGTAAGGAGCAAGAGCAGGTTCTTGGCTGTGTGTAAAGCCTCAGATAGAGATGGTACAGCAAGGTGGTGTGTACTTCTACTGCTGCCAAGGTTGGAGGCGGGTCCCAGAGTGAACTGGGAACTCTGCTGGATGAGGCCACAGCCAACCCAAGCTCCAGGAAAGACTTTTTAGACTAAACTACAGACAAAAACCACTGGTGAAGACTTGCTGAGGCAAGGATGTTTCAAGACTGTCACTAGCAGTATATATATACTGTCACTAGCAGTATATGTATACTGTCACTGCAGAGAGTGCTAGAGGTGGCCCTATGAATACCACCGAGGGAAAAATCTCTGGCCCCAGTACACATTGCATGCAACCACACTGAGCATGGAATGGATATGAGCAAGCACTCAAAGAATTATTCGTTTTTGCAATTTTTCAATGGCGGGGGAAGGAGGAGAAGGGGAATTTGGGAAAGATACATTGCCTGATAAATACATACCTAGAGAACCAGTTATAAAGCTGAATCATTTTATTGTGACAAATTAATACAAAGCTAATCATAAAAGCTCTGTAATTATGCTACTCTTCTCTAACCACTTCTGTTACCTGCCATAATAAACAAAGACCTACCAAACATGAGTTGACGGGTTTGAGGCAAATAAACTACCCTGCCTGATTAATTAGTGTTTTTCTACCTCAGGCACAGAGATCTTTTGATCTTCAGGTAACAGTCTAATTTCATAGTTTGACAAGCTGTTCAGATTTCTGCAGAATCCTGTTATCTCCACTTAGTTACATGTCTGAACTATCAGATTGTATGTTTCATATTCAAATCCAAATGACATACAGCTGTTCTCATTAAAATTTATGGGATAGATGAGTTTAACAGGGCAAAAATGGGCAACTGTGGTATAGAATCTTATTATTAACCACCACCCTTTTCTAGAACTTTTTGTTCTGGCCAACCATGCACAGGCATAATATGCATCATGATCTCAGTGTCAAAGACAATTACAATGTAGTTTGTACTGGAAATCCTAAATCCAATTTTGGAAGAGGAATAAACTTTAGCAAGAGAAGAGATGAAACCGCTCCATGCTAAGAAAAAGACATCTGGTTTAAGGAGGAGCAGGTGGGCAGACTTTGCTCAACATTGAGCCATCTCATGTTGGAAAAGCAAAACCACAGCTTTGAGAAGTTTCCAATGAAAGATCCAAGTTTCTGTAAAAAGTGCCTCAAAAAGGGCAGCTACAGTTAATGTTTTAATACATGGGTTTTTAAGAGTCACCGATAGGAAAAGGAATCACATATTGTTTAGAAAAGGTTCATGTTACTTTTTGTATAAGACAATAGTAAAAATTAAATGATAATGAAGGTAATATCCACATCGCTTTTAAGGTTTTGCAAGATACTGCATGTTACAACTGCAGCGAGATCTTATTTTCATAATAAAGTTCTACAGATTTCTTTTAACATACAGGCGTGTCTCTTTTTCATTAATGACAACATTATTAAAATCTGTGTTTGCAAATTTTGACCACTTTATATAGTGTCCTGTTCCCCTGTTATATAAAGTATCTTAAATCTATGCTAATTCTCTCTCCTCCTGTTACAGAAAGTCAACAATTTCTCAAATTATGTCTGTCGCTTCAGAGGCTTATTTTCCCCACACAAAATGCCCTGCCAAAATAATCTACTAGAAGGCACATATGTCAGACTGTGCTTGTACAGAAGATTATTATTACAGGACATGTTCTGCCAATTCATTTTCACAGTTTGCAAATTCCCAGCCATTCCCATTTTTCACCCCCAGCCCCAATAAAATAGTCACCAAGTTGATGTTTCTGACACTTTTAATTACAGCGTCACAGGAGTTTCATCGTTAAGACAGACAGTTTTCATTATTGACCTGATTTTACACCATAAGCAAAGTGGTCAGATTTTGTGCTTTTATGTCAACCTTCCCAATTATTTACAGACCTACAAACAATGGTAAGATACAGGTAGATCTAAAAAGGATCATAAGCCCCATTTTAAAAATAAATGTCATCATCATGTTACAAACAGTCTCATTATTTATACTTTTGGTTTGCTTTTTGCATCTGGTAACAAAACTAGATGGGAAACTAACCTGGGCTAGCTTAACTTTTTCTATGGTCTGGTTCTAATCAACTTTACCTTTGTGTTTTGGTTATAATGTGGTGCAATGCTCTAATGTTCTGGTTGCAAACACAGCAAGGGAATGTTTCTTCAAATGCTGTTATTGCCATTTGAACACAAGTGCAAGAAATATTAACATTGTGCCAGGGGGCTGGTGAAGATTCCCTCCCATCTCTTTGGATCTTGGCTACATACAAACAGTATGAAGTCTTTCTTTGATCCACAAACTCTGCTAGAAAGTTATAGGCACCATTAGCAAGCCTTTTAGCTACTGACTCCCCAGGCTGTGCAGGTGGAGCATATAAAATTCCAGGGAGTCAGGAAATGTGGATTTCACATGGGTTACAGGCTCCTCAAGTTATGCTGACAAAGCTTAACTTTCGTGTGCTCTTTAACATGACTCTGCTGTGCCCCAGAGAAGTTAAGGAAATTATTAACGCTGCCAAAATAGCCAAACCGATGGAGCATATAAGACATACGAGCAGCATTGGTTAGCAAGTCCTGTATTAAAAGTTACAAACAAAATCCACTCAATCATTTCTGAGGTAAAGAGAATGAAATTAAAGAATTTGGGGCTCTGGGGTTTTAACTAGCTCTAGACTGAGAAGTTCACACACCAATAATATAAAATATAAAAATAACATAAGCCCTCCCCTCAGACAGCACACACTGCCAGGCTTTGGGTGCCCCCTCTACCTTCAAGTCTGCTGCCAAGACATAACAAGGCTGAGACCCAACATGTACATTTCAAGTTTTTTCCACCCACACAGTGGGTCCTGCTCAGTGCACCAGAAGCAAGCAGCTGATCACCAGAAATCACCTGCTGAGAAACTGAGGACCATTTCCAGAAAGGAATCCAGACATCCTCCCAATATGTAGCAAAGATTCTACCCTCCCTCTTTACAAGACAGTGGCTGAAAGGGTGGACGTAAGTTACATCCCTATAAAATTGAAAATATCACGATATGATTCACATGCTCAACATGCTGGATTCTCCCCTGTAGGAGGAGGAGATGTGACATTAGAGTTAAGGCAGGTGCTATACCCTGGACTATGAGTCTCCAGATTTTCTAGTCTTTATTCTTTTGGTTTGAATATAATATTCTGTTAGCTTTATTATTGAAATCCTTGCCCTTACTTCCCATTATGCCAGTGGTTTTCAAACATTTTTCCTCGGGACTCAGTTGTAAAAAAAAAATCATTGATGCCCACAACCCACCAACAACATCTTTGAGCAATGCATTCCAGCCTCCTGGCAGCAGCAACAGGGGGCACCACGACCTAGTGCCTGAGGGTCTGTGACCCAGTACCGGGTTCCGATCTGGGGTTTGAAAACCACTGCATTATACAACCTGTCTTTGTCTTTATCTTATCAGCTCACATCTAACAACATTTCCTAAGCTCCTCAGGGCAGGGACACCATGTCTACAAAAGCACTGTACAAAATTGTAGTACTGCATAAATAATAATGATCATTTAATTATTTTGATAATTTATATATTTTCAACCTCAACTCCACCTCCTAACTTTTATCTAGAAATTAAAGAAAGAACAGTAATTTTATTAAAAAGTTATTTCCCAAATATACAAAAATAAAATCAATTTCTCCCATACTATTCTTTTCTTTATCACCAATGCATCTGGAATGTGTTTATTAAGGCAGACACATTTTCAAAGGCTATACAACAGAGGATGCCACATAAAAAAATTAGTCTTCCCCTGCATGAAAACCTGAAGCATTTTCACTTCCCATGCACCTCTTGAACTTTTTACAGCTTCAGCGGCTGTCTGCTTAGATCTCTAAGTGACAGCAAACACATACAGCCTTTTTGCTCATCATAAAACATGGTAAAAAAAGTCAACCAACTTGTGAGGCTGATTCATTATTCAAAAATAAGAGTGATATATGGTGTATACTATACTGGCTTGTGTGTATGTGTGGGAGAGAGAGAGAGAGAGAGAGAGAGAGAGCGCGTGCGCGCGCCAATTAAAGTGATATTCCTAGAATGTTTTAACCCATTTGTTCCTGATACTTTATTGTTAAGCGTTTCTAACCTTCATGGCAGAAAGACAAAGTCAAGCAATGTCAGTGAATGAAGCACCATTTAGTTGTTGAACAAAGCTCAACTCTTCACCTACATTTTGTAATTGTACAAATAAAGTTACATTGCCCAACTACTGCAATGCATGGACTGTTTCACATGCTCTCAAGATAAAGGCAGAGAAAGAATACTAAATAGACTGTGACTATCTCCCCATCACACCACACCCCAAACCCTGAAATTATATAATTTAAAAAGTCTAAACAATTCACCAAAATGCCTGAAAATCTGCATTACATATTTTAAAAGCACCCACACACCAGAAATGTACAGTGAATTTAAAATAGTTTTTGCTAAATGATATTGTCATTTTCATGAAAAATAATTTTTACTTAGGATTATGGTGATGTTTAAAATTGTTTCAGACTGTAGATAACCCACAACGGAACAAGCATTTGATCTCAAGGCATGAGACCATGAATGCTATATTTCCTCCTTTATCTGTGACCATATCATACCATCACGTATTTCTCAGATCTTCCCAGAAAGTTCAATGGGAAATTCTGCTTAGCCCAGGGGTATGGCTTCCGCCATATGTTCTACTTTTCGGAGGTATGGAAAGGAATAAAGTATTTTCCAACATGTAGATTTAAATATTCCCTTCTAACACATGAGGCAAATGCAACAGATGAGGGAAAAAGCTTACTGGTGTAATTCTGGAGATCCATATCTATTAGCTAAGAAAAATGGATAATCTGAATAGTAATCTCCATTCTCTTTGGACAAAAAAGTTGCAACAAAATGTAATAACTTTTATGAAGATAAATAGTTTACAATCATTAAAATCTTAAAGTTAATTAAAAAGTAATATATAGTGAGATAAAGGAACAGTTTTTTGAAAAATAAATATAAGTAGAGAAGTAAGAAATGTATTAACATTTTGATCCAATTAAAGGTCTCATCATTCCAGGGATGCACTTATATTGCTATGCTTTTTAATTGTATCTTTGATCTTGTTATGAGGAATTTTTCCTTTACCCGGATATTCAGAATGTATCTGCATTAGTGCACTTTCACTTATGAAGGTAAATTGTGCGTTATTATTTGAGCACCCCATTTTAAACTCCAGTGCGGGAACCGTGTTAGTCTGTATATAGCAAAAACAACTGAAGTCCTGTGGCATCTTAAAGACTAACAAATTTCTTCAGGCATAAGCTTCCGTGGGCTGCAACCCACTTCATTACATGTGAAATTTGTTAGTCTTTAAGGTGCTACAGGCTATTTTAAAATAGGTGTAAATGAAAGGAAAATAAATTTAGTTTAGTTTTTATACAACACTTCATTTAACAACTGGCCAGCTATCCTGGGCTTGATATGTCAGAATAGTTGTCAATGCCATAGTTCAACACTGGTCAAATCATGGCTACTATTCATTCCTTCATGAAAATGATCCTTCCTTTCCCAGTGCCAGGGAATCAATTTGCTATTAAATTACACACATTTCTGAAAGAACAATACAAGTCAATTTTATGAAATTAATTAGGGAACAATGATTACCCTTCTACTAATGGTAATGGGATGGGTAACAGGCAATTTAGAAATAAAAACTAATTAACATTGCTCCAATGAAGGAAAACATAAAATAGCTATGAAGCAAAATTACAAAATAGGAATTTAAATAATTTTAAAAACCCAAAGGCTCCATCCCTTGGGAACAGGTCAGTGTTCCCTGAGAGCCAAAGAAAGAGTTTTTACTGGTTGATCTAGATGGCAATTATCTCCAAGATACAGACAATGGAGAGTGGGAAATTGATGGTATATAATCAGAGTCCACAATAATCAAATGTGCCCTATTAGGCTCTGTATTCAAACTATATTTGTGCAATACTATTCCAGGGTAGTTTGGGGCCCGACACTGAAGCCACCATGTGCCAAAGATGCCCTTGCTCCCCTTTTAGAGAGGCAGCAGCAATGGCCTGGGGACTTCTTTCTTCCCCCAGGAATGAAATGTATCCCTCCCCCAGAAGCAATAACAACTGCAGTACGGGATCCCTGTGCACTCCCTGGGAGAGATGAGGGTATCAGTCTGCACCCATTATCTCTATCCCTTAGAGCAGTGGTTTTCAAACTTTTCCCCTCGGAATCCAGCTGAAAAAAAAAATCATTTATACTTGCAACCCAACGATTACATCTTTGAGCAATGCATTCCAGTCTTTTGTACAGTGGCTGCAGTGTCCCAACCCGCAGTTTGAAAACCATTGCCTTAGAGATAGTGGCAGCGAGGCAAGGTAAGGACATATCTACTTGGGTGTGGGAGCTGGCCCCAATGCACTCTTTAGCTCTTTCCACACAAAGACCCTTGGTTGAAGTGGGGTTGGCTAGATTAGGTCTTGAAGTTCCCAGTGAGATGCACAGGGCAGTTTAACTCTCAGAGTGCTATTGCTTTAGGGCATCTACAGATTCAGACAGACATCACTGCAACAATAACATTCAGTTCACATTTCTTTTCTTTGAAACCATGAAGGATAAAAGCTTTTAAAATGCAAGTTTAGATTCTAATGTAATCACACTACTCCAGGAACTGGGGCTCTAGACATACACACAGGCCTATAATTCACCACTATACGTTAAGTCATGCCAAATCCATGACCAGGAAATCTAGTCTAAGAGCGAGCTTTTTTCTTTTTTTTTCTGAGCTAAAATATATAAGAAGTGCTACTACCCCAACTCATGTCATAATTTCTGGGTGGGCTCAGTTGCCCCAGAGGTTGGATTGCTCAATGCGCTACCTTCCTGCCATTCTCTGCCTCTGCATTTAAAATTCATCATGGATATCTTAGCTAAGACTGTAACAATGCATAAGAGATCAGTTGCCTTAAATTCAAATCCAAGAACTAGGAGAGGGAAGTCATCCCCTTCACCTGAATCCTCTCTCATTGGTGCAGAGTTGGCTCTTTGCCCAGTCAGTGGACTGACACTCACAAATAAATAGTTTTGCTCTTAATCTGTCATTGCTTGGACCACTAGTCATTTAAGTCTTGGGGCACCCCAAAGCAGACTTGAGACCTGGAACACTGGACAGAAACCCCTCTCTACTGCTGAAAGCTTTACCTACAGCATGATCATCTGTCACTGTGACCACCACAACCACTTATCAGTCCCCATCTTCTCCTTCAATCTATCTAAAAGACCACCTCAGAGCCATCTACCTTGCACTCTCTTCCAGTCATGCATCACCCCACTTCAAATCCCACCACCAACTTCCCTTAATTTTCTAAATTAAAATTAATCTTCTCTTTGCCTTCAAACGCGTACAAATTTGCTTCAACCTTCAACTCTGCATGGCTCTTCATTCCCCGTCTCTTCAATCCATTTCCAGGTAATACTACCACCACCCTAGTGTCATTCTCTTTACCGGCTTCTTCCCCGTGGCCATGCCTGTGTCTTCCAGGAACCCGAAGCCCTCTTGCAGGACTCAAACTAAACCTCCTTAATACGCACTTCTGCCACAAATACACAAGTATTTTGAAATTTAACAAAATGAACCAAAATACCCAAATCAAAACCCTTAAAAACAAAAATCACTTATAATAAACAACTTGGAACAACTACCATCCTTTCAATCACTCAGCTATTAAGAGTGATGTTTGGAGGAAATCAAGTCCAACATTTATGGAATGTTGCTGGATTTTCCTTGTTACGTTTTCATCTGTTGGAGATAAGGGCAGAATTCTATCTTTACTAAAAAAGAATCAATGTTTGGTTTCAAGGGAAATGGGGTTAATGTTTTCAAATGTATCTAAAGTGAGCCAAACTAGGAAAACAAGGCGCAAACCCGGACTTTGTTAAAATGATTATCAATGTTGTTTTATATTATTATGCAATAGTGTCAGCGATTCAATGCATAGCTACAGATTGACAATTACTTTTTAGTTTTGATTATTATTTTAAAATTATTCTCAAATAAGAGCAGGAAAATTAAATAGTAAATAAAAGAAAGATATGACACCTATTATTCTTAACTTTCTAATGTTTTTCTATACCTTCTTAATTAATTATGAAAGGTCAGTTTATTTGTCAATAGCTTTTTCTGAACAGATTTAGATGTCTTCTGCTGATCCTGGGAGTTACTTAACTGGTAAATTCCATAAACTTATTCCATCATAGAATAGACCAAAGGGATAACACATTTTTGTGCATGTGTTTTAGAATGATCTTATTTTTAAAGAAAAAATAAACAAACTGAACTTCCATGGCCTGAATTTAAGACTATCTATTCTGCACTTTTTTTGAATTTATAGTCTACCTGCTGAATTAAAATGAATCAAGTAGCAAAGGCTATTGCTAGTTAAAAAGACTGATGCTACTAATATTGGAATTGCCACTGAGAATTCTTGCTACAATTAGAGATATTAGCGTTCACATACCCTATTCACCTAATGAGTAGTGCCCAAATAGAAACCTTGACCTGCTCTACAGTGATAAGATGCACAAGGTTATAGCCATTTTTAAATAGAGCAATTAATTTTTTTAATGCTTGAAAGTTTAGGAAGAATAGAATTATCAGCTGTGTCAGAACAGGATTTTAGATCATTCCTCCCTAAGCCACGACTTTCTTTCATTTTTCCATGACTCTAGGCTGAAGGACGTTCGTTGGAGACGTTGGAACTACAGTCATCACCCAAGACAGCAATAAGCTGCAGGGCCCAGATTGTTTCTAGCACTGTCAACTGCGGCAGACTGCACAACAGCACAAAGCTGTGCAAAAGTGACAAGTCAAAAGATTAAAAGACATTGCAGCACAGCTGAGTAATAAATTTAATAATGGAAGGAGGCCCAGCAGGTAGGCCAGAAGAACAGTAAACACTGTCAGTAAAGGCCTAGAAAACTTAATTTGATTGTGGGCTTTGGCAACAGAGGCCTGAAGAAAAGCTAATGAAAAAAAGCAGGACCCCCAACATCAACAGTGTAAACTAAAGGCTTATGACAAAGATGACAATATTTCTGTAGTCTCAGAGAAAATGTCAAGAATTTTAAATGTGATTGAGACAAGAAGTATACAATATTAATTCGTAAGAACCAAGTTCTAAATCAGCTTACTTCACTTTCATTCCACGTAGCCAAGTTACAGAAGCCACCTTTTAAAAAAAGCAATTTTATGATAATGCTAAAGGGGAGGTAAGAGGGATTCTTACCAAGTTGTATAGAGCTTTTGCAACTATAATCTGCCAATTTAACATTACTTCATGCAGCAGGTCATCATTAACATTTATTATAAAAAATACTGGGCCTAATTCAGACCTGATGTATGGTGCAAATCTATTGACTTCAATGGTCTTGTGCACTTTTATACTAGGTCTGAAATAGGGCTACACTATTGAGCTACAACAATTAAATCCAGTTATGCCAAGGACATTGAGGCAGAAGTTGAGCATTATTCTCTTTATTACATACAAAAAATCTATTAGAGGAACGTTAAGGTTTCAGGAAACCCAGAATTAAGATTAGCCAGGTAACTATAATTTGGCTTCCTTGCTTATATGTCTTTTAGTAGCCTGGCCTGTCATCATAGAAGGAATCTGCTACAAACAGGAAAAGAACCCAGCTTTCCTGGCACCCAGTTCAGTCCTTAATCATGTGAATATTCTCTCTTGCTTTTAAAAAAGGAAAGAAAATAACCAACTCTCTGCCTGCTTCACTGTGCACTTTGTGAAATGAATTAGGCAAGGATCCTATAGAACAATTTCTATATGATGAGATATCTGCAGACTATACCAGAATGCATATGCACAAGCAAGCAGAAGATAGCATGGACTATCTAATTTTTGAGTCTTTGACTTTGCTTCCTTGAGCCTCTTAATTTTTTTTTAAAATATAATATACCATAAAAAAATCTTAAAAGAAATTCCATCATGCACACTACACTGCCTGTGTCATCAATTTTAAATACATTAGAAACAAAAAGAATCCTGAAAATGGTATTGACCCATTACTAGATGGAATGGCAAAATGATCAATAATAATGCAGAAAAGACAGAAATGTTCAAAAAATATTTCTGTTCTGTATTTAGGGGGAAAACAGATGATACAGACTCATCGTATGGTGACAACTCACTTTGTGTTCCACTAATATCTCTGAAAGATGTTAAACAGAAGCTGCTAAAGCTAGACATTTTTAAACAGAAGTCATGCAAAGGTTTTAGAAGAGCTGGGTGAGAGGTATGATGGATCATTAATGTTGATTATTGATAAGTACTGGGGAAGTTTGAGAAGACTGGAAGAAAGCCAAATGTTAAATACCCTTTCTAAGAAAAGTAAACAGGACGACCCAGGTAATTCTGTCAGCCTGACAATAATCCCAGGCAAGATAATGGAGCAATGATAAGGGACTCAATTAATGAAATATTAAAGGAGGGTAATGTAAATAATGCAAATCAGTGTAGGTTTATGGAAAATAGATCCCGTCAAACTAACTTGATATCTTATTTTACTGAGATTACAAGTTTGTCTGATAAAGTTTAAGTCTTCATGTGACAGACTTTTTTAAGGCATCTGAGTCAGTGCCACTCAGCATTTGGGTTGAACTAAAATGATATAAAATTAACCTGGCATACATTACATGGATTAAAAGCTGGCTAACTGACAGGCCTTGTTCATCTTTCTCAGTTACTCCCTTTTGGGGAATGATACTTTTCAGACACCAAAAAAATGAGGTAAAAGATCTGTGAAGTAGACAGAATTATTAATGACAGTAATGGAAGAAGTGGGATTAGAATTCAGGGTCTCCCAGTTCCGAGTTCAGTGTTCCTTTTCCTACACTAAAGGACAGTAGTGGCTACTGCTCCTGCAGTGCCCGTTCACAACCTGTGAATTCTGGGAGCATGCTCAGCCAAGATTAAAATTTCAGAGAATTTAGCAAAAGCTCCTAACAAGCGCTACTAAAAATGCATAAATTGCCATTCTTAGAGACTTATTACTCAGTCAAAATTAAATGAACTTCATGGAGACAGAAGAAGCATGTCCTGACTCCAAGACTCGATCCTTGCCAAATTTTAAGTTCCTGCCACAACCTATGGAAGCACTAGGACTCTTCAAAGAAGTGGCCGGAGTATATTAACATTAGCAAAATGCCTGATTTTCTTTAACCTTCTTGGAAACAGCTGAACTGTTTTCACTGAAAATGTTAAAAATAAAAGTCAGTGTGAGGCACAGAACATGCATGGAAAATTTCAGCTCAAATGGTTAATGTCTGGAACTTTACAATGGTCAGTAAATGTTACTTCTTGCCCCTAGTTCTGCCTAAAGTCAGTCCTAGTATTGGTGAGGTAACAAATTCTGTAAAAACAGGAGTCCTTCACACAGTGTTGGGGCATTTTTATATCACTGCTTCTACAGTCTAATCTAAACTCCACTGAGGTCAGACGTTTTTCCATTGACTTCAGTGGTATCTTAATCAAGCCTGGTAGTACTGGTAAACACCAAGAAGTAATTAAAAATTAAAAACAGCAGCTGAACCTGCCAAAACATTTTCAAACCTCAAAGAAATGGCCAACTGTCTGGTGGCTAGGATCACCTAGTGCACCAGAGGTGGAGGTGATTGTTAAGGGACCTGTTATGTTCCCTTATTAGTTACTAGTATCTCCAGCAGAGGATATAGGGACAAATTCCATCCTCTTTCTAAGGGCCAGGGTCAGAGGAGAGCACATGTAAAGATTTTTTTTTTAAATTAGGGAAAAGGTTCAGATTGGTTCTTAATTTATACAAAGCAGTGCCTCTCTTTATGGATAGCCTATTCATGGTATTATGCATTGTTATACACGTTAATTAGGGGGAATTTCTTCAAAACAACCCAGGCTGTTGCAGGTGGTAAAACTCTTGGGTAAAATGAAGCCCTCAAGCTGTTTTCTAGTCCTATTACTGCCTGCCTTCAAAGAAGTTACCTCCTTGATGAGGAGCATGGTAAAACCAGTGCTGCCAAGGCCAAGCTGGAAGTATTAGAACCACTCACACCCTGTCCTGCTTGATCTTTTGCAATACTCTCTGGATGAGCAGAGTAGATGGGAAAGTGTGAAACAGATGTCCCTTCCAAGAAATGAGAAAAGGGCCCGCAATTAACCTGGGCTATGCTTCTGAAAGACAGTTCCTGTCGGAGTGTGTGGCAAATAGATCTACTTAGGAAACTCTCCACCTCTAGAAGACAGTGTTAAACACATCTGAACAGATGGATCATTCTTAAGTGAGAAACAATCTGCTGTGGCTGTCTGCCAGCATGTTCCAAGCCCCATGCAAGTATGACGCATCCAGGTGTTTCTATCAAGCAATGCAAAAAGTCCCAAAGCCTGAGGACTTCTTGACAGAGTGAGGAGGAGCTGTCTGTTTATATAAAACATCGCTGGCTTATTATCTGTGAGAACGGATACCACCTTGCCCTCCAGACGATCTTGGAAAGTCTGACAGGCTTAGACGCATAGTTCTCAGCTCCCTCTCCTTGATATGACACAAGAGTTCCAACTGGGAGAAAGCCTCTATGTCCTCATGTTCCCAAGTGCACTCCCCACTCCATTGCTAAAGCCTCCGTCACCAGATATACAGGTTGCTGGGGGAGATGGAGTGCAAAGGGAACTCCTACGCAACCATTGTTCGGGATGCGCCACCAACTCAGGCATTGTGACACTGAAGCCAGGGAGGAAACCATCCTGTCTATAATGTGGCATGCTGAGCTATTTACCAAAGCTAACCAAGCTTGAAGGGGCTGGAGATGCAGCCTTATGTGTTGCACCACATATGTGCATGACACCATGCAACCCAGAAGCCTTCAACAGTTTCTGGCAACAGTGTGCAGACAGACACGCATAAGCAAGCACTCGAAGAAAAATGTACGTTTTTGAAAGAGCAGGGGTGGAAAGGCCACACTACAAGAATACAAAGCACCATGGCTCAGAAATTAAAAAGGGATTATAATAAACTGGAGACTCAATAAACTTTTAAATCATGTTCTGTCTGAGTAAGAAGGCAGAGGACACTTAATTTTACAGACAGGGTAATAAGAGTGGACAGTCACTCTATCTGTGATTGTTAGCATTCTATCACTCAGATGTACAGATTTAGCCCCAATTTCTTATGCTCTGAGTTTGCTGTGTAGTAAGGCCATTCTTTACAGATGCCGCATATTCAATGCAGCCCAGAGCCCTATAACACACCATGATGCAGAGGCTTTGATATGAAGAGTTTTGCTATTTGACACTGGCATTTTTAATAGGCATCTTAAAGGCACTCCTTGGTGAATTCTATCCCCCTCCCCCCCCACACAAATAAATTCTGTGCACAATATTTAAGAATAAATAAAATCTGCAGAAATCGACAATTGAAATAATATAATATAATATAATCATGCCAGTTTAAATTATTTTGTTAATTTATTCCAAAATACCTGTCAGCAAGTGCGTCTGTAACAATACAGACAACAAAATAGATTCATGAAATTTTTTTGACAAATAGATTCCTTACTAGACATATTAATACAGAACATTTGAGTAATAATTAATTTAAACTACAATACAAAAATGTATCTCCTGCACTCCTCAGAAGCAGTGCAAAGGCTTGGAGGAGTCAAGGTTAATGGAGGAGCTGAGGGAGAGGGAAATAATTGCTGGGAAGAAACCTGAGTGTGAATTTGGAAGGTTGCCGGGCACCTGTGAGAGAAATATGGAACAGATCGTTTTTGCTTTGGAAGTTGGAAAGGATTGTTAGAGAGCCTCCCCATGCAGAACCTGGCTGACCCTTAGTCTCTCCAATTCAGTTAGGCACATCTGCCCCTGCCCCCTATGTGCCCCTGCACTCCCTTCTCCCATGTGTACCTATACTCCTACTCAGCCTCTCCTCCCCGTGTCCTACACTCCCATTCAGCCTCTCCTCCAATGTGTCCCTGCACCCCCATTAAGCCACCCATTTTCATCCCATTCCCATGCGGCCCTGCATCCCCCTGGCCACCCCCTCCAGCCCTGCACACTCGTGCTCCCATGTGGCTCTAAAATTCCACTCGGCCTCCCTAGACCCCCATCTTCCTATGGCCCTGCACCCCCACACTCAGGCCCTGGCCCAATACAGTCACCCCATTAGCTCAGCGGCAACCCTAGGAGGGGCGGAGGGTGAACGGGGCGATTGCCCTGGGCCCTGCAGTTACGTGGGCCCCGCACTGTCCTGCTCCCAGTGGGGCAATGTGGGGCCCACACGCGCCGCAGCCCCTCCTCCCACAGCCACCCCGCTGCCTTTGGCAGCGAGCCGAAGGCAGCGGGGCGGGCTGGGAGGGCTATACCCGGCCCCTGGGCCGGCCCTCCCTACCCCCAGGGCGGAGCAGGCAGGCCCAGGTGTGGAGCACGTGGGGCCTGGCCTCTGGGCAAGCCTGCCCCACACGGCCTGCTCTCCCCCGCAGGCGGCCTCTGGGACCGGAGCTGGCTCCGCCCCCACGCGCAGGCGGCCTCATCCTCCAGGGCTGGCTCCCCCCGCAACAGGCGGCCACCGGGGCTGGGGTCTGGGCCGGCTCCCCGCGCCGGCAGCCTCTGCCTCCCGGCCCAGGGCCGGATCCCTGGGGGGCGGGGCCCTGCTTCGGCCAATTGGCCCTGGGCCCCGCTTTGGCCAATTGGCCCTGGGCCCCGCTCCCCCCACGGGACGGCCCTGCATTAGCTCCTAAGCCCCCACCTTTTCTGTCCTCCACTAGCCCTTCTGAACTCCAGGCTGTGATACCCCCCCCAGCAGCGCCAGGTGTCCTACTTTGTCCATCTCCCCAATATCCCATGCCATCAGTCTTGGCGGGCAGAGCACTATGAGGAACCTCTCCTCCTCCCTACCCATGGCTGGCTAAGCGGGCTACCCTCTATTCTGGTGCCACAGTAGCCCCGGCTGGGCGAAAGGTGTAACTGCAGCACTTTCCCAGCAAGGGGGGCGCAGTGTGAATCTGCAAGGGTTGTGCATTCTACACATGTACAGTGGCTCAGTATGGCCCCAGGAGTATTTAAGTGTATGAGCACCAATACAGCAAAGCAGTGTTTTTAAATCTTATGTTGCTATTCTGAACACTCATTATTTGATTAAATTGAATTAATGTAAGAGTGCAAAAATAGGAAATTGTTGGACATTGGAGGAGTGATCAAGAGTGACAGATACAGAACCAGATAAATTTAATAGAAGGGATCTGAAGAGATCATCTAGTTCAGTCCCCTGCACTGAGGCAAGATTAAATATTATCTAGACAATCCTTGACAGGTGTTTGTCTAACCCTGTTCTTAAAACCTCCAGTGACCAAGATTCTACATCCTCCCTAGACAATTTCTTTCAGTGCTTAACAACCTTTATAGTTAGGACACTCTTTCCTAACATCTATCCTACATCCCTTCTGCTGCAATTTAAGCGCATTATTTGGTGTCCTGTCCTTAGTGGATAAGGAGAACAATTTATCACCCTCCTTTTTACAGCAATCTTCTATATACTTGAAGACTTATTTCCTCCTCAGCTTTCTCCTCTTCTGGACTAAATAAATACATCTTCTCCAATATTTCCTTGTAGGTTTTCTAGACCTTTATTCATTTTTGTTGTTCTTCCCTGTATTTCCTTCAATTTGCCCACAACTTTTCTGAAACGTTGCCCAAAACTAGACAGTACTTTTAATTGAAGCCTTATCAGTGCAGAATAGATGTGGAAGAAGTGAAGTGTGTTGCTTAAAACTCTTTTGCTAATATAACACAGAATGATGTTTACTTTTTTTTTCCAGCAATATTACAGAGTTGACTCATTTATTTGGTGATCCAATATCACACCCCAGAGCCTTCTCTGAAGTTCTTCTTCCTATGCAGTCACTTCTCATTTTGTATTTGTGCAACTGATTATTCCTTGTTTAGTGAAGTACTTGGTATTTGTCCTTACTGAACTTCAGCTTACCTATTTCAGACCATTTTTCCAATATGATTGTATGCAGGAGGTCCTCAAAGTTGTATCTTATAAGATCTGCCTTCCTCCTATTTTTATTTAAAGAAAGATTTTTGGCTTCCTGGAGAATTTACTCTACTCTATTTAGGTACAGTAGAACCCTGTTTATCAGAGCCTCTATTATCCGTCTCTCTGTATTAACTGAACCAGGACTGTTAGTCCCAGAGGCTTTGGCCCACAGCCCGAGCCATGTCACCAAGGACTGAAGTTCTTTGCCCAGTCTCTGGATTCAGGGCCAGACTACTGCAGGGGCTTTAGGGGCTCCAGCCTCGGGCTCCGGGCTAAAAAGGGGCCCTGCTGCCCCACTAAAATCTGGTCCCAGTCTGAGCACTACAGCTGAGGGCCCTGGCACAGCGCCCCAAGAGCACTCCCTGTCCCAGACCTGCTGGGGCAGACCAGCCAGCCCAGGGTCAGAGCAGGAGTGACAAACTGCGGCCTCTAGCCTGAGTAGGCGCTCTGTGCCGGGCCCCAGGGCCAAGCACCAGCTCAGGCTGTGGGCCCACCACCACCAGTACCAAGTACCAGCCTGCCTATGGCCAGGCTGGGGGCCCTGGACCCCTCCCCTCATGCCAAGCACCATGCAGCAGGGGATGGGGATGGGGGCACAAAAGTGGGCAGCCCCTGACCCCCAGGATCCTTAATCCAGCCTTGTCTGGATTACCTGATTTTTTTTATTATTCAAGCTGTCACTGGTTCCAATTAGATCAGATAAATGGGATTCCACTGTATTTTTAACGCATCCATCATCATTGTTATCTCGGTGAAGTTCATTCATCTTCTCCAAAGACAGCTTGCTATGCCAGAAAGGTAAAATTCAGCCACACTGGTTCAGTGTTCAGTATGACATTGTGTCTACTAACAGTTGCCTTATGGATCACAATCTCAATTGTGAAGAACTGGGAAAGGGGGTGGGAAAATACAAAAGTCACTGCACCTTTCTCCCGGTAAATCAGAGAGAAAGAGCACTTTCTTAAATCATTTAGAGAAATAGCTGATTTATGGAGGGCTCTTAAAGCCTCTCAGAATTACTGTGGGCTAAAAATGGTGGTATGTGATCAAAAGACAGCCCAATGACCATATGGTCCATAAAACTCCACCAGCCTCCCTCTACTTGAGGAGGTATAGTAACAGAAACTACTGCTCCCAACGTGCAAGTTTTCCATCTTGCTCCAAGTGCCCAGGCCAATTGAGATGAAACATTACAAGTTGAGGATTGTATGCTCTGAAAGGTGCACATACACATAAAAAAGTGGGGCAGATTGCAGAAAATTAAGTAGATTGTAAATTATATGTGGCTGTGAGGCTTCTGATAAGCTGCCAGTGTGGCTGTTAGGCAAAATTTTGTATTCCTATAGCGGGGTGGATAAAATTGGCTCACAGCTAGGCTGTCACCAGAGGGCATTCCTCCATTACATTTCTGCTGCAGAGCTAGGCGACAGGCTGCTAAAATTGGTCGCCATGGCAATCAGAAATGTATTATTTGTCGAGGCCTGTCCTATAGCAGATCGTTTTAGACAAGGAGACAAACTAAACATTAATTCTATGGGTACCTCACATTAATTCATCTGAGTGATTTTATGTTTTATAGAAATACAGTTCTTGAAAATGGAACATAAGTGATAGTCCTCAAAACAGAACCAAAGAAAAATAAAAATATGTAGAAACATACATTTTCCTTATCTAACTGCCCAAATTAAAAATGCCAATATACAGAGTTGTTGCAATGAAGTGCTCTGGATTGCATACAGCAACGGAGACATTTTCTTAAGAAGAGGTAATACTGCATAAGAATTTAGCAAACTTTGATCTGACAGACTCTGAATAGGAAAGACATGGTTAAAGCAGATCATTGTTCCAAAGAACAATGAAATCAGTGGAAACATGTTAAGAACAAAATTTTAGAGGATAATTTGTCTCTGTGTACACCCAAATAGGCAAGGTACACAGCTAATTTTTTAGAAAGGTTATTAATTACTATTATGGAACATTATCTCACCCATTTGCAAAAACTGTCACTGATGCAATAAGCATTCAAATTTTCAAGTCCTAATGAGCACTCCTATCTATTACTTCTGCTTACCTTTAAAATAGCAGGGCTTAATTGAAGAGAGTAAAATTAACCTCACTTCATTACAAAAATGCATCAGGGCATTATATAAATTAATTAAATCTATGCCTTACTCCACTGTGTTGCAGTCTCTCCATCTTTAATGATGTCCCACTGAAATATGGCATTTACTTTCTTTACCAGCTGATTTCCAACTTCTTTGATGCGGCGACCAATTTCTTCAAACACAAGGTCACTCTGCAACCCTGAGGCCTATAAGTAAAATACAAAAAATTTTAAATAGAAAATTACATTAAAAGGTAATAAAAGTGTAAAGTGTTGTTCAAACAACAGTATCCAGAACAGTCTCTTCTGCAAAGCGATTAAAATAAAATAGAGATGTCTCCTTCCACACACAATAATCACATCCATCATGACATTAGTCAATACATTTTACCTAAAAAAAACCGTTTTGTGGAATTATTCCTAAGAACTATTTCACAAGTCACCTTTATAGCTCTTGTGATTTATCTTTACAATTTAAAATATGCTTTCCCTTCAGAATTATTTAAAGGCTTATAAATTATCTTTTAATTTATCTGAAGTATAATCCTGGCTCTCTCCCCAAAAGATATTGTATACTCTAGTTATAAATCCTAACTGCATCTAAAAAATGGGTTGCCTTTAATTTTCAACATATTAACGTTCAAACATTAGATTATAAAGTTTCAGTGTATTCAATCAAAGGTATACTATATACACTTTTTTCATGTCTCACACTGTTTGATTAATAATAAATCTAAGCTATTATGTAATTAAACTTAAATATTTACATTTTGCATACAGTTAGTGCTTTGCAAGCCTTTGACTCTTTTTTTTAAAATCCAACAAGTTTTAATGAATAAGTTTAGGAATGAATACATTTTAGGAAGCTGCTCCAATATTACCTTTTTATCTACTATATTTCGTCCATCAGACTAAGGCTGAGTTAAAGGTGCCATGATACATTTTGTTCACATTACTATACCTAAGGGTGCATTGTAATGAGCATTGTCTAAAATTAAGATTGCTTGACACATTCTACAAATCATTTTCAATTGCTTATAGCTTTTCCAAACTTCAGCCATTCAGGATGAAGTTCTCCATGACGGCTGTCTGCCTCAGGTAAAATATTACAGAAAATTTCAGTAAAAATGCTTCAGTCATTTCTCAGAACAGGATTAGAGAAAGGTAAATTGTTTTGCCCATGTTAAAAAAAAATTCTTACAACCACTTCACTGAGAAGCTAGTGCCTCCATGCTTTGGAGCAGGGACTAGAAATTTGGGAAAGGTATCCTTCTGTTATCCTTCCTTGAAAATTTGTACAAATTTAGAGACGTTATGATCATCTAAAAATCACAGCTTGCAGACTTTTCTTAGAGACGCATTAGAATTTGGCAGCTAGTTTCTCTGATCATTCCATCCACACTGGATGTGATCTAGCTTCAGGACTGCAGGGAATAAGCAGGAATTTCCCCTGCAATTGCTCCTCACAGCAAAGGGGGATGGAGGGTGGGCAGCAGCATTGTGGCACCAGAACTAAGAGCAGGAAGATGGCACTGTCAACCTTAATTTTGACATTTCCTAACTTATGAGTGCTTGACACTTTGCAGCCGTATCATTGTTTAACATAATATAGGATACGCACTATAATGGAACTTTTGCAACCTTTTGCATGAAATACAAGGTAGAATATCATGTTATGGGTTTAAAATCTTAAGCCTAACAAATCTTAATTGTGTTTTTAATATCTTTTGGAGACAAAGAGCATTATTGTCATTTAAAAGTCAAATCTGATAAGGAGTAGAAATAATGAACTTTTAAGAGACAGCTATGAAAAAACCAAACCCTGCCAACCTTAAAGAAAAACTAAGGCCTCGTCTACAATGGGTTTTATCTCAAAAGAACTTTTGCCGACAATTGCCAAAGGTATGGGGATTGCAAATGTGGACTTGAATATGGATAACGTGGGGTGATAAGATGCAAATATGAGGCAGGCAAACAGAAACAATCGGTTTGGCCACAGTAGCACTGAATACAAACTGAATAAATCTGGGAACAGGCGCCAAGAAACTTCACATGGGGAACAGGATTGTCTGTACCTGGCTTGTTATCACACTATCTCAAAGAACCTAAAACAGGGAAGATGAGAGTCTCTAATATGCCACACGTCTGAAAGGCTGAGAATCTGTAAAGAGTGAGTTTCCAGGAACCTATCTTAAGTACTGTGTGGTTCCATACCACAGTACCTGAGCACCTCATATTCTTTCAAGTATTTATCTTTAGAACACCTCTGTGAAGTAGTGAAGTTTAATACCCGTCCCTCTTTACAAACTGAGAACAGGGGCACAGAAAATAAATTACTCGTCCAAGGTCACACAGGAACATGATTGAGATGCAGAAAATTGAACCCAAGTCCTTCAGTCCCTAGACTAGCACACCAACTCTCCCTGTGTGTTAATTTACTGATCTTATACCACTTGCGAGACTGCTATAGAATTCTAATATTTTGTACATTCTTTCAAAGATAAAGCCTAAGTACACTTTTCCACAAATTGATCCATCTTAGAGTCTTTTTACCCTACCTTCACGGACTCTTTAGGTGAAGATTTATCAAGCGTTGATGTCAGATCTACATATGCTCCTGCAATGGCAACTTCTCCAGTCTCTTTGACCTGTTAAAAGAAAACTGATAAATTCAATGGATCATGCCATCTAAAGAAAGAAGAGGTAGAATGAGCAAAATGACTACACTTGAAAGCAACCAAGTAATCTTCTTTATCTTACATCACTGATCAAAAAACAAAACTTAAAAAGCTCCAGCAACGAGAAAAACAAAGAAAAATCAGGTTTGAAGTAAATTAGATACTACAGCATCTAACAAGGATGGCTAGAGCTATTTTTCTGCTGTTACCAAAACTGCATGTGCAGTTGCTGGAAATACCATGTCTACAAGAATTCCTTTAATTTTGGGATTTGTGAGGTTTATCTCTCTCTCTCTCTCTCTCTCTCTCTCTCGTGTGTGTGTGTGTGTGAGAGAGAGAGATTATCTTCAGTTACTGTATGTTAAGCTCTGTAAACACAAATTTGTTCCTGTTTAGTTGAACTACTTTAGCTGTGTGTATGTGTAGACATTATTTTAGTTTAATTTTAGTTTAAACCTGTACCAAAGGTTTTTTCTACAGGAATTTACAGTGGTCTACACTACAGACCATTGTTGACTAAAGTCAGCTTTTTCCACCAAAAAAGTGATGGTGTACACAATACAATACCCACCACCACCACTTCGTGCTCCCCCCACCCCCACACCAGCTGATCTAACTACTCTGATTTTGCAACAAAATAAAACAACCTCAAGGAGAGGTATAGGGCTTTTTGTACCAAACTTTTTAGTGACAAAGCATCAGTGTAGACACTGGGCTTGATTATGTCAAGGTAAACGGCCGCCAAATCCCACTGCCAATTCTACCTAAATACCAACCCTAATGACACCATCGTAGGACCTAATCAAACCATCTACTCCATCAGGGGCTCATTCACCTGCTCATCCATCAATGTGATTTATGCTATCAAGTGCCAAGAATGCCCCTCTGCCTTCTCTCTGAACTATCTCTGAATAAAAGAATAAATGGACACAAGTCTGAGTTCAGAAATAACATTAAAAAACCAATAGGGGATCACTTCAATCTCTCTGGTCACTCCATGAAAGACACGTCTGTTACAATTCTTAAACAGGCTAATTCTAAATCAAAGCTTCAAAAAGAAACCACAGAATTGGGATTCATATGCAAATTTGACACCATTAACTTAGATTTGAATAGAGACATGAACTGGCTCTCTCATTACAATCAGTGATTCTCATCTCTCTCAACCTCACCACTTTCTGATACGTTGCTCCACACTGTTTGAATCTATACAACTTGTTTGGTTTGCTGAAGTAATCTGACTTGACACAGTGAAGCATAATCACAGGATTTATCTTTCCTTCCCATATTGTAAGTTTTCCATTTTTCAGCATCTGACAAAGTGGGATTTTCACTGATGAAAGCTCATGTGAAAAATAATTTTGTTAGTCTTCAAAAGTGCCATAGGACTCCTTGTTTGCTTTGCTGAACTAGACTAACACAGCCACCCCTTTGGAACTTGTCAACAAAACAAGAGGGAAGAATGGAATCTCATCAATATGATTGTGCAGTTGCTCACCAACAAAGGGTTGTGCACAATATTTTAGAAGAAATAATTTTAAATGAAAATATTGAATATGTATCCTCTCTTTAAAGGGTCAATGTGAAGTTGATATCCAATCACTTAAAAAAAAAAGGGAGAGAGAGAGAGAGTTAAAAGGCATTTCAGGTAGTGCCCCATTCCTGAAACATTTTTTATAATTTTATAACAAAGAATCCATTTTCCTGTCTCTTAAAATATTTTAATTCTTCCCTGTTGCTGCTTGAAAGACCCACAAAAGCAGGAAAACACTGACATTGACTACACACAAAATGCTCTCAAAAAATATATGTATAAAGTGAATAAACAGAAAAACGGGGCAAGATCATTCTCAGAACTATTTCATGGCTTGTTTACACAAACATTTGAATCACAATAAGAGAGGGCGTGTAGCTAGCCTGATACAGATTTAACTACCCCTGTGGTCCTGCTAACATACATTAACACTTTTTTAATGTGCTTTGATCTAGTCCTCTTTAAAACAAGACTAGATCAAAGTGCATTGAAGAACTGTTGATGTGCGTCAGAGGTGTCCACAGAGACAGTCCATGGCAGGCTAGTGCAGGGTAGAGTCACATCCCAGCTTGCTGTGAACTAATTATTTAGGTAAACAAGTAATCTTAGCTGTCATTTGTAATAAAATTAGTATATTTTCAAATAGAAGCATGATGTTCAAGTCCATGGTGTCTTTTTGGTAAAGGAGAAATATCCTTCCATATGTTAAAAAAAATAAAGCTTAAGATTTCCTTATAAGAAAAATATAACTATTGTTATTATTTATTATTATTATTAGATGGAGAAATGAGGTATTCAGAGATATTATTGAAGATGCATTTTGTTCCCCTGCTGTGCTGAAGCCCACAACCTCAGTCTCTCTGTTCTAACCTTGGTTTGAATGTGAATTCTGTTTCCCTCTTTCCACATCTCTGTTTGCAGAGTTTGTCCTGGAAAGACTGGTTTTGCAAAACGGACCTACAAAAAGAAAGGGTTCAGATTGCCTTACTTATTTCTAAATGAAAACATTCAGCAGTGGTACTGACTTGTATGTAACCAGATATGCATTTAGAACATAAAATTAAATGAAAGAGAAAAAAACTATTCAATTACATGAAATTGTTAAATCAGATTATCTAGTAATATTTATAGAAATATACTAGCTGCTCCATGAAAACTCATTAAGTAAAAGCAAAATAAATAATCTGTCATTTTGATAATCTCATTTAATGTAAATTTGCAGGAACAAACCTAAGGTCCATCTTAAAGAAATGTAATTAATAGGAACTACTCCTTAAAAGATGAATAATCAAGGAAGATAAATGAACTGACAAGAACAGACCTTAATCGCCTTGAATCTGGTCACATCATTATTTGCAAAGTGCTTCAAAACATGCCTGGCAGCAAAACCAAACGAACACAGTCCATGCAGTATGGGTTTATGAAATCCTATTAAGAAACAAAAGCCATTTTTTGTTTTTAATGTACAAGTTTTGTTCTCCATTTTCAAGAGGCCTATATTTTTATATGCATCTTTATACTCAAGTCATAAAATGTAGGACCTTAACATGTCATCAAGTCCAGCCCTTATGCTGAGACAGGGCCAAGTAAATCTAGACCATCTCAGGTGTCTGTTAGTCCAACATGTTCTAAAACCTCCAATGATGGGGATTCCACACCCTCTCTTGGAATTCCTTTCCAGAACTTAACTTGCAGCTAGCAAGCTTTCGTAGTAGCTAAACTAAATCTGCCTCACTGTACGATAAGCCCATTACTTCTTGTCATATCTTCTGTGGACATGGAAAACAAATGACCACAATTCTGTTTGTAACACCTCTTAAAATGAAAGACAGTTGTCAAATCCCCCCTCAGTCTTCTTTTCTCAAGACTAAGCAGTTGTTTTTTTTTATCCTGTAACTCATGATCACAACCTCTCATGTCAGCAATGCTGTACTGGAACAATGAATCAGTCATACAATATGAGGCAGTTCATGGGTGCAGGAGGCAGAACTTTCACCAAAATTGAACTTAAACAATGGAACTCATTTATGCAAGAAATAAACCACTTTCAGAGCTAAACACAAAACTTAATTCTTCAGTTCTGCCTCCCTACATTACTTTCTTCATAAACATACAGTTAATAAAAAGCACACAAAAATCTACAAACCAATCAAGCTATTTCTTCTACAGATAGGATGAAAGTGGGAAAGCACAAGAAATCAGTATTATTTCTAATTCTGAATACTTGGGAGGTGCTGAGTATTTGCAAAGAACAGTTATGGGGACCTGTCGTGAAGTCCACTCACCCACCGCATATGGTGCCCATGAGAATTAGCTCTTGCCCTCCTCTGGAAGCGTCTCTCCTCATTGGCTTTTTTTATTACCCTGAGGCTCCCCTCACTCCTGTGACCTGGCCCTCCAGCCAGGTCATTTAAGGTCTCCCCTTTCAGAGAAAGCAAATCCTTCCAAACCAGTTGTCTGGCTGGCATGTCCAGTACCCTGTACCTCTTCCCAAGGGCTGGTAGGGAAACCCAGGCCCATGATCTAAACTGGTTTCCAGCCCAAGGACCCCTACAACAAACAATTAAGGTCTGTATAGTCTTACACCTTAAATGTGGTTTTCCTGGACTTCTTACTACTTATCTGGCTTCCCCTCTTTCTGGATTTGTCAGCTCAAACTTCCTCCTCCCAGAAAGTTATAACAACATAACTTCCTTGCAGATCTTTGGTGCTCGCAGCTCTCTTTATACAGGCCCCTTCTGTTTCTGCCCAGCTGAACACATTTCCAGTTAGTGACCTACTCCCTGACTCCTTTGCAGGTGTAGCCTGGGTAGTTAATGAGCCTGCCTGGCCACTTTAACACCTCCAGGGCTTGTGTGGGGTGGGATATCCAGCACAGAATCACACAGATGCAAAGATATTATATAAAAAAAAACCCTTCTGTGACAATATTTGTGAGTTTCAAATTCATTATCCTGGAATGCCTGAGCACATAAGCTTAACATTTGCTCTCTATGTGCATTTGTGAAAAAGAACTTGATCATTTAAAATGCTTATATGGAAAGCTAAAATGAAAAGATATGAATGTGTCCAAAGCAAATTCACTGTAAAAGTTAACACTAGTTGTAAATCTTCTCAGGTATTTCTTCAGCTCATTAATAAGTTTATACCTAATTTACACACTTGGGTAAGGCACTGACTAAGATTTTGTCTCAAATGCATCATGTCTCTTCTCTTGAGATCAGTTGAAGAGATACCCTTAGCCACCCTGTTAATTTGGCTTTTTAATAGACTACTTGCAGCATGTGAGAGTCCGGGTTTGTACCATTAAAGGAGTGATATTTTTTTATTTTTTAAGGATGTTTGCTTAATATTGGTCCCTCAGCATATAAACACAGGCTCTCACTCAGAGGGAAAATAGTCTGTCCCACAGGCCCACTCTGAGTGGAATTGTAGGATTCTATTTAAATACTCAGCCTGCATCAGCAGCTCTTGAGCAACACAATACCTACAGTCAAGTGGATCAGTTCAATCTCCTCATGGACCGTAGAGAAATTTAATAATAAATAACTGATAAATGTGAAGTACCAACAATCAGTGCAATGCTGTACAAAACACTAATTAAGTCCCTGCCCCATAAGAAACTTACAGTCTAAGGCTATGTACACACGGCAGACTTGTCCCGCAAGAAGTTGTTGCGGGACAAGCAAAGCGTTATAACGGTAACGCTTTCCCCCATCCACACAGTAATCCTTCTAACACAAAGGAGCGTTCACATGTTCCTTTGCATTTTCGTTAGAAGGAGCAGTGCATGGTGGGCACCTATCCCACAATGCACTGTGAAAGCCAGCCTTTGGGCTGGCAGCAGGGCTCCAGCCCCCGGGAATGCCGGCTTCCCTGGGGCAGCTGAGCCCCAGGTGGGGGAACCCCCTGGCAGCGAGGCTCATGCCCTGGGAGAGCTGGCCGTCCTGGGTGAGAGACACCAGGGCTCCATGCCACCAACTGGCGAGCCCAATGGCTGCAGCCTCTTGCTGCCAGGGCTCCTCCATCACTGGAGGCTTCAGTCCTCCATTACTATGGTCCTTGGCAAGGGTGGGGGCAGCAGAGAGCTTGTGGGAGCTGAAAGGTTGACCTCTGAAGCTCCCCCACACTGCCTCTTTTGTCAGTCAAAGTGGTCCTAATGAGGACGTACTCCACCGACAATAGGATGGCTGTGCACACGTGACCTACCACTATAATTATAGCAGTGACTGTCTGCTGGCAAAAGTTTTGCTGGCAGAACTCTGTAGTATAGACATAAGCCTAAAATGCGGTACTGTTTTTGGAAGCAGAGTGTCTTTAGGAGAGGTCTGAATGAGAAGAGGACAGGAGTCTGGTGTAATAACACAGGAGTGCATTCTGGGACTTTCATGCTAATATGGCCCAATGGCCACACAAGTATTGTTTTATAGAAAGAGAGAGAAACAGACACACATATTTTTAGCTCAATTTCAAGGCAGTCTCAAACTCTCATCTCCCTGAGGAAAGTCAAGCTGTATGACCAGTAAGATCTTAGGAATCAAAGAGTCAGTAGATTTAAACCAAGGTTTATAAAAACTCGCAGTTCTGAGCTAATTAGATTCCATTCCACCCTAGGCTACATCATCAGCATATAATTCCTGATACTACTTAATTTGGCATGTGAAATCAGCAAACTGACCAACTCTGTGGCTACTGATAGTTCTCTGAACAGTTTTATGGAAGTGGCTTCAAAAGGATGTCACATCAATTTTTTGAACTAAAACAGTCAACTGCAGATTACAGCCTGTAAATTAGGAGAAAACTACGGAGAGTGGCAGAATGAGGTGCAAGGAAGCTCCAGCAGAAAGATGGTAGACCAGCTTTCCTTCAAGTGGTGAAAAAACATTGTACGTAAACTGTATCCAAAAGCAACAATGATCCAAAAAACCATGTAGTGCTGCATATTAACTCATAAAAGGGACACTTAGTGTTAAGCTTTAAGAAGAAACATTAAAAAGGGGTGGGGTTTGTTTTTTACAAGAGCCCTCCAAGGTGTTGACTAAACGACAAACTGAAAAATATCGTTTTCACGGAACATCGATCATTCCCAACCCTAGCACTATTAAAGAGCATGTCCCTTGAAGCTCACCTCCAAGAGCAGCAAAATCAGGTTCAATGTGTAAAGGATTCCAATCCCCACTGAGCCGATACAAGGCAGCCTGTGGAAACAGAAAAACAAAAATGGAAAATTAGTCAGAATTGGTAAAAATCCAGCACAAGTCACATGCTGCCTGTGATTGGGAGAGGAATTCGTTACAATCTGCTTAGCTGGAGTTCTGATACTTTCATCTGTAATGAACAACGAAAAATAGAAATTAAATGTTATTTTCAACACCTGCCACTGTAGAAAAACAACTGCCGAAGATGCAGGGAAGAGTGCCAAGAACTGCATCTGGATTCGGTACATGACGGAATAGTACAGTTGCTGAAGGCGAGGAAAAAATGTGCTGTGATAGTACACCAACCCAATCACAGAAAAACTTGACAAATATAAAGTTAAATGTTTGCTAAAATGCTTCATTAAACTAAATTATGTCCAGATTTGCCTAAAAAGCTATTTTAAATGGTCAGTCCTGTAGGATGAGTATATATATTTTTAGAAATACCATTTATTTATTTGGAATTTTTTTTTAAAAAAATACACCCCTCCCCCCCCCGTTTTTCAGCATAAAATATGTGCAGCAAGTACAGAGTTTACCCTATGACCACCTTTATAGGAGTAACACGATTGCCAAATTGTGAGCTGCGTCTGACAAAGTGGGATTTCTCCCACAAAAGCTCATGTGACGAATTTGTTAGTCTTTAAAAGTGCCACAGGACTCTCTGTTTATTTCCCTTAAGGGTTTCATAAGCATTCAGGTCTCTTATGACAAAACAAAGTGAGGGTATAAGCTGGTCAGACTGGTAAGTTTTTTGTCTAATCACAGATTTGTTCTAATGTAGCACTCTTAAAAAGAAAAAGGAAACAGCAATATGTTTAATTTACTGTATGACTGGTAAAAAATTAAACCTGAGTGGAGGTGATGGACATGGAGGTGGGGAAATTTGAGGATGACAGAATTATTTAATGTTGTAGCTGTGTTGGTCCCTGGATACTGGAGAGACAAGTGGGTGCGACAGCATCTTTTATTGGACCAATTTCTGTTGTAGAAAGAGACAAGCTTTGAAGCTACACAGGGCTGTTACTTAGGTCTAGGAAAGATGCACAGAGTTCACAGTAGTTTTGCATAAGTAGTTGGCACACTAAGGCTATGTCTACACTACAGAGCATTGCCAGCAGACCGCCACCACTATAATTATAGGAGTCTTCCGAGCACAGCAGCCTCGGAACTGGCCACAGCCGGAGCACCACTGTCACTGACACCCCCACTCTGCTCACAGGCTGAGCAGGAGGCAGCAGCTCTTAGGCTCCCAGAGGTCCCCAGGTTGCCACGCTCGGGAGACCCTCTGAGCACTGCAGCCTCAGAACTGCTGCCATCCCCAGTTCCCCTTGCCCTGCTCAACTAGGGAGTGGGGCAAGGGAAACTGGGGCGGAAGTGCTAGGACTTCAAGCACTCTGATTCCTACCACTGCCCCTGCCAGTGGCCGCCTCTGTCCTGCTCAGGGGCTGAGCAGGGCAAGGGGAACTGGTGGCAGAGATTCAGCCGCCAGGACTCCCCCGACCCCAGCGGCAGAGGGGATTCAGTGGTGTGGTGGGGCAGCCACCATGATTCCTTAGACCCTGGTGCTGTGGTGGGGCGGCCGCTCGGACTCAGCAGACCCCAGCAGAGGGGATTCAGCTGCTGGGGCTTGCCAGTCTCTGGTGGTGGGGTGGGCTGCCACCCAGGACAGCAGTGAAATTGACAAGTATGACAGCTCCCCATCCCTAGGGGATAGGGTGTCCACACTGCCACCCTAACTTTGGCAACAAAAGCCCTATGCCACTCATTTAGGGGGGTTTATTTTGTCGGCAAAACAGGGCAATTTCGTTGGCAAAGAGGGAAGTGTAATGTCTCCACTAAGACTATTTTGCTGACAAAAGCTGACTTTTGCGGACAAAACTCTAGTGTAGACAAGGCCTTAGAGACTATTTAACAACCCAAGCTCTTCATCTTAATGTGCCAATTGACCTTGAATGGTCCCTTAGAATATGTGCTAGTTACTTATGCTAAACTATCTGTTTAATCTCATTGATAGCTGTGGCACTTTCTGTGCCTATCGCAGACCTGATTTTGTCTAACAGTTAAAGTGTTTTATCTTTCTTCACCATTCATATTAATGGAAATGTTCTCAGTTACACAAAGTGTAAGACATAATTGGATAAAACGCAGTGGGTTAGTTCTGTTTTAATGCACCCAAGTTAGACCTGTCAACAATTCCCTTTCATTGAAATCAGTCTTTTGTTTCATTATATGAATAGCATTCCACAACAAAGGCAGATTAAAAAAAAATAAAGCCTTGTTAGCTTTGCTTTCTTTACCCTTATAATGAAGACAGTATTTCCTGGAGTCTCAGTGATAAGGTTTAAAAAAAAAAAGAGAGAGAGAGAGAGAAAGAAAGAGAGAGCGTGAGCCATTCTTGGAGTTTGACAAGGCAATTGATTAGGAATATTAGATTGAAGTCGGTCATAACATGGTTAGATTGTTCTCCAATTAATAACAAACTGTCATGTCTCATTTCCTAACCATTTAGGAATTCTGCCAGATCACAAAAGGAAAGGCGATATTCAAAATGTCCATGCCAATTTTTCAATCTTGCCTGAAGACTACAACAAAGGTCTGTAAAGCTAAAAGAAAAGGAAGCCAGCTATCCATTTATACATTCTCCTTTCTGTCTAGAAAGGAGAGTTTTGTTTGTGTGTAACTTTTTCTTTGCCACAGTTTCACTAATGAATAGCAGCTGTCAAACATCCTCATTCAGGAAAAGCAATGATTGCTAGAACAAAACTCTGAATCTACAGATTTCTAAGTATTGTGTTCCAATACAAGGGTATTACAGAGCTCTCATCTCATCAAAGCTACCAAATGGTTTCTAGATCAAATAGCAGCACTGATATAGGCTTTGATCTAGAAAAGTTCACGCTTAAGTTGTGCTTAAAGTTAAGCAGATCTGGTTAGGCACTTTACTGAACCAGGGCCTTAAGTATTCAAAGTTATGTTTATCACCTATTTTGCAAGGTAGATTATGGGAAGGAGGAGTAGGGAGACAATATAACCAGTATAAATGAGAGTTTTTGTAATGTACTTTTCAGATACGAAATATTTCTGTTCACTTTAGAGGAAGAGGTGTATGTGAAACAAGTATTTTATACAACTATATAAGCAGCTTATACTGCTCATGAAGTAACTTGAATATTTTTGTGAAAACCCAGTGCACAAAACTATTTAGTTCTATGAGCAAATTCTCACTATAGGAAACCGGTCTATACTTATCCAGATAACATTTTCTTTTCAACACTAGCCCCTATGAATAGAAAATTCTTCCAAGTCTGCTCCACTAAGACATTACAGTCTTCATTTCGTGACTTATTATCTACATGATTGTCCGCAGTATCCCTTGCCCTTCTTCCCCCCACTACATCCCTTCCTTCCCATTTATCCAAGAGTAAGTAATTCAGGTCTAAAACTAGACTGTAAACTCTTTGGGATCGGGACCAGGTCTGTGTACTGTGTGGTTTTAGATAACTTTTTGTCAATTTAAAACAATAAAACACCGCTACCACATGCAACATTTAAAAGTTCTTCTTAACAGAACTTCGGTTAAGCAGAAAAATTAACCTAAGGTTGTGAAGCTTTGCTACAAATAAATATTTATACATACTTTGATAATACACATTAAATACCTGAAAGGAGGATGGGTGGAGAAGAAAGTGGTCCATTGGTTATGTAAAGCATTTTGTTTAATAAAATGGCCAATAGCACAATACATCTTCCATCTTCATTATATTACAATGCAGAACAAATTGTAGTGTAATCCAAATTCACAATCATCTTTATGCCTCAGTCCAAATTCAGACAATTGTATTTCTAGCTGCTCCCCCGGCAGGAATAAATCCAGGGAATGTTAAAAATCACATCTTTGAAAGTGGCATCATAAAATGCAATGAACTTTCTAAGTAATTTGCTATTATTAGGTGCCCATTTACTTCACAATTTCAAGGAATTAACAATGTAATGTTCTCTGAATACTAAAGCCTCCAGACAAATTAAAAAAACATCATATCCTTGCTATGGCCTCACTCCTCTTTGCTTTGCCTGTATTGTCTTTTGTTTTTACGCAAATCTTCTTGGCATGCTCTCAGAATTTGTGAGCCAACAGCAGCACTTCATTCTCTCCATTGTGAAACCAATTATTCATGCTACAAACAACAAGAGTCACCTGCGGCTTCCAGGAGGCTCTCTTGTGCTGTCCTCTGAAGTTAGTGTAAATATACATGTTTTCAGGGAATGCTGAACAGCACCCTTCAGAGAGCAAGGCAGAGTGTCAACGTGAGTTTTGTAACCATTTCCCCCTCTCCAGGCACTCTACTCTTCAGAATCTTCTCTTTTATGTTGCTGTATCATCACATCCTTCCAAAAGGCAATACCAGCTATTAAATGCCACCCCCTGAAAAATTCCTTCCAATTTTGTATACCTTATTGATTTGCTTTATTAAAAATAAAGAAAAAAGTTATGTGAGAAAGAAGGCACAATGCAGAAATAATCACTATGTATTCTAATTAAATAAAGAGAACACGTTTAATTTTGTTTTTATTTGCGGTTTGGAGGGTCCATTTAATAGCACCAGAACTCCAGGATCTAATGACCATTTCATACAATGAAAAGCGTTCAGGGGAAAGAACAAAAAACTGTATGGTCAGCCTCTCAGAGTGATGCAGATTATCACTTCAAGAGGGAAAGGAATAAGAGGTTATGCAGTTCCCTGGGAAAAAGCAAATTCCAGCCCTCTCTCTCAAATCCATGGTGGCAGACAGCAGAGAGAACAGGGCTGGGTCTATCTCTGGCTGAGTCTCCTTGTGCCTGATCAAAAAGGGAACCCAGAGAAAGTAGGATTATTTCCTGCAGGAATATCTGTTATGTTATTAGGAGCTACTGCTGTGAATTAAGACCAATCCCCTTGTCAGCAAAGCTGTATAGAGGTTTATAGGTGGGGATCCATGAAAGGAAGGGCAGGGACAGGCAAGGGGAGCTCCACCTGTCGGGAAACACAAACTGCAGTCACACCAACACATTTACTGGTCCCATCCCTGGCATAAGGCAGGTACAGGTCCCCAAAGCAAAACTATTAGGGCTAGTTTATACTTAAAACTTACAGCAGTGCTGCTCTAAGAGCACTTGTGTGGCCGCATTATATTGCCAGCAGAGAGCTCCCCCGTCAACATAACAAACAACCTAAACAAGTGGCAGTAGCTATGTCAACGGGAGAGGTCCCCTGCCTACGTAGTGCTATCCACAGAAGAGCGGTGCTGGCAAAATTTAGGTCACTGGAGGGGTGGTTTTTCACACCCTTGGGTGACAAAAGATTTTCAGGCATATGTGCTAGTGTAGACAAGGCCTAAACTCTCCAGCTCTCCCAAGAGGTGAGCTGCTAACCAAAGCTAAAAGCTGAGATGCCATGTCTTCACTATTATTTTAAACCAAGTCAGTCAACTCAGGTTCACTAAAAAGCCCTCTTTTTAAAAAAAACAACAACAAAGACGTATCTCCTGTTCATCTCCAAATTGCAGTTCAGAGTTCTGAGCTTCCTCTGTTTACAGAAACAATCATACCAGCAACAGTAGCATTTTTGGTCAGAAATCACCACTCAGCTGTTAAAAATAGGATGAAACTGGGGGGAGAAGGGAGACAATCCGATTAAGAGGAGGGGGTGGGGGGAGATAACTGTATTAGATTTTGTCTTAATATATTACGTTTTATCAATATTTTGAATGCACTTGTTTTCCTTTCATAGTTTCTAAAGCAAAAAGTTTCATTTCGAAGTTCACTGATCTGTAACAAAACTAGTCATGCACATACCTTTTAACCTGTACTAAACCTCACTATGTTCTTATTCAAATTCAGCAATGCCATACTACCCCAGCCTGAAAAATTACCCAGTCACCTACTAGCAAGTGGTATAGCAGTACCAATGATGCAGGAATCAGAGGGGGAAGTAAGGCCTACCGTGAGGTTCTCAGCTTCACACCAGCCCCATAAACTTCCAAGTATAAAATACTGAAACTGTCATACCAGTTAAGATCCATCTAGACCAGTATCTTTTGGTACTAGAGAAAGCTTCAATAATTTCCAATTCAGAGAATTCTAGACAAACCCACTCACAGAGCAAATTTCTTTATAACCTTTCAGTATGTGGTTGTCACTCACCTACTGTGTCCAGCCTTCACTGTGATTAGTCCTGCCCGGGATGCAAAGGCTTTGAGGCCCACAGGTTTCAAATCTATCGTGATAAGGAGCCCTGTACAGAAGGATTTATAAAGGTGATCCAGATCAGTAGAGTTTGGTCAGGAGGGCTGGATCAGTTCACAGCTGTTGATACAGCAGATGGCTCTGAGGAGATTCTGGAATGTCTTGAAGTTATTCAGCAGGTTCAATATGTGACAGACAGGTTCTGTCTCACTGCTAGAAGTGGTAAGAGGATGTGTTATGATCACGCTGCCCTTTATGCCCTTGTACAGGCACATGAGGCAAAAAAATGTGCATGCACAGCCCTGACAGATACTAATATTAATAAAAAAATTCCAGTCATTATACAAATGAGGACCTGCAGTGGCATCTACAGTAACACATGCTAAAAGAACCACCTGTTACTATTATGACTAGAGGGTAATAAAGGTATACTCTGAGCCAGTGGGTTTCAGACCTATATGCTAGACAACAGACAAATATCGAGCCTCGTGAATAACAGTTTAAAATCCAGATGCTGGAGGGAAATATTCTCTAGGACAGGGTTACAAACCATTTTGCTCTACCCCCCGGTATGTGCCCTCACCTCAGTCTGTCCCTATCATCCACGCTGTGTCCCACACTCCCCAGCTTCTGTGCTCATTCGTCCCCACCCATTTCTGCCCTCCCCTCCCTCCCCATCTGTCACAACTTAAAATGCTTTTGCTGCTCTGCTCCTCTGGCCCTCTTTCCATGCCCCCCTTTCCACCCTAGTGCACTTTGATCTCATACTGTTTGAAACACAACTATGTTAATGTTCCTTAGGGAACTTTCAGCATGCACCAGCAAGATCCACATGGGCTAGTTAGTGCACAACACACTGGTGTGCATTAGAATTTATACCTCGGACAGCAGGACTAAGACACTATGAAGACAAGACCTTCGTGATTTGCCCTCGCTCTCACAGCAAGTTGGTGGTAGGGCTGAGATTAGAATCAAGATCTGACTCTGAATCCTGTCTTTTAACCATAAAATCTTTTCTATCCATTGCATAGCTGAAAGTGCGATATATGATCTTGCTAGGCTGCAAAGTTGGTGATACATTTTATTCTATATTCTAATTTAACTAAAATACCTCATCCTACACATACAGAACCACCACCAAATTCCAGGAGAATTCCATGGACAGAGAGATCACTCACCGAATACTCACAGTCAAAGCCCGCCATATGGAGCTGTAGAGCTTTATAGCCTAACTAGCAAATAGAAAAGAACTCTGAAGCTGACTTCTATTTGTTTAAATATCCACTATTTTATTGACAAAATACAGGCATTTATTTGACAGCACACAGTATTTCACAACCTCTGCTTGTAGTTGGATAGGTTTCTCACTTACATATGCAATGTCAGTGCAGCACAAAAAAGAAAATACATAGAATAACTGGGCAGGGGGGTGCATATATTTGTAACAACTGAAGATATATTCTTAAAAACTCTTTTCCATTTTTATCAACCATCCTTACCTACAGCACTGTAAATTCATAACATTATATCCACTACCAAAGTGAATTAAAAGCTCACTTCACTCCACCTTTGCTTCCCCAGGAGAAAAAGATTCATAGATCATATCTGAAGCAAACACACAACACACATGGCGATATTATAAAAACTCTATTTTATAACAACTCTGTTTTTCCACATAATTTTCTACTCATCACTACTTATTTTATACAAGCCTTTACCAGTGAAAGAGATTTCTAAGACGCTAAAAAAATATGTTTAGGAGAAGGACAAAAAGAAGGCAAGTCTAATGTGTATTTTAACTGCCTGATTAATCATTTAGTGTAATCTATTTCCACTCACTGATCTAAATTATCAGTTTGACAACTGACAAGTCAGGAGTAACTAGATGAAACTGCAGGGTTTATAATCACATGAAGTGTCCCCTATGCAGCTGAAATTGAATGACCCATCTCTTGTTAAACTACTAATAGTCAAACAGTTTCTGGATGTTTTTGATCTTTTTTTATTACAGATTGAGAGCAGGCCAGAAAACTGTTACAGCAGGTGCATGCTTGTACATATTAATACACTAGACAGAAATATATTGATACAAAAGCAGTGAGCTCTCTCTAGTATGGTCCAGCTGTGTAGGGTGACATTTTGTCACCCGTTCTGTTCAGTATGTGCACAGAGAGAATATAAGATCACTGAGCTGGAATGCAATTAGCATGCTAGCAACACTCCAATCCTAGGCTCTCTTTCTTTGGTTTGGAAAGTGAAGTAACATTTTATCTCCATCTGCACGTAGGTAAAAGCTGCAACATTTCTTTCTCTTAGACATGGACATTGCTAAAGTTATTTCTCTCTCTGTTGTCTTGATATAAAACAATCCTAGAAAGACTTCTCAATGTTCAGTACAGAATGAAGTTACCAGTTCAGGACCTTATGCAACGCCTACTGAAGATATTCAGAATCTACTGACTATTGATATTCAGAATCTGTTGACTTCAATTCCAATGTGCCCCTGAGAGAGCTGTGCAGTTATTTTGTAATAATTTATGAGTAATACAAGTTGAGCCAGGTATGTACAAGATTTACTAGGCTACATCTCAAGGCTATTGGGAAACCAATGGGAAAGCAAAACAATTATTCTAGATAAGACACCTGTCAACAAACACTTCAAGGTTGTTACGGGACAATGGGAGAGCTATTGGCCCTAAAAAAGACTGGGCCCACAGCCTTGAAAAGACTAGGCCCACTAAGCTGTTTTTTGATGAGCAGAACCAAAATATCTGGGAATTGAGAAGACAAAGGAACTCTGCTAGATAAAATGTGATACGCAGTTTAAGTGAAAGGATGCTGTTTCAGAGTTAGACAGACTGACCCAAGCACTTGCGGGGGATTTCTGAAGAAGCTAGGCCTGCCAGCATGACCATCACGGGCTAGTAGGGATTCAGGTAATGCAGACAAGTATGAACTTTTTATTGTTCTCCAATCCTTTTTCTCTTATGTCATGCTTTGTTCCTACTGTTTAGGTGAAATAATGCTTTGGTTTACGAAAGCTGTCTGGTCACTCTATTCACCACTAGTCACATGCTTTTGATGGGGAATACCATAGGTGCAATCAGAGGTTAAAATGCATACATGCTTTATAAAACAGTAACAACATTTTGACTATATCACTCTGCACCCCTGTTTCTTTGTTTCATATCTTATCAGGCACTGCTATAAATTTTCAGAAGTTACTATTCTAATTATCTTTATTTTTCACAAATGCAACATGACATGCTAATAATTTTAGCTTCTTTCCCATTATATAGTATTTTACATCAGTAAAACTGCTTCAGATCTGCAGGTATCCACATCCACGGATGTGGCTGCAGATATCCGCAGATCCACTGTTGCAGATAGGAGGTCGGATGCAGATTCTATTTTTGTCCACCCAGTGTGCAATCACTGCAGCTACCTCTGCCGCAGACCTGGAGAGCAATGAGCAAGCAGGGAACAAAGGAAGCACTCCAGCCAATCCCAGCTCAGCTGTTTGTGGTCTGCCAGCCAATCAGAGACAGTCACTCGTGGGAGCTCAGCATACTGGCTAGTCCCGCCTCTGACTCTAGGAACCCCAGCAACTCCCTTCTCCCCCCATCCCGCCCAGCAGTCAGACAGATGCTCTGCTTTTATAGCCAGAGCAGGAGCTGCTGCGAGGTGGGGGCGGTGCGGATGGCCATAAAACCTGGCATGCAGATCCTGAATCGGGTACAGGCTGACACCGAGCGGATGCGTATCCACATTTTTGTATCTGCGCAGGGCTCTATACATCATAAAAACTTGATAAGAATATAAGCCTTACAAAATCAATGAATATCATACACAAACATTTAAATATACACTGTTATGATATCCCAAATCAGAATACTTCATAACTTTGTTTCAGTGAAAATACGAAAGTCATTAAAAATAAGGAGACACAGAGTAGGAGGTTTCCCCAAGTTAATCAGATAAAGAAACTTTCCTTCCTTAAAAAAGTAAAACTTTACCTGATCAACTGTAGTGATATCAGAAAGTACAGCATCAGGTGTTCTGTCAGGTGGGTTCACTGTCACCTGAATGGAAAAAGGTTAGAGTATTTAAATGGGGAGGGGGAAATCTCTCTTTTCCACACTAAAACCATCATCAAACATATTTAAAGAGAACTAAAACAATGATTTCACAAGGGTAGGGGTTAAAATAAATTTAAGAATCAGAGTTTCCAACATGCTCCAGAAAGTGTTTCAAACGTCTCTATGTACATAGAACATCAATACATTTTAGCCACAAATTTGTCACTGCAGATTAACATTGCTCCTTTAACATTTTGTACATTCCAGGATCCTCCACCATTTTACTAAAGTCAATAAAAATAACTGATGATCATTCCGTTAGAGTCAGAAACTTCTGCTTTAACGACAGCTTTAAGGCACCATATTATAAAATGATTATTAATAGTGAACATTATATACGGTTTATACTTATACAACAGACCCTTTAAAGATGTTTCCTCCAAACTATCAAAATTTTATATATCTTATACATATATAAACCCTCAAGAAAGAAGATTGCTAGTTTCTCTAACACTTTCATAGTTGGATCCAACTTTGAAGCCTATCAAAACCAAGGCTAGCATTTTGGACCATAAATTGAAGCAAAACCAAAAAAAAAATCCCTAATTAAATACTATTGGAACACAAAAGTTAACATACATCAGAAAAAAATTCAGTATATGAATGACTATGTACCTTATCTTAGTCTTTCAAAGCCTCTGGCTTTTTATTCTTTGTTCTCCCTATTACAAGCTGCATTTTGAAACTTATCATTTGAAACAAGGTCCTGTTCATGTGATCTATAGCTTTGGTTTTTTGATTATGTAAATTATAAACTCAACATGACAGTCTGTCATGACTCCATCAGTCTGTCAGAGTACATCTTAAATGGCTTATTTGTATGGAGCAAAAATATTGCAACCCATTGAAAACTATTCAAGTATCAAATTTATTCTTGAAAACCCACAAGGAGGAAATATTTACAATTGTAGATTTTTACCAATAGCAAGTCAGTTCAACAGAATATCATTGCTCTTATCAGAAGTGCTTTAAGGAGAATGAATTCTAGTTTAATTGATTAGATGGTATGAAGTTGCCTGCCTACTTTTCATAGCAAAGAACCCAGTTAGTGGCAATCATGTAAATTATCCCAAGGAAGGAGCAGGGGATATACTGAATTAAAATGTGGGCACAGCAGCACATCCTGCAATGTTTTGCCCTGCCTGGATTGTAGATTTAGAAGCCTAGACAAGAGAGACTCTTACTGCCAGGCTAATGGAGAATTAGTTGACAAAGACATAAAACATTGGGTTTGGGAAAGAGCAAGACATACTTATTTACCACCGTAAGAAGCACTATGGCTGGATGGATTCTGGCCTTGATCATAGAATCATAGAAGATAAAGGTTGGAAGGGACCTCAGGAGTTCATCTACTCTAGTCCAGCCCCCTGCACAAAGCAGGACCAATTCCAACTGAATCATCCCAACTCTGCACATCTCCCAACATAAACAGATTAAGAAGAAAATGCTTTATAAAAAGTGCTAAATACTGAAAACCACATTTGAAGTTTGAGCTAATGTTCAAAGTCTAGTTACACTAGCTACAATGTACTGAAGTTGCACAGAAGGCAACCGAGACAGAGGGTTCTTTGCCACCAAAACATCTATAAAACCTCAAACCGCAGAGTCTGCCTGCTTTGTCTATGCCAGGGGTTCTCAACCCCTGGCCTGAGGGCCAAAAGTGGCCCATAGGGCTTTTTAAAATGGCCCACACTCAGCTGCCCGGCCACTGGCTGGGAGCCCAGCTGTGGACACCCACCTCCCCTCTGGTCCCGGCCAGGGTTCCAGGGGCTGCAGGCAGGGCCGCGGGCTGGTGGGGGGAATGCGGGACGCAGCATGGCTGGGGGGAATGCTGGAGGTGGGGGGGAAGAAAGCCAGCCTGCATGGCTCTGGGGCATGTTGGCTGCTGGGGGTGGCTGCGGGCAACGTGGCATGATGGGGTGGGGGCCCGCGGGATGTCACAGACATCGAGGGAGGTGGGAGAGTGGGCCCTGCTGTTGCTGGGACCCACAAATTGTTGCTGTTCATGGTCTTGTCTCCCAATACTCTGCTAAAATCCTGCACATCCTTCCTCTATATCTAGACCACCAAAAGCTGAAACAAAGTTTAACATTTTTACTTCCTGACCTTTTCCTACAATTTTCGTATTTGGCAACTTCCCCGTATTTTGTTGGACATGGTGTCTGTAGTAAATACATAGCCCTACAAGGAATTAAATAAAATCAAATGAAAAACCATTCAGGCAACCCAAGATGTATTCTATCCTCATCTGGATTTCCCTTTATAGTAAAAAGCCGTAAGAAAAATGGATTTATTTCTTCACTTGGTGAAACAAAGGGCAAAACATTTATTCATCTGTAGGAGGATCACATACAAACAAGACAGTATCAGTATGAAATTAAAAAAAAAAAAAAAAACTTTTCTCAATGTCATCATAAATGAAACCACCACTTTCTAAACAAGAATCAGTACAATATCATTTTAGTTTATAATTTTTCGCCCAGAAGGTTTTTAATTTATTCTCTAATTTCTAGTGGGCTTGTGTTTTTCTTACAAGCACCACATGAGATAAAAAAAGTCCAAGACTATTGAATTGGGCCACTAATACCATCACTACTGACTTTAATAACAGCTCATTTAGGCTCCTATGAGTACACAGATGGTCTCATTGAAATCAGGTTTATGATAAATGTTCTGTTATATTTGTCAAGGAGACATTGAAGAGTTGTGTGTCTGTGTAAAACAAGAGTGATTCATCAATATTTTGTTTATGAGCACATGATATTTTTAGACAAAGCCTTTTCCCATGCCTTCTGTGATTGGGTGTATCTCAGGATTTGACCATGAGATTAAGACATTTGAACCCAGTGGATACAGATTTAAGAACATATCTAAAATATAAAAGCTTTCTAGCATGTCAATTTACTGTCTTTCAAGTTGAACTAATATACCAGAAAGCAGTCCAAATGGGACTATGCATGTGTACACATATGCTTTCTATATAATTAACTTATGTGGTGCTGTGCCTACAATATGGCAAAGTGTACCTGATCGTGTGTTATTTTTATTATAATAGTGCCTAAATGCCCTGAGCTGCACTAACTACCCATTTTACCATTTCCTATGTAAATGCAATATTTTTCATGTAAATTAGGTAAACAGCTGCTTTATACATCTGGACATGCATTTAGTTCATATATACAATAAACCTCAGTGTGACATTATATATCACTTGCCAACCACCCTCCCAAGATGCTAGTGTTTCATTCTAGATATTAATCCAGATAGAGGAGAAAATCAATACTATTCCTTTCGTTTCCTGCTTGTGCTTCTGAAACACACACACACACACACACACACACACACACACACACACACACACACACACACACACACACACAACCTTGATTTAGAAAAAGAGCTACATCTAGAGGTTATACCCCTGAACAGCATGCTCTGCAAGCCATTTTAAACAAACAAGAAGATAGAACCACTTGCTGGCAAGTTCCTCAGTTGGAATTTTTTTTTTTTTTTTAACTAATTATCCAAACATTAAAAACGTTCATAATATGACTAGGTAAGAAATCAAGAACTGTAGAACAAAGATTATATGCAATCAAGATTACACTGAACAAAATTAACATTTATTGTTTTGTATTCTTCCCCCGCCCTGCCTCCACACCTGACAGCGTGCATGCTCAGGTCCCTAACTACATTAAAAGGCCATGAAACTCTGGATTTCTGTCATTACAATTAAAAGATTGAAGCTACTTCCTTTAACCAAAAGAATTTTTGCAGTATACGGTACAGATTATCACTAAAGTGATAAACCTGTAAAGTCTTAACCACATGAGTAACAATGGGATTACTCCTGGGAGGATAATTACTCGTATGATGTTACCATTATTTGCATTCCAAATATGGCTCCATTTTTTCCAGTAGGAAAGAAAAGGATTTGCAGGTATACATTCAAGTGCTAGAATGATAAAATGACAAAGATTGTATTTTGCACAGGACATAGGACAACCATGACCCCTTGATGCCAGGACATTTCACATAAACCAACAATAAGGGAAAGCATAGTGGGAAAAAAGGCCACTGGAGGGATCTAAATCTTGGTGCTACTTATAAAAAAAGAAAAACTAGTAAGTCAGAAATCCTGCTCTTCAAGTTGGTCTGCAGGGGAGACTAAGCTCTCAGAATCTAATACAAAGATACTCAAAAAAAAAAAAAAAAAAAAAAAAAAAAGTGTTTTGCATTGGACTGATATGAGATGCTCTGCAAGGCTTTTGCTGCCCTAGATATTAATACAGAGACTTCTGAAGACTTGACAGATCAAAAGGAAAGGCAGTAAACAAATAAGCATTTTCCTTCAGCTTCCAGCAAAGAACTCTGCACCTCCTGTTAGTCTTTTAAAGTGCCACGGGACTCATTTGTTTTCAGAGGGGTAGCCATGTTAGACTGTGTACAGCACAAACAACAGGAGTCCTGTGGAACCTTAAACACTAACAAATTTCTTTAGGCATAAGCTTTCTTGGGCTCCAACCCATCTGACAAAGTGGGCTGGAGCCCACGAAAGCTTATGCCCAAAGAAATTTGTTAGTCTTTAAGGTGCCACAGGAATCTTGTTCTTGTTTGTTTTGCTGAACTAGACTAACATGGCTATGACTTGGATCCTCCTTTATAATTATGGAGAATGTGATCATATCACACAGAGAAAAACCAAATACAGGATTTGAGACAGTCACAAAAGTGCTACCCAATGCCTAAACTAAGATTATCCGACATCATACTCTATTGCCAGTTTGGTTAGTGAACTGATGATTTCACCAGAGGGTAACCTGCATCTGAGGAGTTCACAGACCTGAGGGTAAAGACCAGCCTAGATCGCAACTATAAAGCAGCTTCTGCCATCTAATCAGCCACCTCAACCTGTACAGCTCCAACTACTCAGTCCTGGAAGAACTCTTTCAGAAGACATACTAACAATGTAACAAGAGTCCTCTATGAGATCTTCATATCCACAGCCTTCATATCAAACACATTTTTGGACTTTTCTAGAAAAGGCCATAACATACATTTCAAGAGCAAGTAAAAAATCTGTGGAGTAGGGATTGGAAAACATATACTCTTGATGAACATATAACAGTCTCCTGTGTATAAACTCTTTAATGGAGCAAGATTCTAACCACAACACAGAGGTGTAACATCCTCCCATCAATTTATTAGCAGAGGAAGGTTTACAGCAAATCATCAAAAAGCAGGCAGTCTTGCTTGGCGACGTGAGGTACAGGAAATATAAAATAACAATGCACAAAAATACTGAGATCTCTTTTCTTGATACAAGGCATTGTCTTAGAGATACGTGTTGCCCCACATATTTTGGATACTGGCTATCTGATGAAGCGCTTCTTTTTCTATGTATCTTTACAACAAATGAAATGAAATGGCCATTTACCCTAATAATCCTTGGAGTTAAAAAGTAATGAAAACCCTGTGCCATAAATTCATATAGGGCTCTGGAACTTATTTCTTCTGGTGGTCAGCAGAGCTAGAATCTGATGAACCTGCCAATTAATTGTCCTTTCCTCTCAAATTTTACTGAACTAGCATGCTTCATGAGTGTGGAAGGAAAATACAAAATGTAAGTGCACATGGAAGTCTTCTATTGTTGATAACAAGCATATAAGCAATTTTAATATTGTTCAGCTCTTCAAAGACTGGATGTATGTTTTTATTACGTAAAAATCTATATTAGACTAAATGAATGGGAAAATCTCAAATATTTTTAAAAGTATTCATTCAGGCAGGAGTAATGAAAAGAGCTAATCCACTTACACCAACATGTTCAAGACCATCTATACAGAATGCAATCACTCAGCCTCACTGTAAGCAAAGTATAGGAGTGTGAGGCTGTCATTTGTAGAGAGACTGTTCAGAATCAACTTGTGTCCCTCGTCTGCTGTGTCATTCCCAAACTAATAGATGGTCCCTGATAATATATTAATTATTTTTCTTATATTACTTTCAGTGAGAGAAAGATGAGTTATTTCATCTGAAATACATTGAAAATTTACCTTAGCCTTTTCTGATGTCCGTCTTCCACCAAATTTCCCAGCTCCAACAACAAACACAGAGAATTGATTATAGCACAACAGATCCTTTCCACAGTAGGTATAAACTGGAAGACAATACAAAATGAGAGGTTATATTCCCCTTTTTGAAGGCTCTTAACACTGACCCCTCTCAGTGTCAATAGATATTGAACAGCTTAGTTTTATATATGCCACTATTCATCTTCACAAGTAAGGGGACAATGTCCTCACTGTTGAATGGCACTGTCATAAATCATTTCCTAACAATTGAAAATTAATATCTTGTTTAAAAGTAAGCTATATCATAGAGGTTCTTTCCACAAAAGTATTAAAATGAAAATATGAGCTATCAAAATGCTGATGACATACCAAGTGCTAAAAAAATGCTTGATAATACACAAAGCGCTGAAATTAATGTTTATTTCAACATTTCACACATCATTAGCCATTTATTTAAATACTATACAACTATGCCATAAAAAGTGATTTATTAGAAGCCATTAACAATCCCTGGTGAAAAAACCCCACATTCACCACCTCTTACACAGCAAAGCAGCATTAATTTGTATGGGGAAAAAAGGAGTCCCAAAGGAAGACTGAATTTAAGGTCACTTGCTACTCTGTGTTAAAGTCACTCTGGATTTTGTTGAACCTGAAGTATTTATAGTTACTGAGGTGAAACAGAAAGCACACTGTTTCCAATTTGTTCTCAATTATTCCATTAAGACACAGATCAGCATTTATACCTAAACTTATTGCCAATAGTGTGCCACATCCACCTATACGGGGTGCCTAGTTTCTCCCATAAGCAGCTGACCTTCAAGTCTCTTACAGAAACACCCAAACCAGTCTGTGTAACTTCAAACTAACACAAACCTTGACTTCTCAACCATTCCTATGGGAAAGTAAAGCACAACTAAAAGGGTTAGGTTGGAGAGCCAGTAGCTTTTTGCCAGACTTAGCCATTAACGCGGTCATCCCCAAATCTTTTACCCCTGGCCCCCCACCCTTATCCCTGTCTCCACTCTCCTGTTTCCCCTGAGCTGGTGCTGGAAGTGGATCATGACTGGGGGCAGGAGCTGAAGCTGGGAGCAGGGGAACAGTAGGGGGCTTCGGCTGGGGTCAAGGGTCGAGGCAGGGAGCGGGCCCACGGCAGCTGGGATCCGAGGCTGGGAGGTGAGCTGTAGTGGCTGGGATCCAAGTCGAGGAACAGGGCCAGGGCAGCTGGGAGTGGGGCGGCTAGGAAACCCCAGAGGTCTCGATGGGCCCCGAAGAATGCCAGGAACTGATGTAGGGGCTGCAGGCTAGGTGCCGCGCCCCCACAACTGGGGGCCAAGGACAGGACTGAAGCAGAGCCTCAAGCAGAGTGGCGTTCCCTCCCTCCAGTAAGGGCTGACCCATGCCCAGCTGCGCTCCCATGGCGGGGGGAGAAACATCGGGCACACCCCACAGTTTGGGAAAAAAATCTTTTAAAAGTTCATGTAGAAATCTAAGCAATATGCTATTTCAGAACATTTTTTTGGTTCTATTGGTTCTACCCTATTACTCTCATTCTAAAACAAACTTCCTGGTAGTCATGGTACACTTGCATTCTAGAATGCACAATTACATATGAGAATACTCAAGAAGCTCACAGAGGAGATATCTGAGCCATTAGTGATTATCTCAGAAAAACTCATAGAAGACAGGAGAGATTCCAGAGGATTGGACAGCTGTACAAATGGGGCAGCAGGCTGAGAAAGGGGCTCGGGAACTGGTGTGGAAAAGGTGGGCAGGGACCAGAACGGAGCTCCATGCAGGGAGGGGAATGGGAAAAGGAGCCGCATCGGGAGGGGAGAAAGGAAGGGCAGCGCAGCAAAGGGGAAGAGGTCGGGGAACCCTCACAACAAAGGGGAGCCCGCAGGGCAGGGGAAAGGGAAGGCGTCAGAGAGCCTGTGGGTTTGGGGAGGGGAAAAGGGAGCCCACCCTGCACCAAGCGCGGCAAGGGAAGGGGTCAAGGACCCCAGGTGGTACTGTGCTGAGAAGGGGATAAGGAAGTCTACTCGGACACACTTCGGCCCCCGGCCGGTGTCCTGCCTTCCAATCTGGACCCCGACACCGAATGAGTTTGACACCTCTGACCTAACCAAAAGAAAGCTGAGGGGAGATATGATGGCTCTCTATAAATACATCAGAGAGATAAATACCAGGGAGGGAGAGGAATTATTTAAGTTCAGTGCCAATGTGGACACAAGAACAGAAATCAGATGTTTCTAACCATCAGAAGAGCAAAATTCTGGAATAATCTTCTGAGGGGAGTAGTGGGGGCAAAAAACCTAGCTGGCTTCAAACCTGAGCTGGATAAATGTATGGAGGTAATAGTCTGATGGACGGCCTAATTTGGCAATTAACTGATCTTTAACTAATAGTGGTAAATATGCCAATGGCCTATGAGCGGATGTTAGATGGGATGGGTTCTGAGTTGGTGCAGAGAATTTGTTTTTGGGTGTCTGCCTGGTGAGTTTCACCCACATGCTCAGGGATTAGCTGATCGCCATATTTGAGGTCAAGAGGACATTTTCCGTCAAGGCAGATTGGCAGGGCGCCCTGGGGGGTTTTTCACCTTCCCCTGTAGCATGGGGCATGGGTCACTTGTTGGTAGTTCCTCTGAACCTTGAAAATGACTGGGTGTCATAGGGGATCACAAGATAAATATGAATCAAAAAAGCAAGCATCACTCTGGAATGTATTAGAAGGAACATTGTAAGCAAGACACAAGCAGCAATTCTTCTGCTTTAGTCCATATTGATTAGGCCTCAACCAGAATATTTTGCTCACTTCTGGGTGCCACATTTCAGGAAAATGTGGACATACTGGAGAAAGTCCAGAGAAGACCAACAAAAATTATCAAGTCTAGAAAACATGACCTGGAGGGAAGATTGAAAAAATTAGGTTTGTTTAATCTGGAGAAGACCGAGTGAGGACATGATAACAGTTTTGAAGTACATAAAACGTTGTTACAAAGAGGGTGATCTTTACCACTTGTTTTCCATGACCTCTGAGGATTGGACAAAAAGCAGTGGGCTTAAATTGTGGCAAGGGCAGGATAACTCGGACATTAGGAAATCATTTTAACTGTCAGGGTAGTTAATATTGGAATAAACTGCCTAGTGAGGTTGTGGACTCTCCATCATTTGAGATTTTTAAGAGCAGGTTAGGCAAACACCTGTCAGGGAAGATCCAGATAATGCTTGGTCCTACCATGGACTAAATGATGTTGTAAGGTCCCTTCCAGTCCTACGATTCTCTGATTCTGCACCATAACCGTGTAACCAGAAATCAAGACCCATATATTTTATGAAAGAAAAATATACGTTTGAGTTCTTGGGACACTCAGAATCTTCTGTTAATTTTCTCTCAAAAAGGAATATTCTTAATTTCAGTACCCTACCTATTTCAAAGAACAGGACAACATGCACGCGCAAGCATATAATTGCAAATTAGCTCATTTCTCAGCAGCCACTGGGACATCTAGCACAAAATCTAAGAATTTTAAGTGCTTTTAGTTTTAAAGTTTTGTTAGCATAGGTTAAACTTTGAGACTATCAGCTTCAATTGTGTCTCCTTAAAAAATTACTGTGGTTACCATCCAGTAGAATAACTGCTCCTGAGCCTTTGTCAAGAATATCAGCAATAGTTGCTTCTGAAGTTAGCTGTCCTGAAAGAGAGAAGAGGAATATCCACATGCTATTTGTAGTACAAAGGTCTTAAATTATAAGACAATGTGAATTTTGCAGTAGTATTTTACCAAAGCTAATTACAAATATTCCCAGATTTGTAATCTTACACAAGCCAAAGTTTCAGAACCTATATATTAGAAGTAATGTATTTGTAACACATTAATACAATGCAGGTGAGGTTTTGTTTAAAATGTCCATTCAGAGTTAACATAAGTAGATATATGTTTAGATCCCAATCCTGTAACTGATTCCTCCACCTACTCAGAGTACTAGTGAGTTTGAGAGGCATTTGCCTGGGTGGAAAAGTAGCAAGACTGAGGCTTTAATGCTCATCTAAATGATGAGTTAGCTTGTGGCAAGCCATGATGTGATTAAGTGCATCAACTTGCTGTTTGAATCCTGTTACCATGCACAAGAAGTTCCATAGTGTACTCTGACACTACAAATCTTTTAGGGTGCAGTGGCCAGGTCCACATGGAAACATTGTACAATCACATCCTGGCTTGCTGTCCACTAATTCATCATGTAGAAAGCCCTTGTGTCTATCAGAAGGTGAGGTGCACTCAAGCCTGGAATATTTTTGAACTTCTCAAGGTTTAGAGTGACTCATTAATTTCACAACAATAACTGGGTGAGTGTTAAAAAGGAAGGTTGCTCACCTTGGTGTAGTAACTGGAGTTCTCCGAGATGTGTGTCCCCGTGGGTGCTCCACTGTAGGTGTGTGCGCCCGCGCACACCACGGATCGGAGACCTGCTTAGCTGTGCTCGCCGGGGGTCGCGCGGCCGGAGGGAACTGTCTCGCGGGCAGTTTGGCGCCTTCACCGGCCGCGCGACCCGAGGCTCCCTCGGTTTCCTCTCTAACTGCGAGCTAATGTGAGTCGCCCGAAGAAGAGAGGGGAGGAGGGAGGGTAGTGGAGCACCCACGGGGACACACATCTCGGAGAACTCCAGTTACTACACCAAGGTGAGCAACCTTCCTTTCTCCTCCGAGTAGTGTCCCCGTGGGTGCTCCACTGTAGGTGACTCTCCAAGCTGTGCCCTAAACGGTCGGATGGGCTTCTGAGGGTTTATTGTGTATTGTGGAGAGTACGGAGAGGCCTAAAGAAGCATCATGTCTTGTTGCTGTGTCAATGGCGTAGTGTTTTATGAAGGTATGGGGAGTTGACCAGATGGCTGCCCTACATATTTCCTCTATCGGGACATTTTTCAGAAAGGCTGTATTCGTGGATACTGCCCTAGTAGAGTGTGCTCTAATATGGTCTGGAAGTGTTGTGCCCGTTATTTGATAGCACGTTCTTATACAATTTACAATAATTGTCGAAATTCTACGCTGAGAAATTGGTGCTCCCTTGTTTCTTTCCGCGATAGAGACAAAGAGTTTGTTAGTGTTTCTGAATGGTTTTGTTCTTTCCAGGTAGAACGCGAGTGCCCGACGGACGTCGAGCGTGTGTAGAACGGAGTCCTCGGCATTGGAGTGTGGTTTCGGACGAAATACAGGTAAGTATATCGTTTGGTTGATGTGAAATGATGAAGACTTCTTTGGTAGGAAGCTTGGATGGGGTCGTAGGCAGACTTTATCCTTGTGGAAAACCGTATATGGTGGGTCTGCCATTAAAGCCGCAATTTCACTTACTCTTCTGGCGGAGGTGATTGCGACTAAAAATACCACCTTCATAGTCAGATGGTGTAATGAGACATTAGCCAAGGATTCGAACGGTGGTCTAGTAAGAGTCCGAAGTACGAGTGGCAGATCCCAAACTGGGTTGGGGGGGCGGGTTTCTGGGTATAGGTTCCTCAGTCCTACTAAAAATCTCTTAACAATGGGGTTAGAAAATAGTGACTCATCTTGTATAAGATCGTGAAATGATGCGATAGCTGCTAGGTGGACCTTTATAGAGTTAATTGATAGTCCTTCTCGTTTCAGGTGCAGGAGGTACTGGAGTATGTCCGGAATTGGAGCAGAAGATGGAGAGACTTTTGACGAGACGCACCACCGAGAGTATCTGTACCACTTATGCAGGTAGTTTTTTCTGGTAGATGGTTTCCTACTGTTCAAAAGAATGTGTCTTACTGCGTCTGAGCAGAGTAATTCCTGGCCTTGGAACCACATATTAGCCATGCCTTGAGATGAAGACGGTCGGGATTCGGGTGTAGAGTCGCCCCTTTGTTCTGGGACAGTAGGTGCGGGTGGGATGGTAATGAGATCGGGTTTGTGCATGACATTCGTAGTAGGAGTGAGTACCATGTTTGCCTGGGCCATGCCGGGGCGATGAGTATCATCTTGGACTGATCTTGTTTTACCTTGAGGAGAGTTTTGAGGATTAGGGGAATGGGTGGAAATGCATAAACGAGTGTGTGAGTCCATGGGATGAGGAAGGCATCCCCCTTGGAATACTTCCCAATGCCTGCTCGGGAACAGTATGATTGGCATTTGCGGTTGTGGTATGTAGCAAAAAGGTCTATTGATGGGTGACCCCAGGCTAGGAATATGCTGTTGAGGATGGTAGTGTCGATTTCCCATTCGTGGGTATGGGTAAATGATCTGCTGAGGGAGTCCGCCGTAGTGTTTAGAAGTCCGGGTAAGTAAGCGGCCGATATCGTTATGCTGTTTTTGATACACCAGTGCCAGAGTTTTGCGGCTTCTGCACACAGGGAGCTTGATCTGGCTCCTCCTTGCCTGTTGACGTAAAACATGCAAGCGGTGTTGTCGGTCATAATTTTCGTGTGTTGGTGTGCCAGCTGGTCCCGGAAAGCCACACATGCATTGCGTACTGCACGGAGTTCTAATATGTTTATGTGCAGCGAGGATTCCTGTTTGCTCCACTGTCCTTGGGCGGTAAGTGTTAGTGTCGGGATGTGAGCTCCCCATCCGCTGAGAGAAGCATCTGTGCACATCAGGAGCGATGGGGGTTGTTGAATAAAAGGTATGCCCGTATTCAGGTTGTGTGGTGTTATCCACCACTGTAGGGATTGTTTGATCTGCAGAGGGATAGATATGAGACGTGTGGGGTTGTCTTTGTGTGGTTTGTATATCTTCCTGATATACTGTTGTAGAGGTCTCATATACAGTCGTGCATGTTGCACCACAGCCGTTGTTGAGGCCATATGCCCCAGTAGCTGTATGCAAGTTAGGATTGACGTCATTGGTGAAGTTTGTATAGTTCTCACTAGGGTACCGATGTTCTGTGCCCTTTGCTGTGGAAGGAATGCTCTTCCCACAGTCGAGTCTATATGGGCGCCAATAAAGTCTATCACCTGGGTAGGTGTAAAGGTGGACTTTTTTTCGTTTATTTGGAGACCCAGGGCCTTGAATAAGCGTATAGTTGTTTGGAGTGCCCAGAGCGTTTGTTCCCGGGATGGTGATTTTATTAGACAATCGTCCAGATATGGGAAGATTGTCACCCCCCATGTACGGAGGTGTGCGGTGACTACTGCTAGAAGTTTGGAGAACACTCTTGGTGCTGTTGAGAGGCCGAATGGAAGGACGACATATTGAAAATGGTCGGTGCCTATGGCAAATCTTAGGAATTTTCGATGTCCTGGGTGGATAGTGACGTGAAAATACGCGTCCTGGAGGTCGAGGGCTGCAAACCAGTCGTTCCGGTCCAGTGATGGTAATATGGTTGCTAGAGTTACCATTTTGAATCTCTGTAGTTTGAGGTATTTGTTGAGCCTCCTCAGGTCTAGGATAGGTCTCCACCCGCCGGTTTTCTTTTCGGTTAGGAAATAAGGAGAGTACATCCCTTTCCCCCTGTGCTCTGTGGGAACCCTCTCTACGGCCCCTATGTGTAAGAGATGTAGGGCCTCGTGGAGGAGGATTGGTTCGTGAGATGTGTCCCTGAAGAGGGACGGGGAAGGGAAGTGAGATATGGGTTTTGCGGTAAAGGGGATAGTGTATCCTAGAGAGATGACTTGTAGAACCCACTTGTCTGATGTTATTGTGGCCCAGTGTTGATAGAAGGCCCTGAGGCAAAATTGGTAACCTTGTGGTGTTGTAGATGGTAAGTAAGGAAGACTGGTTATTTGCAGGCCCTCGACCTGCACGTCAAAACTGAGGTTTGTTTGTTGCGTTCTGTGATGTCGAAGGTTGGTGTGGTGGTTGTCTTCTGCGCTGCGGGCGTTGCCGGCCCCTGTAGAAGTAAGAATCTTGCCTCTGGTATTGTTGTCTAGGTTGGAATTGTGTCTGGTAATAGGAAGAAAAGCGGGGGTTATATGGCTGGAACCGCATCGGTTTCCTTTTCGGTAGTTGTGGATATATACCGAAGGTTCGGAGGGTGGCACGAGAGTCTTTCGATGTGTGCATGATATCATCAGTGTTCTCTGCGAAGAGTTTCTTTTTATCGAATGGTAAATCTTCGATTGCTGATTGCAGGGGCTTCGGTAGATCTGAAGAGTGAAGCCACGAGGCTCGGCGCATGACTATGCCTGTTGCCATTATCCTGGATGAAGTGTCTGCGACATCAAGAGCTGCCTGAAGGGCGGTCCTGGAAATCAATTGTCCCTCTTTGATGACCGCATGAAATTGTACTTGCTTTTCCTTGGGAATAAATTCAATAAAATCTGCTAATTTTAAATAGTTGTCGTGATCATAATTTGCTAGGAGAGCCGAATAATTGGAAATTCTCAATAATAGGGTAGATGAGGTGTACGTCTTCTTTCCAAGAAAGTCTAATCTTCTATCATCCTTGTCATGAGGGGCCGCTTTGTTAAAGGGTTGTTTGCCCCTGTGGTTCGCGGCTTCCACCACCAAAGAGTTGGGTGGGGGGTGGGTGAAGAGGTATTCCGAAGACTTGCCCTGTATGTAATATTTTTTGTCCACCCTCTTCGAAGTTGGTGGGATTGAAGCTGGGGTTTGCCAGAGATCTTGGACTGGCTCTAGGATCCCCGCATCCATAGGGAGGGCCATACGGGCAGAAGGTTTCTTTTGGAGGATCCTCCAAAGTCGGTGTTGTGATTCAGAAGTGTCTTGTGTACCAATCTCCTGTGACTCAGCTACTCTCCTGAAAAGATCTTGAAATTGTTTAAGGTCATCATGTGCGGAAGAAGGTGAAGATGGTGAATTGTCCTCCGGTAAAGGTGTATGACTTCCCTTGGGGGAGTCTAGACATGATTGGTGAGTGTTGTCTATGTCCTGAGGCGGGTCACCATGCTGAGACAGCATGTATTGGTCAGAGTAGCCTGGCGATCTGGATCGTGGAGTCATGTCAGGATATTTGGACCAGGAGTCCCAATGAGGATGGTAATTATAAGGAGGAGCATACCATGGTGGAGGATACCACGGATAAGGGGGCCTGTGTTGCCCACGGTCTTGCGTGCCCTGGTTGAAAGGGCGGCCGTCGGTGCCAGGAAGTGGTGGGTGATATATGTCCTCCCTGTCGTAGGCATAATTATGGGGCGGATTTTCAGGCCCGGGGGAGCGTTGATAGTTGGTCCCCATTGGTTGAGAGGGAGGAGAGGTCCTCACATCGATGTGCTTCCTCTTCTCCTTTTGTTTTCTGGGTGTTGCCTGGTCAGGGTCAGCAGGAATCGCTGAAGAGGGACGCGGTACCGAGCTGTGCGGCTGAATCGGGGCCGCTGTCAAAATCAGCTGTTCGGCGGCCGCGTCTTTTGCAGCCGCTGCCGCTCCGAGGTTCGGTGCCGGTTGCAGTGCCGACGCTGGGTCTGCCGGCTTCGGTGCCGCTGTCGTGGGGAGAGTCGGTGCCGAGCTGTCCCTGAGGGAAGGGTCCCTGCTCGGGGGGTGAGAGCGAATGACCGTTGGTTCAGGCGGCGTGCAGGAGGGACCTCGCGCCTCCGTATCGCTTGCCTGGCTCCGTCTCGGAGATGGGGTCCGAGACTTTCTCCGCTTTTGGGGCGGTGGAGTTAAAAGCCTCTTTGGCACAATAGTGGCCACTGAGGTCCTGTCCTGTGCCGGGTCCGAAGCCGGTCTGAGGGACTTTTCCATGAGTAGGAGCTTGAGACGTAGGTCCCGGTCCCGTCTCGCTCTCGTACTCAGGTTCCTACAGTGGGGGCACTTTGACATAATGTGCCCCTCACCGAGACACTTCATACATGTCGGGTGCCCATCAGAGGCGGGCATGGCATCCCGACAAGATTCGCATCGTTTAAAGCCTGGGGAGCCCGACATTGTGCCGGCTCCCCGGCGAAGCGTTTTTTTTTTTTTTTTTTTTTTTTTTTTTTAAATGTCACTGAAACCTATGTTTAAATTGAAAGAGGAGTGGAAAAGAAAGAGAGATAAAGGGAAGGAAAGGCAGGAATGGCGAGTGAAGGGAAGATGGTTCCCTGACTCCGTCCGTGGTAGCGAGCGGTTAGAGAGGAACTGAGGGAGCCTCGGGTCGCGCGGCCGTTGAAGGCGCCAAACTGCCCGCGAGACAGTTCCCTCCGGCCGCGCGACCCCCGGCGAGCACAGCTAAGCAGGTCTCCGATCCGTGGTGTGCGCGGGCGCACACACCTACAGTGGAGCACCCACGGGGACACTACTCGGAGGAGAACATATGCTTTTCCCTAAACAATCCTTCGAATTTCACCACCAGCCATCCTACCCAAAGGATAACTGGCTAGGTGTGCCGAGTAAGAGAAACAGACGTGCTACAGAGGACTCATGTGAGGGTTAATGAGCCCATTTGTAAACCATGTTCAGTCTGAAAATATTTTACTACGTATTGTCACCGTGACAGCTAAAGTTATAACTGACAGAGAGAAACAATTTAACTTTTTTCAATTTGTCTCCTTCATGCGTTTTGTGTAAAGTCTTTTTCATTGCTCCCCCATATTATAAATACTTTCTGTTTATCTGAGTTTCACACACAAACAGCAGGGGAGGGAATACACATCACATTTTGTGAAAGATAAGAAAATTTAATTTTAAAACCATGGAAACTGGCAGGTGACTAAGGAGCAAAAGTAATACCTAAAACCACTGCCAACACCTGTCTGAAAATGGAAAAGGTTCCAAGTTGAACGACTGTCCTTTAAAACAAAGCACGCTGATGAAGAACTTGAAGACTGTATGTGCCACAGAAGTGCTAAATATAGTGGTTCAAAGTAGACACTTTCAAATACACACAAAATATAAACAAATTTGTTAGTCTTTAAAAGTGCCACAGGATTCCCTGTTCGTTTTTCCTGAACTAGACTAACACGGCTACCCCCTTTGTAATTTATCAACAACAACAGATGTATTTCTTAAAATCAGCTATTTACAAATCCTGAAAAATTAATGGCTATCTATAGCCTTAACATTTTGTAGTTCAAATTAAACTTCCCACTACTTCTCTTTGCTTTGCAAAGATTTTTCTCCTAGAAAACGTAGACAAGTTGTATGATATACCCTAATTATTTGGTAAAGGAAGCACAGAGTATTTATTTAGCCATTTTTCGTCCTACATGTGTACTAATATTACCTATCATATTCTACTATAAATAATGATGCTGAATGTCAAACAGCAGGAAAGCATTCAGTTTTCTGTCTTCTCATGTCATTGATATATAATATAATTCACAGAGATTCCAAATCAGTGAGAACACACTAACTACCAAGTACTGCAAAAAGCTCTAGTTAAAATGTTTAGAGCTCTGCACGGATACAAATCTATGGATCCGCATCTGATCTGCATCTACAAGAAATGGTCCACAGATCTCGACATTGTATCCGCAGATGCAGATATAATGCGGATAGCAACATATTTGCAGGGCTCTAGCCCTTCACAGATAAAAATATGTGGATCTATACCCGATCTGCATCTGCAAGAAATGGTCTGTGGATATCCGCACTGCATCCAAAGATGCGGATACCCGCAGATTTGCAGGGCTCTAAAAATATTTAGCTATTATCACGCTGGACATATTCAGCATAAACCTTTTTAAGACAATCCATTTACAATTATTAAATCCCAAATGTTCAAAGAATCTGGCTCTTAATCATCACATGCACTTATCATTCAAGGTTATAAAATAAAAGATTTTAAGCAGAACTTTAAATACTGAAGCCAAGCTTCTCTCAAATGAATGCCTCTGGTGTTCTTAGCCTGAATATTTTACACTTTTAGATCTCTTGGGAGTCAGATGAAAATTCCTACATTTCAACAGTTTAAAAAAAAGATCAGTTTTATACACAGGTCTGTGTCATAATATGAATTGTGTAGTTATATATCAGGGTCGGCAACTCCTGGCATGTGTGTCAAAGACGGCACTCGCGCCCATTCTGAGCAGCACGCAAGGCTCCTGGCCCTGCAGCGCCACTCAGCATGGCTACAATCACGTCACGGCTGCTCCACCCCTGCTGGACCTCTCCCCCAGCAGGCCTGGGGCCGCAAGAACTGCACGCACATGATGGCTCTTTCCCCTGCTGGCCCCACCACTGGCACCTGCCCACCCTGCTATATATCATCTACTTCTTTGTGTATATACCAGGAAATCCAGCAAATTAAGCAAATATATTTTTAACATTTATTTAAGGTCAGGAATGAGGTGTGATGAATTGCCTTCTGACAATTCTTAAGAAATCTTCAAACCAACTCATGAAGAACATCCATGAGCAGAACTGGTGGCCAGTATCCCACGCAGTATGGCTCTGTCTACACTGGCAAGTTAGTTTGAATTAAGGAAGTTTAATTTGAACTAACTAAAGCCATGGCTACACTAGGCTTTACGTAGTTCAAATTAAGGGCTTCCTTAATTCGAACTAATAAATTCGAATAGGCTATTCGAAGTAACAATTAATTTGAACTAGTTAGTTTGAATTAACCAACATGGCCACGTTAGTTTGAACTAATTGCTTAGTTCGAACTAACCGGCCCATTGAAATCAATGCAAATTGCTAATTCAAACTAAGCAAGTGCCATGAATGGCACTTACTTAGTTCAAACTAATTTTTTCTAGTTCGACTTAAATTAATTCGAACTAACTAAAATTAGTTCAATTAGTTAGTTCGAGCTAACTAATTCCAACTAATTTTAGTAAGTGTAGACATAGCCAATCATATTCTATTTTTGAGAGGTTATTGTTTTAAATAGGTTGACATATCTGCAAATAATTAAAAATATCAGCCTGAACAATATGATCTTATTCACAAAGTCCTGTCAATCAGTGGAGAGCATGCCATCTTTCCTGCAAGCAATAAAGAGCTCAGGTGCTTCTTTTTGCATTCAGAAGAAAAGAACCCTTGATATATTTGATTTCTTCCCCTTTGCTCTCATCTCTTTCTCTGAAGAACTTCTCGATACCACTTTACAAATAAATTCAGAGAGAGATTATGACAACCAATACTGGAATTGAAAAAGGTAGAGAAGGGCAACAAAAATATTAGGTGTATGGAACAGCTTTCATATGAGAAGAAATTAAAAAGACTGGGGCTTTTCATCTTAGGAAAGAGACAAGGAAGGGGGAATATGTTAGAGGTCTATAAAATCATGACTGATGTGGGTAAAGTAAAAAAGAACCAGGAGTCACCCAATGAAATTAAGACGCAACAGATTTAAAACCAACAAAAAGAAGTATTTCTTCACACAATGCAGTCAACTTGTGGAAACTCTTTGCCAGGGGATGTTGTAAAGGCCAAAACTATAATAGGGTTCTAAAACGAATTTGGTTATTTCATGGAGAGTAAGTCCATCATTGACTAATGGCCAGGATAGGCAGAGATGCAATACCACGAGGATATGTCTATACTGACGGCAGCAAATTCATCACCGTCATATTGATTTTTCCGGATTAACTAAGCAGTCAGTAAAGACACACTCAGTTCATCCGGAAATTGACTTAAGAAAATGACCATCAAGTGGTGTAGCACTGCATCAATGGGAATGCATTTCCCATAGGCACAGCTCAGTAAAGATGGCATGCTAAAGCGGAGTTACAAAGTTGACAGGAGTTATGCAAGTTACTCTGTGTACCTTGCATAACTCCCGCTGACTGCTGCCGAATTTTGCTGGCAGTGTCGACCGGGATGCAAACAATGTAGACAAAGTGCAGTTTCTAGAAAAATATTCTGAAATTTATGATATAGACTCCAAGAGGCAATTAAAAATAGGTATAGTCAATGAGTTGATCACGAGCTATATAAAGCACAATGTGAAGACACACTAATTGATGCTTATTAGGCAACTGAATATTCTTTTCAAGCAGCTCAACAGAAAGCCAATTGGTGCCATTTTTTTTCCTTAGTACATCTCAGTTGTTAGACAAAAAAAAGTAACATCTGAACAGATCTTCTTAACGGAACATCTGATAGGGAAGTTCTCCACTACCATGATAAACCCATACACAAACTACAGAGTAAACTTTGCAACAGAACCAGGTCAAAACAATGTATCCATATTTCCAATGTAATGCTGATATAAAAAGAAAAGAAGTGTAGCCATGGTGAATATGAAATCATCAGTATAAAGGACTGACCTGAAGTTGGAAATGGTTTATACAACTCCAGATATTGCTCACCATGTAGTACCTGTGTAAACATAAGCAGCACTGTAATGGCAATCAATACCATTTTCCCCCATTTCTCCCATTCTTGTCATAAGTGAACATGTAGATACAAATATTTTGAGTATGTGTTCAGAATGAAAACATATAGCTAAAAATAAACAGAAGTGACAAATTATGTCAACTAAATAAAAGAAATGAAAAAAATACATCTACTGTAGTTGTTTTCTAGATTACCTATGGTACCGGCCTGCATCCCTGGAAAAGGCAAAAAAGATACCTAAAAAATAAAATCTGTCCATCACTCACTCTCTCTCTCACACGCACATGCACAATAGAACTAGATAAAGATTTCTGATTTTTAATGAAGAGGATGCTGCTCTTTCAGTTGAGATATATACATGTGACTCATAAGATTACAAAACAAAAACAACAACAAAAAACCCCACCACAGGAAATCTGTACCAGAGCGAAAGATAACTTATTTCAGTACAAATTTTTCCTTGTTGCAAGAAATCAGAGCATGTTACTTTTTTCTCTTCCCAAAAGAACAGCAATCTGTGAATTTTTGGTGTGTATAATGAGCCATTTCAATTACAGTCAATTTATAAAGCATGCAACACAAAATAAATTGCAACGTCTAACTCATACATACCTTTGTGAAATCAATGTCGAGTCCTGGAACACTAGAAAGCCCACCATCCAACATAGCTGCCTGAGCTGGGATAACTCCAAAGCTAGGTAAACAACAGAACTCTTCATTTCCTTCAAAAAGGAATTTTAGATGATCTGGATCCTTGGTTGACATTCCCACACCAAGAGCATACAAAATCGGATGCAAGGGAGTGTAGTTATACACCACAGTGCGCAACTTCTGGCCAACAAATTTGCTCTGTGGATTAAAAAAATATGGTATAATTCAATGTTAAATGTAGTATTTGATTACAATTTACTTTCTGCAAGCACAACGATCATATAGCTGCAATTTATATGGTAGGATTACTTGTATGCTATGTCACAGGGAAGATATTTCTGGAACTGAAGTGACGTTTATTTTCCTTGAAATACAGTCCATAACAATAAATAAAACATACGGATGCTACCATGAGGCAAATGATCTTATGGCAAAAAAAAGTACCTCATACTGTAAATTACTCTATGCAGTATTTCAAGGAAAAACATTATGGTGGCTAGCTCAAGACACAATCATGATTAAAGTCCCCCAAAGACCAGTACTAATGAAATAGTTAACACCATAATAGCCAGCTGATCCCACCTAAAACAAGGGGTAGAGGTCGGAATAATCAACCAGGTAAAGTTAAAAAGAAAAAGAGCACTTCCCAAAGAGCCTTGTCTATCAGGTAATACCAGAGATGTGCTGTCTTCACTGTCATTCTGAACAATATCCTATTTAGGATGTGGGAATGCTCCAAAGTGTAAGAGGGGTAAGTTTTCTAGTTAATTTATATAGCTAGCCTCAAAAATTCTACCAGCACTTAGAGAAAATAGAAGAATGGGGGGGCAACCTAAAATGTTGATACGAGGATGAGGGAGAAAAATTGTTCTCCTTAACCGCCGATGATAGGACAAGAAGCAATGCGCTTAAATTACAGCAAGGGAGGTTTAGGTTGGACATTAGGAAAAAATCCCTAACTGTCAGGGTGATTAACAACTGGAATAAGTTGCCTAGGCAGGTTGTGGAATCTCCATCATTGGAAGTTTTTAAGAACAAGTTAGACAAACACCTGTCAGGGATGGTTTAAGATGGTACTTGGTCCCACCATGAGTGCAGGGGACTGGACTCGATGACCTCTCATGGTTCATTCCTTCCAGTTTCTCTGATTCTATTTCTGCTTTTGTTCATGTCTAAAAAGTGATCTTTATAGGAAGAAAGCCAAAGCTTCTGAGTAAGCTTGCCGTTCCTTTGGGTGTTTTGATAGTTATAAGCTGAGTACGTTGCAGAAGTGTTTTTACTTACTGCATCAAAGCCTGATGACGCTGATGTACCACCACTTGTGGGATTCATGGAAACTCCTTCTTCAGCCTCTATTTGACTTAGCACATCATTCAATATGCTTACCGAATCTGGAACAAACAAAAGGGAACAAATGGTTTTAAAACAGCCACCAAACTTGCAAAAATAGATCGTTCATTCAGTGGCATATAGGAAAAATAAAAAAAGGGGGTGATTCAAAATTTATACATTTTTTCTAAATAGATTTCAGTTGTGTACTTTACTGATGCCTACAAATCACATAGGATTGAGCTGTGATTCATATGATGAAGGAAACAATATTTATTTCAAGCATGTCTGGAATAAATAATTGGCACTGTACAACATTATCCTGATCAGGCAAGCAACTCTATATTTAATTCAGCTTTCCCAGCATTAATACGTAAAGAAAAGATATCTTGCACACAGTTTACTAATTTTGTCAAAAGACAGACTTCGATAATTAGTACATAATTTCTCCTCTTCATACTTAATTCTTTGTGTGTTCTAAAATCATGTTTCCTGTTAATTATCCTCCTCTTCAAGGTTGGGCGAACAGCAAGGGTAAATTGAAGCTAGAGCAACATCATACTTTCAGGAGAGGCAGATTACCGCACAACAAAGTGGGTTTAGTACAGAGTATGTGTTGTATACTGAAAGCATGATCATCTCTCTCTGCCTCTCCCACCTGACTCTGAAAGTGCTGCCCAATACCAGCACCAGTGTCTGGAGTTGATTCAGGCATTGAAGAGAACTTGCTGGCAAAAACTCAATCTGGATAAAATCTGTAACCCCAATACCAAACATTCAAAAATAAGTCTCAAAACAAAACAGAACAAAAAATCCTCCAAAACACCACCACAAAAACAAAACCTCCAAAAAACACACCACAAGATTGGCTTGAAAATAAAGAGTTCTTTAGAAGTATCATCGCTTATTCCTCTCCTTGCTGCTGATTTTTGCACCCCTAAAGGAAGCTGTTCACCCCCAATTTGTGCATGACCACCCAGGTACAAAATTCACTGGAATAAATTGCCTAGGGAGTTGTAGAGATTCCATCACTGGACGTTTTTGAGAACAGGTTAAACAAACACTTCTCAAAGATGGTCTGGTTATTACTTAGTTCTGCAGTGACCGCAGGGTATGGATTGGATAACCTATTGAGGTACCTTCCCGTCTTACGCTTCTATGGGTGCGTCAACACTTGTAAATTAAGTCGACTTAAGTTTGCTTAATTTACTCTGAGTCTACACTACACTTTCCTTAAGTCGACTTAAGCAAGCTGCTTAAGTCGACTTAAGGAAAATTCAGTCGACTTTATAAAACCTCATTTTAAGTCGACTTTTGGCTTAAGTCGACTTTAGAAAGTCGACATAAGCCAGTGTAGACGTGGAGTAGCCCTAAGTCGACTAAGTTGACTTAGGACTCTCCAGGACTTCCCCACTGCCCTCCCTGCCAGGGTGGGTGGCACAGGGAGAGCCTGGCATGCCCCCCCCACAGGGCAGAGCCCTGCCCACCCTGCCCCTATGCTCTGCCAGGGTACCTGTCCCCCTTTGCCCATTGTACCCAGGTACAATGGGGCAAAGGCTGAGCCCCCTGGCACTTGGCAAGGGGTGCCCCCAGGTCCACCTAGCCCCTAGAAGTCGACCTAGGCATCCAGTGTGGACGCTCTAGGTCGACTTTGTAGGGTCCCTCCAAAGTCGACTTAAAATTTAAGTGTAGATATGCTAAGTCGACTTAAATTAACAAGCGTAGACATAGCCTATGATTCTAAATGGCCTGGGACCACCCTATCTGGGAAATACTGGTCTCTCCCCATGCATTATTGCGACAGCTGTGGTCAGCAGCAGCACTTGAGCTTGATACACGTTGAAATAGCAATTGGTAAAACATTCTCCATAAGGGGCCCTCAGCTTTGGAACTATATCCTCTCTTGGATACTTTAAGACCAGGTTTGTTGATCTTCAGGGCATACTGCAAGGGACATATATTTATTCATGCTCTTGGGGTGTGGGGAGGAGAGGGTTTGATGGAGGTTGGCTTCTAGTGAAGGGGGGGGACTTTTTCTGGGGGCTGCAGTTTGTAATTTGATTAACAGTTCTTTAAGTTCACAGAAAAGACACTTAGAGTGTGAGATATGCTTGTTAGTCTGAGACTAAACTTTTGGACATATTTACTTCAGAGTAGCGCATATAAATTAATGTATACTTTCCAGTATGTTTTTCATGTTTGTTTAAAATCAGGATGAAAAGATGCTCTTCAGATGTTGAAAGGCTTTATGTAAGCCATTAAAATATTATTGCTTCAATCAAATGTGAGAGTGGAGGAGACTTCTGTTTTGTTTTTAAAAGAACAATATATTTAATAAAGGAGCAATTTTAATGTTGTGAGCAGTTTGCTCACTAAACTTTTACAGTCAAAAACCCCACAAGTGACCTATATTCTTCTCATTTTCTAAAAGGACTGCAACAGCAACACATTAATTCACTTTAATGAATTCACCTGGCATAGGAAAACACAGCCCCACCTACAGCATTAGATTTACAATGACATTTTAGCAATTGACCAGACATGAGTCACTCCTGTTATGCAAGGTTACATTTTCAGTGTATCCAACCAAGACTGTGAGGAAATTAGATTATATTAAAAGTCTGTTATTTTATATTTAAGTGTTTTATGACTGTTATCATGTGAATTAACAGATTGTCAAATTGAAAAAGACATTACTAGATCAAAAACACTGAAATTAATGCACATCTCAAAGTAAACGACCTGTGTTATGCAGTAATTAATTCTTACTTCAGAAGAATAACTATTTCTTTGTTTTAGCAGTAATCTTAGCATACGGCTGGCGCTCTATAAATAATTACATATATAAAAATGATAAAAGCATATTATTTATGTAGCCAACTCAAGCTCTTGAGAGTTGGAAGATGCCAGATTTATTGTTGCTCATGCAACATATCTGCCCCACAACCATCCTCTGCACTCTAGGTAGCAGGGGTATGTGATCATGTAATTAAATTTATCTTAAGGTATATACACAATGGGAAAACATAATTCTGACACAACCTAAATATTGTCCTTTCAAACCATTTGAAAGTTTTTACCTTCTTCACTCTGCTGATATATCACCTTTCCCACCTTTTACCTGGCCAATTAAGCTTGTAAACCAGGGACGGGCAATAAAATTCGGTGCGGGGGTGGGGGGTGGGGGGGAGGAAGGGGCGGTGGTTGCAGCAAAGAGCTGGCCTGGGGCCAGGATGGAGAGTGGGGGTGGGGAAGTGCTGGTGGGGGATGGAGGGCGCGAAGAGCCGGGGTGAGGGTGGAATGGGGCAGCACTGGGCCTGGCCAGGAGGAGCATAAGCAGCAGAGGAGCAGCAGCACTGGCCATGGGTAGAAGGGGGCAATGCTGGGGGAGCGGAAGGGGGCAGAGCAGCACCAGCCCCAGCCCCAGACCGGCGCAGCGCTGGCTGTACGGGGCAGAGGGGGATGGCGCGGTGGTAGTGCCAGCCCTGGTGTTGTGCAGCAGACATACGGGGCCAAAAGGGGCTGGGGGAGAACAGGCTGGGGCAGCAGGCTGGACAGAGGCCTCAGACAGGTCAGATCGGCCCGCAGGCCATATTTTGCCCACCCCTGTTCTAAACTATTCAAGGCAATCGCGTTTCTATAATGCCCTGGATAATTGAGCCCTTTGGTCCTCTGGGCACTAGTGCAACATAAATAACAGAAAGAATGTAGGGGGGAAAAGAATTAGTAAGGAAGACAAAAGGTGATTAGCCACTTCTTGACAACAGTCTGAACGTTTAAAACCACCACAAAACAAAAAACACCTAAATAACCACATCCAAATACAGCTGGACTGCTCTTTGCCTTCAGTGATGTGATGTGCAGGTCAAGTATTTTTAATCCAATTAAAACAGGACATTTAGGGGGTGTAAGAAACTTTTAAAAACACACTACAGAATGGTGGAAAGCAAACTGAGAAAGTTCTACTTGGAATGATTTTAGATTTGTTTTGCCTTATGAGATTATCCCTAGTATGCGAACCTGTGTCTGAGACAGCACTCCCTGTAGTTACACAGAATTCAGTGTATATGAGTGGAAAGATTTTGACAGATCAGTAAAAGGGCCAGAGATCACTTGATAGTATAATATGGATTAGCACATTTGTTACAAACAGCAGCCAAAATCGATAGGCATTTCTGCACACTTGAGCAGCCTTGGCTTGACTAAACAGGTAGGGGAGGCTCTTGCTCAAACTTTGCCTAATCCCACACACCTCCTTGATGCTCTGGTGGACATGCTGGGATCTGGATTTCAGGGAAACACCAAGAAGCTTAATGTATGCCTTCTAGGAGATTCCCAAGGGGTAGCCGTGTTAGTCTATTGTAGAAAAACTACAGAGTCCTGTGGCACTTTTAAAGACTAACAGATTTATTTATCACA
>ML685772.1:11289702-11326943 GCA_007922175.1 Pelusios castaneus | reverse complement strand
CAGAAGTGAAGAAACAAATTGACAGAGCCAGACGGGTACCCAGAAGTCAACTACTGCAGGAGAAGCCCATGAAAAACAACAACAGAACGCCACTGGTCGTCACCTACAACCCCCAAGCCAGACCTCTTCAACACATCATCAAAAATCTACAGCCTATTTTACAAGATGATCCCTCACTCTCTCAAGCCTTGGGAGACAGACCTCTCCTTGCTTTCAGACAGCCCCCTAATCTTAAAAGGATACTTACCAGCAACTACAGATCACAGAGCAGAAACACTAAAGCAGGAACACAGCCCTGCAGCAGACCACGCTGCCAACTTTGCCCTCATATCTACACTGATGACACCATCACAGGGCCTAATCATGCCACCTACTCCATCAAGGGTTCGTTCACCTGCTCATCCACCAATGTGATTTATGCCATCATGTGCCGGAAATGCCCCTCTGCCTTATATATTGGACAGACAGGACAGTCTCTGCGCCAAAGAATCAATGGACACAAATCTGACATCAGAAACTGCAATACTGAAAAACCTGTAGGGGAACACTTCAATCTCCCTGCTCACTCCCTTAACGACTTGTTAATAGCTGTGTTGACACAGATGAATAACAAATCACAGCTTCAAAGAGAGTCTGCAGAGCTCGAACTTATATGCAAATTTGACTCAGTTGCCTTGGGGTTGAACAGGGACTATGGATTTTTCTCGCATTACATCAAGTGAATTGACCTCCCCCCTCCTCTATGTGCTGTTCCCCAGTGTTTTGAATCCTAACACCTACTTTGATTTGCTGTTACAGCCTGACCTGATGCTATGTCATACACTCCCCTGCATTTAATTTCCTCCCACTCTGTAACTTTCCTATCTTCAAAGCGTCTGACGAAGTGGGATTTTCTCCCACGAAAGCTCATGCGATTAATAAATCTGTTAGTCTTTAAAAGTGCCGCAAGACTCTGTTGTCCTTCTAGGAGATGTTAGTCCAGGCCTCAAGATATGTAGGTTCTGTAGTAACACATCTAGTTAATTAGTACTCTGGCAAGTTTAGATCTGTCTTTTGAAACTGTCGGCCCAACTAGTTTTTGTGTTTTTTGATCAGCTGTTGTCTACTAATAAGGATAAATGGGGGGAGGGGAAAAAGTAGTAGTTTGGACTCTTTGGGATCTCTTCTTGGACAAAGTTTTGGGATCTTCCAATGACAGCACAGTGAAGATACCACGCTGAAGTGGAGTTAGGAAGTGAAAGGAGTTATGCAAGCTATTCTGCACAGCTTGCATAACTCCAGTTGACTGCCACCAAATTTCTACCAGCGTAGACCTAAGACAGTACAGAGGGTCTGAAGCTGCTGGTCAAACAAGGAAGCAGGGGAGATGAAGCAAGCAGCAGTGGAATCAGGCAGATCTCCAGAAGGGAAGCTGAAGTTGTGACAGATATGGCAGTCTTCTGCAATATCTTTGGGAGATCTTACCATATCATTGCAGACTGGGGATTGTATGTAATTCTATGGTGGAGGATGATCACAGTTCCTAACCACAATATAGGGTCATTAGGCATATTCACTCAGCTTGTAACATCTCCAGATAAGAAACACTATCTGCAGAGGCTCTCAAATATTAGTTCAAAATGGATACATCAAAGATCAACAGACAAAGAAAGGACTTTTGAAGTAATAAGCCTGAGTTTAAATTAATTCAGGCCCTTCTTTCTGATCCACCAAATGGAGAAGACCTTCTGTCCAATGGGAGCCCAATCCTTCTTGGGACTTTGGAAAGCCTTGGGACTACGGAGGCCCCTTAAGACTGATGGCTGACATCTGGTAAGCGGTTAGCATGTTTACAGGAACTTTTATTGCTTTTAATGTTTTCTCTGTAATGCTTTCACCTTAAGAATAAATGTGCTTGCTCATAAAGGACTGCTTGGTAACTTATAACTGCCAGCAATGACATTCATAGCCTCTGAAGAGAAAGCACAGTGCAGATGCTGGCCTGTTCACACAGTCCGGCTTGCTGCAAATATCACAGTGCAAGCCGTGAACTGCACTGCATAGAAAACTACATCAGGAGGGAGAGAGACAGGGATCTCTGCCCAAGAGAGCTGATGGCTGAGGAGCTGGGAGCCTGGAGTAGATGCCCTTAGTGAACCACGAAGGGTGAAGACAGGTGCAGTTGCTGAATTGTGACAGAAGTCATTTAGAATAAGGAGAATGAGGAGATCTCAGCCCTAGTATCATGCCAGAGGATCCCAAACCAAAACACTTTTCCTTACTGAAACTCCCAAGAGTAACCCAAGATTCCAGTAGTGAAAGTAATACATTACTAATTAACACATTGCTCCCACATGCATTTGTCTCCAGCCAAATATACCTTCAATCTGACTGTAAAACATAGATCTCAGCAAAATTGAGCACCTTAGCTAGGAAACCCCTAGGACAGTGGTCCCCAAACTTTTTAACTTGCATCCCTTTTACCCCAAATATAATCTGCCTGTGATCCCCTGGGAGAGACCAGGAGTGGGGCTGCAGTGTCCGAAACCAGGACCAGAGCTGTGGTTAAGTCAGAAGTAGCAGAGCTGCAGCCAGGCCATGATCAGAGCCATGGACAGGGTCAGAGCAGAGTTGGAGGCAGAGCAAAACTGAGTGGTGCCTTCCTTCCCCCAGTGGGAGCTGGCCTAGGCCCCGCCGCACTCCCTCAAATGTTCTGCCACAGCCCTCTAGTGGGGCATGCCCCACAGTTTGGAGACCACTGCCCTAGGAAGTAGATAAACATTCTGCAATTGAAAGTAGAGAAGTAACCTTAAAAAAGATGAGATGCTACTAAAAGTGTGCAATGATTTACATGACACAGCTAAAGAGCCAGATCACCCTATTCAGTAGAATTTAATATTTTCTAAAGAGCATAAAATAAAACCTGAAGTTTCTATAAACCTCTCTTCAAAAAAGGAAATCTCTTACAGCTTTCATTTCCCCAGACTGTTGTATACCAAAGACCTCCTTTACCTTGGATTGTTCGAGGCTTGCTAGCATTATCAAAGTCACAGATCTTCTCCCATTTATCTTGCACAGCCTCTGGTGTCATGGGATGATTCTTCTCCCTGACAATGGCACCCAGGGATCGCTCCCAGCGCACTAATTAAACAGTGAAAATGGAAGACATTGATCACGGCGTTCAAGGTGGTGGTCAACAAGACAAACTGCAGAACCTTTCAATTTCTTACTGTGTGTTTTGAGAGATAATTAAAACTCATTCCAACTCTCCCGAAGGACAGAAAAAAGCTAAGTCAGAACCTCTCTGATCTAACTCATAAGTACAGAGGTACAGCTAAATGTAAAATAGCCTTTGCCATTAGTTAACACTTGAAGAATCACACCATAACTTTTTACATTTCAATAAATCATGACAGAAATGTTTGTAAAGGTGATTTTAGTTTTTGAACACTATACTATTCCTTTTTGCTTGGCAAGGAACATTTATTCAATAAACCAATTTAAGGAGTCTATCGCATTTTTTTTCTCATGGGATTTTGATCACTGCTGCTCACTGAGTTTGTGGAAGGGCTTGGGAAGCTGTAGGTGAATCACAATGAGACAACACTGTTGATGGAGAATGTCAGTGTTAGATAGGGCTAGAGATTAGTGTCTCAAAACAAGAGGTCTTTAGGACTCTAACTCAGAGAGATATTTTCTGGCACACACAATCTTACCAATAATCGTCATGTTTCCAAACTCCCTTTTTAGAAGAAACTATGGAGAAGGTTAAAATGAAGCAATGCGATGCCACGTATTTCCTTTATTTCTATGAATCCATCTTTCAGCTTGGAAATGGCAAGAAAGTTGATCTCATTAACTGACTATCTTTCCTTGCTGATAGACAAAAATCAGATGTTTTTAAAATATTTTTAAAATAATTTTGCATTTCTTAAATTATGAAGACTACTCTGTGTTTATGACATACTTTTTAGCTAATGTTAATAAGCTTCCTCAGCTAGTGTACATCAACCCAGGTCCATTCAAATGAGTTGTGTGCTGCCTGAGGATCTGGCACCATGGGTTATGCCACTCATTTTCTTGTAGTAAAATCTTCCTTGTCTATTCCACATATGCAGTCCCATAGAGACCACTGGCCTTTATACAAATCCTCCCTCTAGAAAAAGCTTTCTTTATCTAAAGTCGCTATAGAAGAGATGTAATTGTATTAAATTTTGTTTTCATTAAAAAAGAAATCTAAAAGTCAACCTACTACAACAAAACTACTTACATTTACCAATCCATCCAGCCCCCACCTGCAAAGTGGGGGAAAAAAAGCATCATCATCTTATTTTATCACAGGTTCTCAGTCAGAAGGCAACTGTGTAAGTGACAACACAATAATTTGGCATATCTGTATCAGTTATAATTAGTGGCATTTTTCCAAAGAATTTTCTACTAAACCTGGCAGTATGAATAATATTTCAATAGTTGTTTGGGAAGCAGAAAGCACTATATCGGTGAATCCATCAATGGCCTGCACATCTAAGACTATAATTCATTTCACTACAGAATGACAGTTGGACTCTAGGGAACTGCTGCTCACATTGAATGCTCCACCAAGCCATTATTTTCCTTGACTGGCAGAGTCAACGGGCAACTAAACAACGTGGCAAATGCTTTCCACAGAAGCAGACTGGAATCCTAGTCATTCTCTCTCATCAATTTTTGGCACATTAGAAACACTGAAAATAAAGTGAGAAAAGACAGAAAGAGGAAGAAAAAGAAAAAGGACCAGTTGGGCAAAGATGTTTAAAAGATGGCACTGTGAGGAGGACCAAAGAGAAGAAAGAGAAGCAACATTTTTTATTCACTTCTGTGCCACAGAACATGTGCACACTTTGTACTGTATAGGCTACCATATTCTAAAAATAATACCTCACACACATTTTGTTGGAGAGATTCAGATCTTAGTCAGAGACTGACCTGACCAATGATCTAGCCATACATCATACATCAAGAGAAAGCATAAGCCCATTCATAAGAAATATTTGCAAGACTTTAATTCTGAAAATGTGCTCATCTTATGAGCTGCTGTCAGATGGAGATTCTAAAAAGAGACTAGAGAATAAATCTGACTGTCAATGAAATTTGTTCTTTTAAGTCACTTACGCATTTTTGAAAATGCCAACCATCATTGAAAGAATAAATATATAAGCTATGGATGCCACCAAACACTCTTTAATTAAAAAAGAGGTTTGAAGAGCATGCCTCAAAACACACCAAAACCGTAAATCTTTGATCCCTTTTGGAAATTGGTCTGTGTCCACCTGTTACACATACAAATTGTGTAAACCTTTCCCTTCCCTGCCTCACCCCTTTTTTCTTGAAAAAACACTGAAGCAATTACATCAGACATGACAATAAAGTTAGTTATTTCCTGGGATTTGATTTTTGGGAGAGATGTAAACCCATACTTAAATGCACTTATCCTATGTAAACAAAATATAATCACAACAACTTTAAGCTGGTGAAATAGTAAGACAATTACAGATAGAAGTCAATCACGAACATAAAAGACATGCAGCTGTGCTGGAAAATAACTGCACTCTTATTTTTAAAGGGAAAGCATCAACTTGAACTATATTCCTTTTTACAAATGGAATTAGATCTAGCTTTAGGTTCTACGCCTAATCCAACATCATCATCCCTATCTGCTCACATTGTTTTAAATTCATGTTCTCTCTTCCCCTCTCAGAAGGATTCCCCTGATGGATATCAAAACTCACAGAAAACAGGGGAGTATACATGTGCTCAGGAGTGTATGTGCTAAGCTTGTACAGTAGAGTATGGAACAGGACTGAAGTCCCTAGAAATTTTAAGAATAACTGGATGTCCCCTGAAACGTCTGAATAGAAAGCTCACCTATAATTGCTACCAAGTGTAATTCGGTCAGGTTACACATTCCTCTGTAAACTCAAATATAAAGGGAAAACAAAAACAGCCTGCTACATATGAATGACGAATGCGTCTGCTGCTATGAAACACTGAGGAAGCACTGACATGTAGAGTCATATGAATGCTGAAAAACCAGCCTCCTCAGCAGGCCATTTAGCTTATCTGGAGAGTTTAAGACAAGGCTATAATTACAAGGAAATCAGGAAAACACTGGTCCTGAGCTTGCTGTAGTTCAGTTCCTTGTGTGTCATGAAAACATCTAAAAATAACCCCAATTATTTCCTCCTCTTTGCCTAGTACTAGAATAAAGCCCTTTTTTCATGTTACATTCCTAGAAAGCTTTTAGGTTCCATACGCTCTACATTTTAACATCTTCTGGTACAGAGATAGTTAATAGAATATACAAGCAACAACGTGCTCTGGAATTTACATCACACACGATGCAGCAGGAAAGGGTCAACGAATATACTAAATGGTGTCTATGTTGCTATCTTATAAGATGGGACTCCACAGCCAGAGTGAAAAACTTCTTGACAGTGTTTTGAGAGGGACAAGTGGAGAAGAGGGAAAAAACCCATCAATATCTTAGGGAAAAAGGGCATCTAACTCTCCTCCGCCTAAAACCCCTTTGAGAAAAAAGCATTCTTGAGTAGGATTTATTTCAGGGAACTCTCAATCTCAAGTTCTTGACTTTTCTCCTCCCCACCACTCAGTGTTTTATTCCTCCATTATTTGGGAGGGGAGGGGGTTATTATGATACAAAGATTTAATTACCCCTTTGATCAACAAAGTACCATGCAAGAAGGAATTCAAAGTGCACTTCTTAGAGCTGATGCTGAATTCTTAATATAAAGCTAATTAACTGTGTCTGTAAATTGAGAGACTATATATGGGATCCTGTGTATAGTTTGTGAATAAATTTAATTCCCAGCATTTATTGCCAGGAAAAGAAATCAAATGCTCTTTAAAATTCACCAATCTTTTACCAGAATAAGAGAGTATAGGAATGGAGAGGGTGGAAGAAGGGGAAGGCCAGGGCTGTAAACAGACAGATCTATTGTGCAAGCTACTAGTACCGGAAATGTACAAACCTTTTGTCCATATGAGATGGAGCAATATAAAGATTCCCCTCAATATACAGCTACAATAACAAAAAGTAATGTCACAAAAGAATATTTTACTACTAACATTAATAATTAACCACTTTAGTACTGCACATCTTATCTGAACACGTGACAAAATACATTTTTGGTGATACCCTTTCCACTGGATACACAGAATGCCATAATTTCACTGTTGTCACAAAAGCATGCCACCACTTCAAAGAACACTGCAGCTCCAGAAAAGAGGCTCGAACTGCATTCTGTTCCAGAAGAACATAAGCTTATAGCATGAAAGCAAGTAAAAAAAATTATTACCTCAAACAGACTACCATTCTCCTGACAGTGTTCATGGCAAAGCCAAAGAACTAGAGGAGCCACATACTCTGGCTTAAAAGCATCCACCATATCTGGAATAAATTGGGAAGAAAAAAACAAAAACCTTATCAGTAAAAATACATCATCATTTAAATACTTCATTCACCAAACCCTCCTCTGTCCTAATTCATTTCTGCCGTCCTTCTGAAAGGGATGATCAACTTCATTATAATCTGAATGCGTGCCATACACCCTTTCCATTCTTGTCTTTGTGAACATTACTTTATTTCAATGGTACTAAAATAAATCTCCAGGTGTTCTACAGATAAAAGTTAGCTGTCCTTTTCTAAAAACTCCTGGGAGAGGGGCTTGGAAGGTTTAACATTACAGGTGTTTCCAAACATCCCTAGCTGACACCAAAAAGTATATTTTTCAAAAATATAAATTTTTATAATAATTTTTTAGAATTCTTTCACTAATGTAAAGGCAGAACTCCATCAATATCTAACCAGTAGGAGAGAAAAGAAGCATCCGCTGCATCAGGGGAAATTAGCCTCATCAAAAGTCTTTACAAAAATGAGTAGACATTAGCAGGCTGAATTAAGGTGGCTGTGGCAGGTTGCTCATTTTCCTTTTATTTTTCTTTGGTAATTACTCAGTTATGTCACAAATTCTTGCCACCTTCCATATTTTTTCCCAATAAAAACTTGCAACGTACACAGCTCTTATATGTGGGGATGGCCTACCTTGCACATCATCCTCATAAAATGTGTTCTTGATTATAAAGTAAATAAATGCAGACTATTGAACGGATTCTAGAATATTACACAACTGAAAAGCTGTGCAGCTGACAGCCATATCCCTCTCAATTATGCACAATTTATATGGATGAGAAAAATCAACAATAGGTTTCATATATACTTATTCAACATTTTACAAAACATATCCTTCTGCCTGGTATCCTCAGGTCATACTATTAAAAATGCAATACTCTATTTACCTTCCACAAACAATGAATGGACAAATGAACTAAATGAAACAGGCCTTCCAATGCTTGGGAGACAGCAGATATTTCAGGCAGCCCATTATAAAATGAAAAAAATGTATACATCTTTGATACCTCAGGAAGAGTTTAAGATATGAACTATAAGCAGTGTTGCTTCATTTCCATTTGTAAGTTATTTATGAACTAAACACCCAAGAGGTGGCACTAGTGAGGGTCCAACTAGAGAATAGGATGAATTATTCCTTAAGCAAAGAAAGAGACAGACAGTTATGGGGGACTTCAACCTGGAAGCCTGAAATTGTTACCAGTTTCTAAAAATTATAGAGGATAAATTTTCTAACACCAAAGAATTGGACCCCACATGAGGCAACTAGTTTGGACCTCACTGTGACAAAGAAAGATGAATTAAGTACTGGAATGGAAGTTAGTCGTTGCCTAAGAACAAGTGATCCTGATCCTATTACATTCATTATGGGCTGGTACCGGTCATGCCTGTACCCCTCACAGCTCCACTCCCTCTACTGCTGACAAACCAGCCAGAGACTTCCAGAATGGTGCAATCACCCCTGTCTTTATTCCCAGTTTATTGCCCCCCAACTCCTCTTAATTACAACTTAGTCCCCTTTCAAACAGCAGCTATGGGGGTTGTCTACAGCCACAATCTCTAAAAGGAGTTCCTGTTTCTCCTGCCTCAGTGGCTACCGCCTTTCACCCTCTCCCACCGCCTCCCTTCCAGCCAGTCTAGATATAGTCCCCTGCTAATGAGGCTGGCAGAGGCTCTTTATCTGCCAAATCAGACAACCACCTGATTAGCCCACTCTGCTGCTCCTTCCTTGAATGACAATTACCTGCCTTAGGAACTCTAGCCAGCACTCTGTCACACGAGCAAACAAAGTCCTTACCAGTAATTAATTAATTGAAAAAACACCCACACAATGTGATTCAAAAGAGCAAATGCCCCAAGGTGAGAAAAATTATTATTAAAACGGATTGGGAGAAAACATTTTAGACAGAAAAATGTAAATTAAAATTAGTTCTTTTGGAAGAGTCTGTTAGAAGGCCTAAAATCCTTGATTCCACAATCTGAAAGAGGACAACTTTGGCTAAAAGCCCACTCATTCAATGGAGAAATAAAAGGTAGCAATTATAAATAAAAAAGCATTATCTAACAATGAAAACGGAGGAAATAGATAATAACCAATGTAAATTAATAGCTATAAAGTCTGGGTTCGAGAAATCCCAGGCGCCAGGTCACCATGGTGCCTAGGAATTAGGCTCTGGCACCTAGCAGTGCCATGACAGCCAGGGAGGTGAATGCCTCTCCCCCGCTGCTGCCGAAAGGGCTGCCAGAAGCACCAGTGCTCTGCAGACACAGTCCCAGCGTTGCGTGACCTAATCCAAATCCTCCCACTTGGGGGGTGAGGAAGGAGCAATTTAAAACACCCCAGTCACAGCAAAGCTTCCAGGAACATGGCAGAAAACGTTGACGCACTCCTGGAAGCTTTGCTGTGGCTGGGGCATTTAAAATCTCCCTCCACTGTTATTGGCTTTTTGGAGAACATTTCCATCAGGTGTTCTGTGTAAAGTCATTAATACTTTTAGGTGTTTCCCGATCCACTAAATGTTGAGAAACACTGGACTAATGGATACAGTTTTGGTGTCCACATTTTAAAAAGAATGTTGAAAAACTGAAGAGACTGAAGAAAAGAGCCATAAAAATTATTTGAAGGCTGAAGAAACAGTATGACAGTGAAAGACTTCAAGAGCTCTATCTGTGTAGCATATCAAAAAGATGACTTGAAGGTGTTAGGCTTTAATGGGTTTTTTTTTGTCCTTGTAGACTTTTCTCTGTCAGGTCTCCTCTGTTACAGCTTGGATACTTTTTCTGCCAGTAAGTTGTGGCATGAAACTCAGGTTAACAGTCATACCAGACCCACCCAAGAACAAGGGTGCTGTGAACAATGAGTAAGGCAGTGGCCAGCTGCCTACTGAGAAATTCTGGCCTAGATGGGAACAATACGTTTCTGACTAGCTATAAGGACCCTCCTCTCCATCCCATCCTCCCATCCCACTCTAAATGTAGCCATAGGGCCTTTAATGTAATTAAAGTGTCTCTGCATCAGTGATTACCACCTCTATCCTCTCTGGGTGGAACAAGTCTGTACTTGTAAGTAAACGGGTAAAGAATTCCAAGTGGATTATGTAACTGACAAAGCAGCATATATATTTGACCACTGTACCACCACCAATTTGAAGCTGTCCTGTCAGTCTTCCCGGTATTGTGAATAAACCTCTCAGTATTATCTATGCTGCCTGATTCTTGGAGAAAGAATCTTTCTGGCTTAACAAAGGCATGTTTACACTGTAATCTTAAATCAACCTAGGTTACTTCGACTAACAGCCACCACAATAATTACTGTGACAGATGATGTCCATACTACTCTCCTTTTATTGGTGGTGCGAGTCCTCCCCAGGAGCACTTCCACTGACTGAAGAGGATGGGAGAGGGCTGAGAGCCAGGGGTCTGAGTTCCATGCAGCTTCCTACTGGGAGCCTAGCTACCTCCCCAGGCTTCTTGCTTCCCTGATTCCAGCTGGGCATGGGGAGAAGTCACATGGGCACCTTCTCTCGGTGGGGGAGTCTTGTGGCACTTATAAAGACTAACAAATTCATTACAATTTAAACTTTCCTGGGTTACATCTGAAGAAGTCAGTCGTAACCCACAAAAGATTATAGAAGGACAAGGCACATAATATGATTTCTACAAAAGGATGATGAGAGACAATGAAGACAACTGGACTTTCAAGAGACTACCTCGGTCAGAAGAGAGACTACAGGATCTCTTAGAAGGATTCAGAGTCTATGTATGCCAAATTTTAGAAGTATTGCATTGGTTTCATATAGTTCATCCTCAAACACTGTGTTCTCGTGGATCTGGCACACAGTTAGTACCCAGGGAGAATAGGATGATGATTCCTTCTGAATGCTTCAAGAGGAAAAGCTAGACATTACTGAGTGGCAAAAAATACTTCCAAAGGAACAAATAAATGCTGCACCTAAAAATAAATACACCACCCACCCAACCACTAGTATGTGGGCATCTAAAGGCTGATGTAAATAGCCAAATTCTGAAATGTATCTATTGGATTCACAGTTCCTTATTTTACTACGAAATAGTACATCTTCTGGGGACAGATCCATGGCCTGTGTTTTGCAGGCTACACAATCATAATGGTCCCTTCTAGTCTTAAAAATCTACTCTTGCTGATCCAGATATTATCTACTTTCCCCTTATCTGGAGACTAACAGGAGAGTCTATGTAACTAAAGTGCACCAGAAAAACTTCAAGTAACCCAAAGCTCTGACCTCATCTTTTCATTTATTTATTCAGCATCTTCTTCAAAGCCCTTCTCAAAACATTCTCCTGCAGAACCTTTCAGATGTAATCTACTACTAAGCTATCATCCAATCCAAGTTTAATATGTATGTGGTAGGCACATCCCCTTAGTTGCTCTGTGTGTTCTGTCAGACTTATCTGCTTTCTCTCATCTCCTGTTTTCATCTACACAGGTCTATTCCATATTTTGTGAAACATGTACCACATTGCAAACGGCAATGTTACAATAAATACAAACACCACAAAACATAACCCTTATCCAATACCCATTGAAGAAAATGGGAATCTTTCCACTGATTTCAGTGCATGCTGGATGAAGCCATAGTTAAAGTTTCAGCTCATAAAATAGTTTTAGGAATTATGAAGGCTGCTACAGCTCTCTTCTGATGTCTTAATTCTTTACCACACATGAAACTGGAAAGGTCATTCATCATAAATAGACAAGAAAAGACAATGGCACATCAAGAGTTTCTGAAGTGTAAAGGAATGGAATGTTTCAATTAGTGAGAAAACTGGTTGTGCTCCAACTCAGAGACTTAACCCGTACCCACAAAGCTTAAGTTACTTACCTTGTGGCATGATCGTCTGAGTTAGCCTGGACCCAGCAGTTGGTGCAATTGTGTTGCAATGGATGTTGTATTTTCTGCCTTCAACTGCAAGCGTATTTGAAAGACCCAGAAGGCCAAGTTTAGCAGCACTGTAGTTTGCCTGACCAAAGTTGCCATATATTCCAGCAGCTGAAGAAGTCATAATTATTCTTAAAGAGAAGGGAGAAAAAAATGTATAGTTTTTAGAGGATGCCAGGTTAAGTGTTGCACCAATTTTTGGCTTCTGAAAGTTACACATTCTGCAACAACAGAAATGAAAATTCTATAACAACTCAACATGTCAAAACGAACATTTTGGTAATTAAGAAACAACTTTTTCTGATTTCTCAAGTGATATCCTAAATTGCACAAATACTGAAGAGTAATACAAGGAGAATTAAAGGTGCTCACCACCTCTCAGGATTTGGTTCCATATCAGAACATAAATAGTAGATTGCAACCACTGGTGTAACCACAAAGCCATTTTGTAAAAGCTGAGGAGGGTACTAATGGAATGTATATTTGCATTCAATCACATATCTCATATGGAGATATTTTTACATTTTAAAAATAGCTTTGACAAACAGAAAAAGGTTTGCTAAGTTGAAAATTGTTTTCTTCCATGTGCTATCTAATCAATGGCACTACTCCCATACTTAAAGTTAGATACAAGTTTAAGTACTTGGTTGAATACTTGGCCTAATACAAGTCAGAAACACGTCTCCTTTTGAACAGCTAAAAACAAGTCTCACTATAATCAATCCTGATGATGAATTACACAGAGCATGCCTCTACCATAGCTGCACTGACTTGACTTAGAATCACTCCATGTTAACAAAAGCATAACTGAGATAAGAATCTGCTTCAACTGTAATTACTACGGTAATCATGACATCAACATAGTTTCACCATCCTCAGTCCAAATAAAGGTACTTTTGTTATGTACATAACTATGTACAAGCAGACATTCTGTAAGCATTTTTCTACACATTATTTGAAGACATTTGGTAAATAACACTAATATCATTTGGGAATAAACAAAGTGATTTATAAAACAGAGCAAGAGAAGACTAACATCCTGGATACAATTCCCAAAATTCTATTCAATAAGTGACCAGATTGGCAAAATACTTTGCTACCAATCTTTCCTTCTCAGTTCATAGTCAGTTACTGAATGCCTTTTGGTCACAGAACAAAGCAAAAAAGAATTTAATCTTTAAGTTCTAGGTGGATCGGGTTAAACAACCAGATTGCCAAAACACCAGGATAATCATTACAAAGAATAAATATAAAGATGAAAAATATAAAGCCATCTGGATATAATACAAACTACAGCTACAGGAACACAACAGGCAGAATACACACAAAAATCTTCACAATAAACCTGGAGATATTTATGACTGACAAAAAAATTCCAAAGAAAGAACCACAGAGTGTGCGCCCCACACACCTGAACCTAAACTGATTATTTCCTTCCCACTGACCAAGAAGGGGGAAAAGCAGAATTATTAAGAAATCCACTGCAGCATTAGAAAGCTTGGCCAATCTACTGTTTGTTGATGGGGAAAAAAAAAAACCTTATACAGTTTTACCTTCCAAACTTCTGATTTTTCATATGATTCCATGCAGCTCTGGTGACCATGAATGATCCCTTCAAATGAACTCTATGAATTATATCTACAATCAAATTAGTTAAACAAACATGTGATTTCTTTCCTTTTGGTGGCAAAATAAATCATGCAGTTTTTACTTCCTCCATTAAAAAAAAATAAAGAGAGAGAGAGACGGGGAGAGAGAGAGGGAATGAGAAGCCTATGAACTTCATCTTACTTCATTCAGACTCAGCTAATTTAAAAACAGTCTGGACATCGGAATTGTATTTTGTTTAAATCACTTTGAAAAGTGCTTATGGGATGGGGGTTTGAACGGGTGAGGATAGTCTTCTCCCCACTCACCTCCTTTCCCTGGGCGCAGTTCTGGCATGAAGAGCTCATGGCCACACAGACTAGTTGAGCTCCAGCAGTATCATGAACTGTCCTTCTGAAGCCCTTGCCTCTCACTATCAGCCTTTGGGACTTAACTGGATGCTCATTCCCCATCACTTCTCTGACAGGTATTTGCTTGCTTTCCTGCTCCGACTGCCATTTGGTATTACAGCTTCACACCACCATTCCCAGTTATTGGTTTCAGGTATTTCTCATCTTGGAAAACTGGGCCAAAAGAAACCTCATGAGGTTCAACAAGGACAAGTGCAAAGTCCTGCACTTAGGACGGAAAAATCCCATGCACTGCTACAGGCTGGGGACCGATCGGCTAAGTAGCAGCACTGTAGTAAAGGATCTGGGGGTTATGGTTGATGGGAAGCTGGATATGAGTCAACAGTGTGCTCTTGTTTGCCAAAAAGGCCAATGGCATATTGGGCTGCATCAGTAGGAGTGCTGCCAGCAGATCAAGGGATGTGATAATTCCCCTCTATTCGGCACTGGTGAGGCCACATCTGGAACACTGTGTCCAGTTTTGGGCTCCCCATTACTGAAAGGATGTGGACAAATTAGAAAGAGTCTAGCGCAGGGCAACGAAAATGATTATGGGGCTGGGGCACATGACTTACAAGGAGAGACTGAAGGAACTAGGTTTATTTAGGCTGCAGAAGAGAAGACTGAGGGGGGATCTGATAGCAACCATCAACTACTTAAAGGGGTGCTCCAAAGAGGAGGGAGCTAGGCTGTTCTTGGTAGTAACAGAGGACAGAACAAGGAGCAATGGTTTCAAATTACAGCTGGGGAGGTCGAGGTTGGATATTAGAAAAAACTTTCTCACTAAGAGGGTGGTGAAGCATTGGAATGGGTTACCTATGGAGGTGGTGAAATCGCCATCTTTGGAGATATTTAAGGTTCAGTTAGACAAAACTCTGGCTGGGATGATTTAGTGGGAGTGGTCCTTCTTTTAGCAGGGGGTTGGACTAGATAACCTCATGAGGTCCCTTCCAGCCCTATGATTTTATCTTTCCGAACTTCTGAGGGCTTCAGACTATCATTCTTGGAGCTTGGAATGCATTTTTCCCCACATGGTAAAATTGGTACATGTTTCCAGAGATCCTCTTAACCAACAGGAAGTCTAGTTTTTATAAGCTGCCCCTCCCCACCCCTCTTTTTTAGGGTGGGAAGAACCACAGCAACATTTGCAGGAGTCCAGTTTGGATTATATAATACTGCCACAACATGTGATCTGGTAGACAGTCAAGAAGGCTGAGGCTGAGATTTGCAGGCCAAGGGTAAATGTCTACGGTCAAATGCAAATGGAGCCCCCCCTCTCCTGTCTGCATCCTTCACACTCTCATGAGGCTGAGATGGCATTGTCTTAGCATCTAGAATCCTTCACTAGTTAAGTCAACTTCAAAGTCAACCAACTTACCCCAGTCTTCATCACTTATCCTAACAAAGGAACGGTCCCTCAGGATCCTAAAACACATTGTCAGAAAAACAAAACAAAACAAAAAAAGGAGATGAACGTGTATTTAAACCAAAGGATTAGTATATGGTATAACAATGGGGAAAAGCTACCTTCAGATTTACTTACCCAGCATTGTTTATAACCACATCTGCATAGAATACAAAAACAAGACATTTTTAGTGTAAATTAGTATGAATCTGTACCTATATGAACTCTGCTTCTGCTTTCAAAATCTGTTATAAGCATGGTTTGTTATAATTGTTAAATGAACACTCACTCACACTAACTAGAGCTTTTTCAGAAATAGGAAATGCATCCCTTGCGTTTCACAATATTTTGGACTATGCAGGCCCAGCCTGGAACATGCTCCAGTGAAGTCTCACATACAGCAGTAGGTGTTGAGGAGACAACGCTAAGCACTGATTGGAAGGTGCCTTACCTGCCCTTCCCTCAGTAACATCACATGGGACTCTAATGATGACACTGCCCAACTCTAATTCATAGCATTCTGATTTATGGTAACGTAATACCTTTAGTGCCCAGAACTCAAAGTGGGTGGCACCAGGGAAAAACAGTCAGAAAGTGTTATGCAACTCAGACCTCAGGAGCAACAATAAGGCAAAAATGGGAGTTTCAGAACCACTCAATAACCATTTATCACCCACTTTCCAAATCTCATGTCTGCATGTGGCACCCTGGCCAAAAAAAATCCCACAAAAAACACAAAGATCTGGAGTAAAGGCGGGAGCAACGCGGACATGAAAGCAGTGGAAAGAAATTTACAGAAGGGGAAAAAGTGTAAAGTTTAACGGGGAAATGGAAGAGAGAGAAACCAGAAGAAGAAAAAATAAAAGGATTTAAGAAAACAGTAGAAAGGAAATGCCTGTAAATAAAGGAGAGAATAAAAGCAGAAGACAGAACTTGAGAGGGGAACAAGAGATAAATGAAGAAACAAAAGAATTAACACACAACTTAATTCTTTACAGAATTTTATTTGCTTTAATTCCTATCCATTGTTTATCTCTAACTAAATACAATTTCCAGGTACTCAGCCAAAGTGTTAGTTAATCTTGGTGATGAAATGGGGGGGACTGAGCTTCACAAAAATAGAAATCTACTGGGAAAACTAATAAATAATGCCAAACTGCAGAGAGGGTCTTTAGAGAAGACCAGCAAGAAAGGTCCAATAATTGGGTAAAAGTTGGAAAAACAATATTACCTGATGTGTTTATTTTAAAATGGGGGCAACCCAATCAAAAGAGTTAAATTCTCTTGTTTGTTTATTCATGTTTTCTTATGGGGTATTGTTGATTGTTTTAGAAAGGGAGCATGAAGGGTAATGTGTGTAAATAAATTTACCTTCTGCTTTACTGTATTCAGTATTCATATTAATAGGATAACAATCCACTTCAATGCAAGTCAGTTTAAAGAAACAATCACAAGTTGTAGGTTATAAACTATTCTCAAATCAACCTGCCAAATGTTCTGATGCTCACACTTTTAAAAAAGAATATATTTCACCCTCCTGTTTCTCTGTGAAAGAACCATATTAGCAAGGGAAACTGTGAAACTGATTATCCCTGAAGTGCTGTCAAATGTGCACATCTTTAAATTATAATTAGTTAGGTGTTGCTAGAAATAATAGTAAATGAAAAATTTTCACACAGAAATGTTATTTCTAAATTTTTGGCCTCCCTTCAATAAAGAGTACAAGAGCAGTAACATGCTACCTTAAAAAGAGACATAAGGGGAATCAGAATTCTGTACCACCTTAGATAGCTATGCAAAAACAAATGGTGAGGACAATTTTATAATTAACTTTTATATATTGCTGACAGATTCAGCCCACACAGAAGCCATCTATAATAACCACTCCACATATTGTGTGCTGTTGTCTCTCTTGCAGGAAAAGGTGTGTGGCCCCTGTAATGGCCAGCGAGCCAGAGTGACTGGCTGAGGCACCTTTATACCAGGTCAGCATGGGGACACTGACCCTTCCTCCCCCTCTCTAGCCCCAAAGTGACCGGAAAGCATGGGGGGAGGGACTCCATCGTTTTCTGCACCAGCATGCACCTCCTTTTTTACCTGGACCAGACAGAACAGCACCCACCCTCCCACTCATGGAAGTAGTTAAATAGCAGGTTTTGCATTGTCCACTGTGGGCATTAGGCTAGTCTCTGTTTTCTCCCTCACTGCCAGATTGGTCAAGGTAAAGTAGGGTTTTTTTTCACCTTCCCAACAGGGGGTTGGGAGCCTAGCTAAAATGAACGCAAAACGGGGGTTAGACTATGAAGTCATAACTCATCGTATAAGCATTGGGCCACTGTTCAGTGCAGGTACACCACAGGGAAGAGATATGGCGACCAGATAAAATGAATTGGTAAGGGATTTAAAAACTATTATTCTTTAAAGGAGCTGAAACAGGGGGTGGGGAGATGAGAGATTAGGGCTCCTATGATGACTATGGCAGGGAGCCAAGATGACCTCCATTACAGTCCTCCCACACCCTTAACCATTACTCAAGGTTCCAGCAGCAGGCTGGCTGGGGACCAGGATGAATAAAGGGAGAGGGCTGACTACACCCCCTTGATGTATGTAAATGATCATGGGATTATCTGCACTGTAAATTTTTATCTGCCAGGTGCTCCCAGACATTTAGGAATAAAGCTGAGGCCTAATTAAACTATATTCAGCATGTCCTGTCCTTCTTCCAGCATAGACAGACATTTATTTACAGAAAAAGATGCGCTGACATTTAATCATTTTCAAGGAACTTGATACGTCTTCCATGAACACTCAAAACATTAAAATTAGTTACTCAGATAAAGCTTGCAATTTTCTTTCATACTAGCAACTGCTAACCTCCAGTTACTAGGAAACGGCTTTTTCATTTGTTTAGGACTACAGAGAGCAGAACAGTATTATCTTGAATTTAATTACACCGTACTTCATGTATATGCTGTCACTAACTCTCAGTTGTTAACTGCATCACTTAAGATGACTTTGCATTCACAAATATGTCATAAATTAATAATTGTACCTATCCTCCCAAAAGCTTCAAGGGCTGTTTGCACAAGCTTCTCGCCAGCCTCCACTGAATCTGTAAACAGAACAAAGAGTGGCCTGAATCTCCAATAAAAGTAATTATTTGTTACACAGCCACATATTACTGTATACAATGTACTTCCAGGATGCAAATAACTGCAAAGAATGTGATACACTCAAAAAGAAAAAGGGAACTGCTCATGTGAAATCCCCATGGAATAAAATGGAGTGCTGCCCAGTGCAGATCCTGCAAAAGCCAAGCAGTGTAGCATTTTATCACTGCACAGAAACCAAGAAGCTAAACTCATTAAAAAGAGGCAGTCTAGTTTTTATGTTGGTTAAATGATAAACATGCTAAGTCACAGAAAAGGCTACATTGGGGGAGAGGGGGGAAGAGGAGGTGGAGAGGGTTGTTGCCCCATCCAGCATACCAGCAGCAAGAGTTCAAGTGAAAAAAGGGATCAGAGATTTCATTTTATGATGCTTTATGTCTCCGTCTCCCCCAACCTCTGAACAGTGTTTTTACCTCATTGAATGAATAAAATGAATAAAATTACTTTGAATCCTTTGTCACAGACTGTTACCTTTTCTTTTAGTAACTGCTGTATTATAATGTACTATTTTCATAAAGGAAATGTCCTTCCTAAATCTATTATGGAAAACATGGTACCATAGTTAGCTACTGCTTTTCCTCCTTTCGCTCTTATTTCTTCAACAACTTTGTCAGCAGCCGAGAAACTTTTGCCATGTCCCTTGAAGTCTCCTCCCAGATCATTCACTGTTTAACACAAAAAAAGAAATCATTGACAAATCAAGATGTTTCATAGTTTCTTCCCACACTGGAACCACTAAGATTCTGGTGGCTGTTGTTAACAAGATTCACCACAGCTGGTTTCCACCAGTAATCCAAGTTATTTGGACAATAGTAAACAATCTTGACACCTAGCATTGGGTAGAGTCATTTAATAACATTCCATACAATTCCTGTGGGCACATCTACACAAACACTTCCTGGGCAGCAAGCTGAGATGTAAATCTACAGCATTAGAGCATGCTGCGCACTACCTGTCTTGTGGACTTCGCTGTGGTGCACTAAAAGTACCCTAGTGTGTTTTGATATACTGCTCTTTCAAACACCAGAACATCAAGATGCACTAGGGACTTTTTAGAGTGCAGCAACAGGGTCCGCCCGGACAGATAATACAAAGCCTGCTGACATGCTGTAGATTTACACTCCCAACTTGCCAAGCAGTCATGCCCCGCAATAACAATTTGTTAGGCAGAAAAGAGATAGTTCACAAATACTGATGAAACTTTCCCCCCATCTGCACTGATCTCTGCTCTCCTCACTTACAGACAGCCCCATCTCCAACCCTAAACAGATACTCACCAGCAACTACAGACCATACAACAGAAACACTAAGGCAAGTACATATCCCTGCAACAAACCTTGATGCCAACTCTGCCCACATATCTACACTAATGACACCATCATAGGACCTAATCAAACCAGCAACTCCACCAGGGGCTCATTCACCTGCTCATCCACCAATGTGACATATGCCATTATGTGCCATCTATGATCCTTGGCCTTATACATTGGACAAACTGGACTGTCTCTATGCAAAAGAATAAATGGTCACACAAATCTGACATCAGATCTGGCAACATTCAAAAACCAATAGGAGATCACTTCAATCTCCCTGGCCACTCTGTGATGGATCTATCTGCGGCTGTCCTTAAACAGGTTTATTCTAGGTCAAGGCTTCAAAGAGAGACTTCAGAATTAGAATTCATATGCAAATTTGATATTTTCAACACAGGCTTGAAGAAGAATATTTCTTGGCTTTTTCATTATAAATAGGGACTGTCACCTCTCTCATCCTTCCTACAATACAGACAAAATGTAAGACCATCACATCTACCACAAGGATACAGAAAAGGGAAGAGCAGAGACGGAAAGAAGTAATGAATAAATTTGCTTTTCACTAAATAAATGTTTTTTTAATTTTAAATAGATTATTTAATTAAAAATTGATTTATTTAATTGTATTTAAAATCTAATAGAAAATTGATTAATTTAATTTTAATTTAATTTTAATTAAATAGACTGGTAGCCCTTCAAGGCTGCAAAAATTATATTTGTGGCTCTCAAGGCTAAAAGGTTGGGAACCACTGGGCTAAAAATATCCAACCTAAGACATTCAAACTGTACAAATACAAATCAGGCAATAATCTGCTGAAAAATTAAGTCTTATTAAAGAGTCTCAACAAAATTAGATGCCTGATCAGTGAAAGCACACAGAATTAAGTACTTGTCCATGGTAAAGACCTACAACCTTTGTATCATCGAATACCACGAGTGTCCAAGTGGTATACTGGAGGCTACTTTTGACAATGTTGCAACAGGCAATATTGATATATGGACTTCTATCAACACCTATTCAACAAAGTCACAACAGAGTGTGGAAGTACCATCACTTCTTTATGTGGTTAAATTACCAGTTTTGCCTTTTTCCACTCTTAGTTTCATTAAACTGTATCTCAGGTCACTGCCTATAACAGCATGGTTATGAAGTTACATATTTGCATATACAGAGAACTGTGCTCTTAAACTTCAACTCTATCATGCAACAGGGAGGTGAACAATCAAACAAGGGTACTTCCTAAGCCAGGTGTTTACACAAAAGTGGATTCAAGTAACAATCCATTGTAAAAACTAGTAAAAGAAAACAATTGGCCACTAGAATTAATGGAAAGACACAGACTCCTGGGAATTTCCCCATTTTGAATATCCATAGCAACTAAAGGAAAAACAAAAAACACCCTGCAAACCCTTTTTAAAGGGGTTTGAAATGAAATCCATCTTCTAGAGTGAAATTAAGGGACAAGACATTCGGCAGAAAAGCATTCTGTGAAAGCTATTCAAAGGAAACAATTAACTTGTATTAGAAAAGGGATTTTATCTAATACAGAACAGAAAAGCCTGATGCTGCATCCTTGTGTTTGTTTACTGTGCAACTTGTACGTTTCCCTTCTCTTATACTTTCATTAAATAAACTTTTTGTTTATTTTTAAACCAAGCAGATCTCAGCTGTGCAAACTCTATGGAGCGTGTGTGTGTGCCAAAGTGAACTGATGACTCAGAGATAGTTTCACCCCGACAAAGCAGTAGGGTATGCCCGGGGCCTCCTGGGATACCCTCCTGGACGTGCAAAAATCAGGGCAAGCTGCAAAACCGGGAGCCAAACTCCCCACACACTGATGGTTGGTACTTAAACCAGTCTCCCTATCAGTCACAACCAGGCTTCTGGTTCCCCACACTGGGTACCAAGAAATCAGCCCAAAATAGAAACAGCTCCCTTTATTGCACTCCAGCTTCTCTGGCTCCCACCTAGCTACACAGTCCCTTAAAGAAATAGGATCTCCTGACCCCAAAGGGCCAGCCACATCACACAAAACAATATAGGTTTGGATCTTACCCAAAATACCACATTGATAGCCAATCCTTTAGCAACTACAACTAAAGGTTTAATATAAAATGAAAAGAAGAAAGTATGAGAGATGTTAAAGGGTCAAAGTGAATCACATACATACAAATGATTTAAAGTTCATGTAAAGCAGTTTGCAGGCTTGTTCCTCTGGAGTTTGCAGGCTTGTTCTTCTAGTAAACACCCAGCAGCTGGGTGGGCCTGTCCTTTGTCCAGTCGCAGAGGAATAGTTCCAGAGATGGGTGTTGGCTGTAGACTGGGGACTTCAGACTAGATGGAGTCGATGCTGCTGCCTTTTATCACCTCTGGCCTTCTCCATGCTGTGTACAGTTCTTTCCAATCAAAATGGAGTTGAGTCACATGTTCAAGTCCTAGTAGCTCAACAGGTTTCTCCCTGGGCCCATTGTACCTGGGAGCTTCCTTAATGGGCCATTAAGGAGACAATGGCTGTAGACATCCGGTCTGAGGAGTTTCCCCAGAATCACACAAGTTAAAGTCTAGATATAACAACCATACTCCTAACTTCTAATACAAATACAATTCCTACACATAAACTATATGATTCCCAGCCAATTACTACCTTTCTATTGATACCAAACATGGCATAGTTCCTATGGATATAGCAATTATGAAATATTATACAAAATAATATCATAAATGGGTCCCTAAATCTGGACAGCATCACAAAGGGTCCGGTCCAAGTTAAGAACTTGGGGAGGAAGGATTTGTGTAGACTTGGGTCATGTATTGTGGCTGGTGGAAACCTGGGTGAGATCTTGTGCTTGTGGGCAGGCTACTGGTGTCTGGAATCTGAATGATAGCAACACAGCATTTAGGAGCCCCAAAGTTACAGGGCAGGTAGTGACAGAATCCGTTATTGATCTGGATCACCCCCAAAATGTCACTTTGGAAATTAATGTAAATCCCTGACCAGGTAAACAAGTCTAAAGAAGCTTCACTCCCATGGCTTGTCACTGGATAACTCCGTCATTCCACTGGGAGAACAGGACAATCGGTGAACTAGTCACACCTGCTAAGGTGATCACAGTGAACTGCAGGAGTCATTACAATCTAAATTCTGGATCAAGAGGGAGGGTGTTGCATGACTCCGCCCCAAGAAAACTGACAGCTTGAGGCCTGATACCCACGTAGGTTGCTCTCAAGGTCACCAAAGGGTAAAAGATGCAACTACCCTGGAAACTCTGAAAATACAGTGCTGGCTTTCCTTCTAGTTTCTAAAAGTTATACTGCAATAAGCACTTGTTAATAGTTGTCCATTTAAACAACCCCTGTAGTAACAGTCTATGAACGTAAATGGGAGACAGATGGGCGTGGCCGGAAAAGGAAATGTTCATGAGACTCTTCTGAGATGTGGTCCACACACTTGCTATGAAAAAAGCTGAAAATCCCTGCTTCATGGAACTCTAACTTTCTAAATGAAGTTCTGCTCCTGAATCAGTAGGAAGCTCTCTTCCCAAGTTTGTTCTGAATTAGTACTGCAGAATGATGGCAGACAACAATGAGCTGCAAAAGGTGGCATCTTGCAGTTGAAACAAAGCTCACTGCAGAGTTAACTTAGTTTATCTATGTTTAGAGTCACTCCTCTCAAGTCAGCCTAACTTGAAGAGTGGACAACACTCAAATTGTTGCATCCACACTGAGACTCCATTCACGCATGTGTGGCACTGGCAAATCCAGTGGTTCTTAACACTGTAGTTCGAGGAGTCACCCAATGAATTATTTCTTAACATACTGTGGGAGAATCTGTCTGTACTTTCTGGGTGTGAGTGAACTGGGAGAAGGCACTAGAGGACTAGCAGCATACAACTGATGCTAGCCTGCATCCAGGCTGCCAACTAGTTGGATGAACAGCTGAGGAGTTGTGCTTACCAGAGCCTGAGCCCAGGCCTCCCTTTCGGGTCAGCCAACTCAAATCAAAAGATCACTACCACACTCAAGTTATGGGTTTTTGTGAGCAGATGGAAGTTAGGGTTAAGTTATATTTCTGTATTTTGCAGTAAAGAGAAGCTCTCAGCCAAAGATTATTACTTGTTTCAAAACCAGAAGCTCAGACATAACATTTCTATGTCAAGAGTTTGTTAGGAAGATAACCTATTAAAGAACAAAGGTTATTGGAAAAAGAAGTCATGAAGTTTGAAACCCAGTAGAGTTATTTAAAAAGAGACAAAGGTTACAGGCAAGAGATCACAATAAGAAACAACTTACCAACTACTGAAGCTCCTCTTTCAGCAAAAGCCAGAGCATATGCTCTCCCCAATCCTAGTTTTAAAAAAATAAAAGTTTCAGTGAATATTTTTTTCACCCATACAATTTAGACTATTTATAGTCATGGAAAAATTAACACTTTAGCAAAAAATCAGATGTCAAATAAAATTAAAATGTGCAAAATTAATTAAAAATAACTCCATCTAAAAATTACCACAAAAGTATAGTCACATATTCCGAATACTGGAACATAAAAAAAAGCAAATTAGCTCAGAAACTGGAAGCCAAAGCCCCAGCTGAAGATACTAAATATTCCCCATGCTCACTTAGTGGTACAGCACCCAGAACATTCATCATGGAAGCTGCTGGCTGCTAAAGGTCCAGGAGAGTTTTGTGCTTGTAAAGGAGGCATTTGAGACACTTGATGGGGCATACTGAAATGCAAATCACGTATTTTCGTTTTGCAGTGGGTCAAGATGCTGAGTTAATGAACTACATTCTAAGTTAATAAGACAGTCCCTAGTTCAATTTAGTTTTTGTATACTGAGAAGGAAACATTCTCATACCATGCAAACATAAGTTCAATTACAATCATAATTATTTGAATTATAATAGTGTCCTTTACCCATACTGATAAAAATCAGTGCTAATTACTTGGCTCTAAAGAAGCAGCAAATCATTTATTGGCATGGCTAAGAAGCATAAAGCAGGTTACCTAAATCACAGCATAATTCAACTTCTATTATTTCATATATTCCACCAGTCTTTCGCCTTTATTTTTGTTTAGACTTAAAGCCTTTTGAATACAACAGGAGTTTTTTGGTTTTGTTTTGAAACGGACATAATGAAATCAAACGAAGGGCAGAAGATGTGATTCTTTTCCACCCAAGTAATTTGGTTTTGAACAAGTTAAACAAATAACTGAATAAAAGAGGGGGGGGGAGGGGATTTTCAGAGTGCACACAATGTGCCTTTGTTCCCCATGAGATCACTTAAAACTGGCTCACAAAAAAATCAAAACAGCTACACAGGATGTTTAGAAATGTACTGATGGTGCTATGTCTAGTAAACAAACCAAGTATTCGGAAATGGAAGAAATCTTAGGTCTTCGTGAGGAATGGTCAGCAGGATCAAATAAAAGTATCACATCTTCAAAGCGTCTGACAAAGTGGGATTTTTCTCCCATGAAAGCGCATGTGATAAATAAATCTGTTAGGCTATGTCTACACTTGTAATTTTAAGTCGACTTTAACTAAACTTAACTTTTGTTAAGTCGACTTAGTGAGTCTACACTTAAAATTAAAGTCGACTTTGGGGGAAACTTACAAAGTCAACCTAGAGCGTCCACACTAGACACCCTAGGTCGACTTCAAGGGTCTAAGAGGACCTAGGGCAGGTCCACGGGGGGTAGGGGGGCACCCCTTGCCCACTGCCAGGGGGCTCAGCCTTTGCCCCATTGTACCTAGGTACAATGGGGCAAAGGAGGTCAGGGACCCTGGCAGGGCATAGGGGCAGGGTGGGCAGGGCTCTGCCCTGCCTTGTGGGGGGGCATGCCAGACTCTAGGGAGTCAACTTAAGCATTAAGTTGAATTAAAAGGAGGTGCTATAAAGTCGACTTCATTTTTATTAAGTTGACTTTATTTTGCTTAAGTCGACTTAAGGAAACTGTAGTGTAGACGCAGGGTAAATTAAGTCGACTTAAGCAAGCTTAAGTTGACAATTTACAAGTGTAGACGCAGCCTTAGTCTTTAAAAGTGCCACAGAACTCTCTTTGTTTTTCTGCAATAGACTGACACGGCTACCCTCTGGAACATAATGGGAACTGTAATCTCTTTGATGCCATGCCCAGATATTAGAAAACAATATGGCGCCAATATTTGACTATTGGCAATGGCAAGCTGCACTACTGCATCTTGAGCTGTGCAAAGTGTAGGGCCCCCTTTCTTCCTGATATCTGAACTATCCCAAAGCACAAGCCAGTCAGAATGGTGTCACCCAAGGGATCAGACAGACTGCTGTATGTAATGATATGGGGATTATTGTGTATAAACCAGTATACGCAACCCAGTCTATGGCACTCACATAAATACACAAAGCTAACAACAGAAGATTTCCTCCCAGTCTCTCTTCTTCCAAAGAACTCTTCTAGAATCTCATTCTCTAGAGGTTGCATCTATCACTAAACTGACTAAGAAGCAATCTTGGCTTTATTTTACAGTTGAGCCCAGAATTGAACACCTGACCCGATAGCGTTAAAGATGTCTTTGCATGAAAAAATAACTGAAAGACAATAAATGAAGAAATTTTCCTTTATAAAAATAACAATAAAAGGTGGGAGGCAAAATAACATTGGTTTAAGAAAATAAGAATTAAGAAGAATGTAATATTTTTCTTGTGCGTTTTGCTTATAGGATGAAGCTCTTTTTATTCTTAAAACAGTTGATGGGACAATTTTAAAAACTTAAAATCCAAACTTTGAAAACAATTAAATTGCATATGGAAAAATCCAGTTTCTCATGTAAATGGGACTCTGCTTTCACTTCCTTAGCAAGAGTTGCTAAAATCCACCCCCAAGACACCTAGATAGGAATGGGAAAGAATACTCTTTGGTCTGCCAAAGACACACAACCAAAAAGCTGCTCGAGCTATCAGACTACCCAAGCAGAACATTCTTCTTGTTAAGTAATAGCAGAAAGTTTAGTTCAAAATTTGATCCAAAAATTTAAAGTTCCATAAAGGAATATTAGAACAAGTTGTGACTTAAATCATGGAAAACCATTTAAAATTGACAGTGTTGTGTGACAGATGAGAACAATACTTTGTAGCAGGGAGTCTTGCCAATGCTGGAAAGAAACCAATGTGGTTTCAAAACATATGCTTACCTGTTGCAAAATATATCCAACAAAAGAATTGTCACTTGAAAAACATTTTGAGAACAGTCAAACTAAAATGGCTTTTAAGAGTACAAGAAATGAGACCAATACCCAAGATGTGTTCGACAAACTCTCACTGATTCTGATCTTAATAATAAGATCAACTTCTAATTCATTATGTGAAAACAAGATAAACAAACAAGGAGCCCTGTGGCACCTTTAAAGACTAACACATTTATTTATTGCATGAGCTTTACTGACGAAGTGGGATTTTCTCCCATGAAAGCTCATGGCAATAAATAAATGTGTTAGCCTTTAAAAGTTTGCCTGACCTAGACTAACATAGCTCCCCTTTGGAACAAAACAAGATAAGCACTCACTGAGTATCAAAGCCTTCTGATAAATCTGTAGCTAGATAAACGTTATGTACTGATTTTTATTTAAAAAGTTGTGAAACCATACTAGTCTGTGATGCAACCACTTGCACGCATCCTAAGGCTTCTAGGACAAGTTTACACGGCAAAAAGATGCCACCGATGCCAAGTAACTTTTTGCTTTTCATCTTATATTATTTGCTATTAGTTTGGGTGGTCACTTTTGACATATTTCACTGAAGCAGAAAGATTTGAAATTAAACTCCCTGCCCACGTTCCTCAGGGAGTTTAGGAAAACCTTTGTCCCATATCTGCACAGCAGAAGGCTGAAGTACAATCCACACCCAGAACTCCAGAATATGTAGAAAAAACTGCTGTCGTTGGCCGCTCCTCAACTGTACCCTTGCTGTTGGCAGACAGTTTCTTCACCAGGCGGAGAGCAGAGGGGAGCTTTCAGCAGCAGCCAGGGTCGCCGCAGGATTCCCCCCTTTCCCCTTAGCTCCCAATTCCTGCAGCCACCTCCATCTCCAAACCCGGGTGGCCAGCGGCCCCGGCCCTAGAAGAGCTGCCCCTTTCCCCAGCAAGTGCATAGCGCAAGCCCGGAGCTGCAAGGGAGCTGCGGGGGAGGGGAGCTCGCCGCAGTCGCTTACCTCCCCCAGCCCCGGTCACCAGCACCACCCGCCCGTCGAACCTGAGCCCAGCCGACATGCTGGCTGCCCGGGCACGCGCCCTCCTGGGGGGCCAAGGAGCAAGCGCAACAAACGGAAAGCGCGCGACGCGCAGCGGAGACAGACAACTCGGCGATCGCCGAAGCCTGGCAGAGAGCGAGAACAATGCGCATGTGCCAGCTGCCTGCCCCGCAGCCCGCTGGGAAATGGAGTCCAGTGACGGGAGCCGCTCAGCCGGCTCAGAGAGAGGCGGAAAACGCTGCGCGTGGGGGGCGGGGAGGGACAAGCGCTGGCGCGTGAGCGGCTCGGAGCCATTCGAAGGCCCTGCCTGCTCAGTCCTCGCGCGGCTCGCCTACGAGGGAACTGGGTCCTGGCGCTGGCTGCTGTTCTGGGTGTGAATGCATGCAGCAGGGCCCAGAAGAGGCCAGCCACCTCAGTCTCCTCCTGCTTCCCTTGCACAAGCACACACAGGGCCCGAGACAGCTTTGTCTGGCTAGTTCCAAAATGGTAGCCGTGTCAGTCTAGTTCAGCAGAACAAACAAGGAGTCCTGTGGCACTTTTGAAAACAAACATTTATTTATCGCGTGAGCTTTTTGCGGGCGGAAGTGGGCTTTTCTCCTGCAAAAGCTCATGCAATAAATAAATTTGTTAGTCTTTAAAAGTGTTATAGGACGCTGTTTGGGTGTAACTAACAAAAAGGCAGTTGCTGGTCTGAGGGACAGGCAGTCTTCTTTGATGGTACTGATGCTACTCTTGTTATTTAACCTGGGGAGTCCCAGAATCGGAGTAGCCGTATGGTAGGGATGGTGCATGCACACACACACATAGTGGTCATGCTCCTGGCCCCATGTGATTACAATTTAATAAACTACAACATGACCTTTAACTATAAGGCCACAGAAGAACAAAGTCGTCGGTTTACTGTTGGTGTAGCAGAAAGAGCTCCAACTATCCCCCCACTTGCAGCAGGCACTATGCCTTATGTAGTCTCCCAAGGAGGGCCTGCCACTTTCTCGCTCGATTATAGAGTGATTCTCCCTCTCTTGGCCCAATATTTCGTTATGCAAGTGTTAATTAAAAGTTGAATAGTTTCAACAAAAGAGATTGAGGGGCAACCCACATCAGAATAACCCATAGTACAGTGGATAGGGGAGTCACCTGAGAAGTAGGGAATCCCTGTTCAAATCCATTCTCATCACATGGTATGATACCTGCATTCTTGGTAAGTCTGTCTTAGTCTTGCTTCCTTTAACTTGCGTTTGTGTCATTTTTTATACTTTCCGGGGACAGTCCTTGCTGGTTGCAGACACTTTTCTAGGTTGTTTCTTTTAGTCGCTCATGTAAGCTGGAATCATGAGTTCCACAAACAAATTTGTCTCTAATAAGTTATATGTGGATGCCAAAGTTTTTAACTCTGTAACTTTAATATCTATTTCTTCCGAATCTTGGTTGTGGGTAAAAAACAAAACAAAAAACACAAAGTTTAGCTACAATATCATTGTGTCTAACATCACAGTACTCACATACCTTTATTAGCTGTGATAGTGTTTTGGGCATTATTCCTAGAAGCAGTGTCTCACTCATTCCTTATTCTTTTCTACTCTGATAAGGTGTTAAAATAGCTTTATCTTCATTTTCTCATCTTTATCCCTGTGATGGGGTGTACTTGCCCTGCACTGGAGATTAAAGGGTTAAGCCAATACTCCTGGCAGCAGAAGCCAAACACTCCTGCCCCTGTTGGGCATGTGCCAACTTGAGCTGCAGTATAAAAGGGAGCTGCCTAGCTCACATGGGGTGGGATGTTGAGCAAGGAGGAGACACAGTGGAGGCTACAGCTGTGATGTCAAAGACCGATGAAGTCTTGGGCAGCCATAGCATCGAGACCCAGATGTGCAGCTTGAGTCAGCTCAGTATTAGAGGATGCCAACAGAATAGCAGGGTGTTCAGGTGGCCACTGTGTGGCAATGGTGATGACTCAAAGCTGAGCATGGATGGTGTTTATCGAAGGCACAGGGAGGCAAGGCCTTCCCTGATTGGCTGGGTGGCCCCATCTCTTTCCCTGCCAGCTGCCCTCGGTGCTGGGAAGACAAAAGCTTTTATGGCCCGTGCAGCCTGGTTCCCTGAGCTGCCCTGGAGGCTACCTGCATGGATCATATAAAGATCAGCATGCCATGCCCTTAGGCAGTGTTAAGACTGATGTCAGCCTTCTTAGCAAAACAAAAGAAGAGTCTTCTAGAGTCAAGTCTCAAGTTTCAATTCCAATTGCCTACCTGAAAAACAAAAGAGGAGTCTTGGGGTACTGTAAAGACTAATAAATTTATTTTGATGGTTTGTTAGTCTTTAAAATGCCACAAGACTGCTCTTTTGTTTTGCTGAACTAGACTAACATATTCAGAAACAGGGATAATACTTGCCTGTCCCAGAGTATTGTGTACTGTAGCTTACTTCACTATTTTTGCTTAGGTGCCTTGATGGAAAGTACTTTAGAAGTGCTAAGTCTTTCCACTATTAACAAAACAAAAGAGGAGACTTGTGGCATTCTTCCTAGATCGCAGGAGACTGGGGCCTTGTACACACTACAAAGTTATCACGCGGTAAGGCTCCTTACCGCACGATAACAATCAAAGCGTCCACACAGGAAAGCTTCTTGTTGCGCGGCAACAGCCTCTTACCGCGCAACATGTCAACTATCCCAAACGAGGGTGGTAAGGCTTACCAAGGAACAGTTGTTCCGTGGTACAGCCTGTGTGGACGCTTGTTGCGCCGTTGACAGCCTCCGGAAATGTCCCAGAGTGCCAAACCGGGCCACTCTGGGACATTGGAGCTGTCAAATATGTCAATTTCACTGCTCTAGCTGAGCAGTGAAATTGACATATTAAAATTGCCAGGTTCCGCAGCTGGGGGATTGGCCGGCTGGACCGGCGAGGGCAGCCAGCTCGGGCCACCCCCCCTAGCGAAGCTGCAGGGCTTCGGGTGGCGGCGGGAGCAGCTCCTGCCGCCACCTGAAGCCCCAGGGCTGAGCTGGGGGCTTCGGGTGGTGGCAGGGGCTGCGGCGCTTAATAGCTTTTATTGCGGGACAAGTTTGTAGTGTGTACATAGCCTGGGATTTTATGGGACTCCTCCTCCCACTGATGCTGTCCGCACCCTCTCCTCCTGCCCAAACTTCCTGTGTCAAGCTTCCTGATTGGGGGGGGGTCCTGTTTAATGTACCCCCAACACCTGGATCTGTCACTGCCCCAGTCAGCCAGGGAGGGAGGAAAAATCTAGTGAATTAAGTCATCCTAGAGCAGCCCCAATCCCACACTGACTCAGTTCCTGCCTTTGGAGGGGCATGTAGGTAGCTGCCTCTCATGCTGGGAAGGCAGTAGGGAGGATAGGTAGGAAGAAGGAGAGGAAGAAGTCAGTCAGAGATCCATGCAGTGACAGTGGTGCGGGGTAGGGGAAGAGGCCGGGGACTGGGATTTTGAGTGGGCCTGGGGTGGCAGAGAGCTTGCCTTCCCCAGGGGCAGCTTCGAAATCAGCCCTTTCTGATAAGGAAGGTTTTCTGAATTATCTTCAGACCCCAGCCCAGCCAAAACCCATTGGGAGAGATGGTGGATCCTGAGCAGTAGTCCAGGGCTTTAAGGAATAGCATTAGCAGTGACTCCAGCTGGAAAAGTGAACTGGGGAGTAGGAGGCTGAGCAGATCATACTGGAATAGTTTATGAAGATCTCCCTGGCTTGAGGATGGAAGTGGTTGTTATGACATAGACCAGAGAGGTTGGTTGACATGGTGAACCTGGTAGAGAATTATATGATGACAGCAGCCCATCTCTAGAATGCTGAGGCCTGAAGCCACTTGTTCCAGGGGACTGCTGTGTGTAGCTCTACAAGCTAGATGAGGACTGTGGCCTCTGGGAAACCATATCTAGCTTAACTCTGCAGGTGACCAGTGGCTATGGCAAGACCATTGGGGAATGGCCTCATATGGCTAGGGAAAAGCCCAATATGAAAAGATGGCAGATTGATAGAGAGTCATTTCCATTGTGATTTTCTTTTCATGAACTTGCAATTATGGGCATGCCTAAATAGCTGACATTAGGGCTGACAAAAGAGGCCCAGCAAAGATGTTAGTCTGAGTTCAGATTAACAGGGTAAAAATTCCAAGTCAAGTAGACTTGGACTATGGCCAAATGTTGATTAGGGAACAGCTAGCAGGACATCCATGGAGACACCATCTATCTCTAAAGCATATAGGGTATGTATGCCTCTATCCCATGAAGGAGATACAACTAACAGTGAGAAACTTCACAGAAATGGTAGTAGCAGGTTTGGCCCCACTCTATCTTACCTGGTGATTCTGGGCTGTGATTGGAAGTACTTCAGGGAAATCATAAAATCATGGGGTGATGGAGGCCCATAGAGGTCCCTGGATGACAGGAATCTGAAGATCTAGTGAAACTCAGGGAGACAGAAGACCTCAGTGTAAGGACCTCTTAACAAGAGCAGAATCACCCCCACAATCAAGAAATCAAAAAGAACCTTCCTTTCACTGGACTTAGACCGGGTGGTATCAGGCATGGGCTTTGTAGGCGAACAATTATCCAACCATGAGCAGGACATACAAACAACACACTCAAGTGAGAACAAAGTAACTGACCTACACTTGGTGAAGCAGTAGCCCCAGTTTGAATTTAGAAAGGAGAAGCTATGTCATGTGGTAAAGGAACCCCAAGCACAAGAAATGAGGGTATAGCTCTTGGTCCAGAAGAAATTCTATAGGGGATTGTAACTTGTAGGGGACAGTTGAAGCAAGAGAAGACCCTTGAAATTCAAAGACCTCAGGAGTGCACAACAGCCTGCTTTATAGTAGAAAGAGAGTACTGCACTGCAGTGCATTTCTTTCAATGATGGTGTAGTGAAAAATGCAATATGATCATTATATCTTTTTATGATCCTTACTTACACCACTGTAAATTGCCTCTAACCATGTTACTTTGTGTGTCATATCAGTGTAAATGGCAGGACCTCCCACTCTCTTTTTTTTTTTTTTTAAATAATACAAAAAAGCCACCCACTGATCCTGGGTTTAGTCCTGCACTAAAGACTATGCAACTGAACATGTCAGAAGCATGCCACTATACTCTGACAAGCAACCATTTTGTTATAATCTTGGATTATTTGATCGGTGTTTAACATCTTATTTCTACTAGACGAGTTGACCACTAGCTTACACAGGTCCTTCAGTGGCTTTTGTAGACAGGTTTCACTGTGTTTCTACACCATTGGGATTGTATTAAACAAAATTGGGCTTTTAAACAAACAAACAGGAGTTTACATACCCCTTATAAGATAAATGTGTCTATGCCCCCAAACCTCCTTGCCTGATTTGTGCACATGTACATGGCAATAACATGTATACAGTGAAAATGCAATTGGTTTAGACGTTTTAAAAAATCTGCCCCAGATTTACTCCCACCTTATTTGTCACAGTCTGTGAGCACCTGCATAGAGAATAAAGATAATAGATGATGTGACATATGCAATACCCTAGATAAAGCTGACTAAATTAAGTTGAATGCTGCTGAGGACCATTATAGGAAAATGCAAATGTTTTGGTGTTACAGTGAGATTGTGGGTAACTTCTTTGGAAGAGGGGTTATGCAAATATAATTCCTCATGTTACCTGATCTTTGAAGCTGTGCCTGGCTGATTACCTATTCACACCCTCTTCCGAGATTCAGACTGGATTCTCTAGAGACCATCTGACAAAGAAAGGACATTGGGATAAATAGTCAGGTGGTGAACTCACTTTTTTTTCTCATCAAGCAAATAGATAGGATCCATGGAGGGCACCTATCCTTAGGGAAAAGTTTGAAGGATTTCAGTCTGCCTAAGGCCTGATAAGTTGGGTTCTCATTCAGAGAAAAGTGTGTGACAAACCCTAGTTGGGGTTTTGAAGAACTCTTTCTGCCAAACTCTGTGGAGGACATGGATCTCCGGGAAGCTTCCTGGCACACATATAGGTTTTTTACTGGCTTTAATATATTTTTTTCCTGTAATGAAGAATAAAATAGGCTTGCTTAGAAAGAACTGCATGGCTCCCTATAACTGGGACGATTACACTGTGTTCTGTCTTTGAGGACAGAAGCAAAGCAGGCCTGATTGGCAGCCAGTGTTTTGTTTGGACTAAGGCTATGTCTGCACTAGACAGTTTTGCTGGCAGACAGAGAGTGTGGGAAAGCTGGAAGAGCACTCTCTTCTCCCTCCAGGAAGCCCACAAGCTCCCTGGTGCCCCTCCCACCCACCTTGCTAGGGTGCCTAAGGCTTCCCAGGATCCCCAGCAGCAGAGCGGCTTGCAGCCACCTGGGGCTTGTCTGGGTCCCATGTTGGCTGCTGCTAGGGAGGGGCAAACCCCAGGTGTCTGCCTCCCCACTTCCACCCGGATCCCGGAAAGCCTGAGGCAGCTCCAGATGGTCTTGGGTGGTGGCGGCAGCACAACTTCAGCCGCCTCAGCTCACCTGGGTCTGGGGAGGCAGTGCGGGAGTGGGGAGGAGGAGCCGCCAGGGCTGTGAACCCTGGATGGCTGTGCCGAATTGCCACTGAACTCTGGTGAGCCTCAGCAGCTACCATCCCTTCCCCCCACCTCAGGAACCTGGGGGAGACCCGCACTGCCTCGGGGACTCCCCTTTACTTGTCAATTTCACTGCCCTTACTCCTCAGTTTCGTTGCTCTGTTGACAGTATAACAGCTCTCCATTGCTCTAGTCTAAGGGAACACAGTGTCTACACTGAAACTGTGTCACCTCAGCTTTGCAGATAACAGCCCTACGCCATTTGTTTAGGTGGTTTTTGTCAGCAAAACAGGGCAGTTTTATCAGCAAAGAGGTGAGTGTTGTGTGTACACACCAGGATTGTTTTGTCAAGAAAACTTCCTAGTGTGGACAAGGCCTACTACGGCAAAGACAGAGAACTGTTCAATCTGGCAATATCCTTGGTCAAAGGGGAGAGAAACATGGGTCTCCACCCAAAGAAGGAGATGGCTGGGGAGCTGGAAGCCAGACAGTGAGTGATGTTTCTGGACCACTGATGGAAAATACAGATGCAGTTATCTTGAGCTGTAACAGATGGCTTGCAAATTTAGGAGAAAAGGTAATCTTATCCAATGGCTGGAAGTTGAAGCTAAGCAAATGCAGTCTAGGAATAAAGTGCAATTTTTTTTTTTTTTTTTTTTTTTTTTTTTGAGAGAGAGAGAGAGAGAGAGAGTAATTAACCACTGGACCAATTTATCAAAGACTGTGGTGGATTTTCCACATTGGAAATTTTAAAATCAAGATTGGATGTTTTTCTAAAAGATAGACTGTAGTTCAGCCACACGTGTTGGACTTGAAGCCAGAATCAATTCAGGGAAGTCCTGTGGCCTCTGCATAGCAGCAGGTCAAAATAAATGATCATATTGGTCTCTTCTGGTCTTAATCTATTAATTTTAATATAGGAATCTGTTTCACAATAGATGTATATCTTGATCTTTTTCAAGACAAAATCAAAACTGATATTTTCCCTATTCCAGACAGAAAAATTCTGATCTATAACAGTGATTATTCTTATGAACTTGCCAGTGACTCTTCGGGGAATCCCTCTCTGGGACTCCAGCGGCAAGGGATTCCCCCACCACCCTGGCTGGGGTTCCAGAGGCAAGGGAATCCCCGCCGCCCAAGCCAAGGCTCCAGCAGGGGATTCCCTCACTGTTGGAGCCCCAACTGGGAGGGCGGGGATTCCCTCACCCCCCAGCCAGGGCAGTGGGGGAATCCCTCGCTGCTGGAGCCCCTGCAGGGTATTCCCTCCTGCTGGAGCCCTGGCTGGAGAGCCCTTCTCCCAAGACCACAACTTTCCCACAAAAAAGGAGCCACGGCTCCTCTTACTGGGAAACTGCGGGTCCTGGGGAGAAGGAAGCAGGGGTTCCCCAGGAGCTCTCTCTTGTCCCCCTGCCCTAGGTCAACTTATGGAATAAGTTGATTTAGGGGAACCACACTTGCTAAAGTCGACCTCACTTGCAAGTATAGATGCACCCGCAGTGCTTTACTATCTACAACAGAGTCCTGTGGCACTTTTAAAGACTAACAGATTTATTTATCGCATGAGCTTTCATGGGAGAAAATCCACGAAAGCTCATGCGATAAATAAATCTGTTAGTCTTTAAAAGTGCCACAGGACTCTGTTGTCTTTCTACAATAGACTAACACGGCTACCCCTTTGGAATTTTACTATCTACAGCTAGCAAAGTGATGGTTTAGGTGAGTCAGAGTCTTTAAAACTGTGGAGGCACATGTATCTGAGCTGCATCATGTAGTCTGTCTGAATGGCTCCCTTAAAAGGTTCAAACTAAGCTGTATCACTTCTGATTTAGTGGCAGTAGGATCTCAGTGTAAGGATTATTGCTGGATTTTAATTATTGTAACTGCAACATGTCACTTTGCCAGTAGAGGGAGCAATTGGGCCATGAAAAAAGTACCATTTCTGGACGATAAGGCAGCCTAGAATGGAAAATCATTCCTGTGCAGAGGCTGCACAAAACCTATGGAGAGATTAAGTAAAAAAGACACTTGTTTTAAGACCTGCTGCATTTTCTTAGGTTTTATACTGTGGCATTTCTCTAGCTATTCAACATGTTATATGCATTCACTGAAAGCTGTAGTGAAGAGTGCCCTGGAGCACGGATTATAGTAAGGCAGGAGAGTGGTGAATTATAGAAGCCTAAAAGTAAATATCTGAATCTGCCCAGAAAAAACACATCATACTGTACATACAT
>ML685772.1:11217243-11274814 GCA_007922175.1 Pelusios castaneus | reverse complement strand
CCGATGTGTTTGATCTATTTTGAAAAAATGCAACTTGAACACCATAGCACCCTCCATCCACCGGGAGCTGTTCTAGGCCTACGCCTGACCAGAGTCGTCATATGACAAAAAGGAATTAGACTGCAAATTCCAAACACTCCACACAGGCTACTATAATTGCAGGTCTAACCATCGAAGTGGAAGAATCACTTGGGTGGCTGTTCTTAGAGCTAACAGCAGAAATCGAATCTGAGTTGTGACAGACTGACTCCTCTCCTCAGAAGCTCAGTTAATTCAAAACCTTTAGGATTACACACACCAAGGAACTACTTCAAAGCTAAGAAAAATTTACTGAGCAAAGGAAAATATATAGGAGAAGTGATATGGTAGACTGGGCCAAGCCTATATAGTTTTAAAGTATGCTGAGTATGTGTGCCATATACTAAATGCAGTAAAAATCTCACTGTCTTTTATATTCCTTAAAATCATTTTTAAGAACAGGCTGAAGGCACTAAAATGTTATCAAACTTAAGCCAAATTATACAGGGAATTCCTTAATAACCAAGTCACTAGAATTCTGTTCCTGTAATAGGCTCTAAAAGAAGGCAATGGAAGAGCTCACTGTGTGATAGCATAAAATTGCTTTGAGTCTAGCTAGAGGAGTGTTAGGAGGCTCTATACCTTTGACTTTCATCTAGCACATCATGCTGTGATTGGATTATGGAGTGCATCTCTCCCATTGATCCATAATGGAACCAGGTAATTTTCAGATGGCTCAAAGGAAAGCACACAACTCCCCCCAGTTCACTTCTTCCCTTCACTTCTGCATTCTCTCCTTTATAACCCCCATCTCCACACTCTGTATCTTGCCCTCATTGCTTCCTGCCTTCCTCCTTTTGGATTTCCTTGTCTTTCCCAAGTTTTATCCTGTTCCCATTCATGCCGTCTACATTCTTTCTCTTCTCCTTTCCCCCTCTTGTTTCCAGAGTCCTACCTTAACCATGCAGCCACCCACACTTTCCCTCTCCAACCTCCATATCTTCTCCTTCCACTCTCAAATACCCACTCACAAGACAAAATGATCTGAATTTACCCACTGTCCCCCAAAACTCTTTGGCTATGTCTACACTACAAAAAGTTAAATCGACTTTGTTAGGTCGACCTAATAAGGTCGACTTTAAGTCGACCTGAAGTTGACCTTATTAGATCGACTTAAAGTGGTTTCCCTGAATGGGGACTTAGTAAGTTCACCTAACTGTCCTTAGGTCGACTTTAGCGTCCACACTGTGCTTAGGTCGACCTAAGGAGTCGACTTAAGGGTTAGGTTGACCTAACCAGTGGTTCTTATTAAGTCAACCTAAGCTTTCATTAAGTCGACTTAAGGAATTTCTTGAGTCAACTTAATGAAAGCCTGGTGGGGACAGGGACTAAGTTAGGTCTACTTAAGCCTCCTTAAGACAACCTAACTTGTAAGTGCAGACATAGCCTTTGTGTACAAAGAAAGCCATCTCTGAATTAGTTCCTTAAGCTTTTCTTCTCAGTAACTTGATTTTTTTTATCTGGAAACCTATATTAAGCTAGAATTTTTATTTAGGCACTTACCACCATTTTGTTCCACATGACATCAATTTTATACTTGCAAATTAGGTAAATTTGAATGCATGATATGAAAAATAATTGGTATAGTAACATCATATAAACGGAAAATAGCTGACCTTGATTCTGAATGTTTTACCAATAAATTTGGTTTGAAAAATAGAAAGCAAAAGCTCTAATTATTAAAACTTTAAGTACTAAGAGCGTAGAGGTCACCTTGTCACTTTGTGGTTATTAGATATTAGAAAAATCTTGCCTGGTGGTATGAACATATTGATACAATAATGGATTTAGCTCCTCATATGGTTTGTAAGGAGATACTATTCCTATGTTCTGCTTAGGAGGAAAATAAATCATGTTAGCATCATTTGAATGATATTTTGGTTACTCTGAATATTTATGTTGAGGCTGCAATGTCTTCTGTTGTGCACATAATAAGCACCAATAGAATCTAGTTTATCATAGCTAAGTACATTCAGGACAAGAGGAGATTCTTAAAGGGATCAATGCAACTCTTTTTCGTCAATAAACTGTACGTATCAACTGTTCTGTAGCCACAATAAAACTATCCAGGTAGTAGCTACAGGATAAAAAATTGTGTATCATAGAAATTTATTTCTCCTCTCCCAGAAGGGACAAAAACAGAGTTGTATCTACTTGAAAATATGCAAATGAGATCACATGGAAACTTTGTGGACAGAATAGTGTAATCCTTTATCACAGTTGCGACCATTTTATCCAACACACCAGTGTATTCCATTTCACTATGAAAGATGGCTTATCTGCTGAAAAGTTCCTGTGAAAATGTATACAGTAGTACATGTTCTTTGAAAAAAGATCACAGATATAGAGATTGAGTTCATGGCAAATGCCTAATATACTGACATGTGTATAAAGATGATATGCAAAACTAATAGCAGTTATATCAAGATGTAGGTCATCCTATCAGATTTCTAATTACATAGACACAAACAGGAAACAGATATTTGGGGCTGCTTCTTTTACAGAAATTGACGATAATAGTGTATTCCTCCTAATTCTGTTACTCTCTCCATCACTCAAAAAGGCCATTTTCTCTCTTACATAGATTTGTTAATGTACCTCTGCTACAGTTGGTCCCTATCCTTTAGGCAGCGTAAGTACAGTCATATAAAAATCACCCTAGTAATTCCACATGGAATTTCAGTATACCTTTGGGTAGTTATCTTATGAAATGGTGTGTGAGTTGGTTGCAGCAAAATGCTAGAAGACAACTTAAGGCTGAGTGGTACCAAAAGTAATTGCCCTTTTCTTTAGGTTGGTGATTACACTTTCCTCATTCCCTTATTTCTCTGTCACCTTTTAGTGGAGGAGGGGAGGAATACTTCATTCAGAAAACCTGATTTGGAGGTCTGCTGATAGAGGTGATAGCAGCTGCAGGAAAAAACAGGGTTACTATCAATCTTCATACCTTTTAAGTGTAGGACAACTTGAAGGGAGTTTAAGTTAGTTTCCGAAGACAACGATGGGGTATTATCTAATTTTGTTTTCTGTGTGTGTGAATTTATATCTACATATTATGAACTTGGGAGTGCACACTATATATTTACACGCACACAACTGATGGTGGTCGCTAAGGTATCCAAATAAATATTGAAGAGGAGGCTATAAGCTGATCCAGTACAAGCAGAAACCGCCAACGTCAACCTGTCTGCATCTTCTTTGTGTAACTAAAGCCATATCTTCTTTGTGTAACTAAAGCACACAGGTGGACTTGCAGCTGCACAGCTGTACCTATGCAACTGCTCTACTGTACGACTGTTTGTGCAGCTGCTCTATGCTGACAGGCGAGAGCTCTCCCATTGACATAATAAAATCACCTCAATGAGTGGCGGCAGCTTTCTTGGTGGAAGGTGCATACTGCCATGTATGCCAACGAAACCTACGTTGCTCAAGGTGGGGGTTTTTCACACCCTTGAGCGACATACATTTTGCCAGCATAAGTGCAGTCATGGCCTAAGATGAATAATGTTTGATAGCTATTTCACTACAACATAAAGAAGGCCTCATTTATCAGCTTCCCCAAAAGGCAATGCATTTGTCTTTAACTAGTACATCCCAGTTTAGATGTACTTTGATGATGCCAAGTGCTATGGTCGTTCAACCAAACAATATTAAATACATTATGCATCCAAATAATGGAACGCTCAAATGTACACAGCATACATAAAATATCATGGACTTAACAGAGACACTGGTTTTATGGTTCATTACAAAATCTGTAACACTTAATTGCTATGTTAAGGTGTCTCCTACACCACATGTGAGCCCCATGTGCTTAATATGTTCCATCTTGTATTTACCTTTGGTGTTCTGATTACCTTCTTCTAACCTGAGGAAGAGCTTTGGGTAGCTGAAAGCTTGTCCTTTCAACATATAGAAGTTGGTCCAATAAAAGATATTACCTCACCGAACTTGTCTTTCTTATAAAATACTGAGAGTTTGGTGTTGATCCACCAGTTTTGTTAACTGAGATTAAAAAAGTCATAAAATTGACTTCTTTGTAGTCAAACAAGAATGCTGGTGACAGCTATTCTTATTGCACTCTATCTAGAAGAAAAAGGTTACAGCTTAAATGTGATTTCTGATAGCTGGCAATCTTCTAGTAATTAGCTTCATAATCAGTTCAATGTATTTTAAGATGCAAGTAGATGATTCAGTGGATTTCTGGACTTCACCTCTGGAAATCTGGTTAATAAATTTTGACTACACTTATCGTTGCCTCATCCTAGATTTTGGACATTTGTCCACACTGTAAGACCACATTTTTAAACACAATTGCCAAAGCTGGCTCAGGGGAAACCTAGAATTTGACTAACCAAAATTTTTCCAGTCTTGACTGAAGTGCACATGTGGAAGCTTACACAGCAAATGTACAGACTATATGCCTGGTTCTAAACAGTGCTATTTCACATCCTCCTTTCAAAAAGAGTTCAGATTCACTCACTGATGCTATTTGGTTCAGGAAGAGTGGATGACTCAGTGAATTAATAGCACAATATGGAGTTCATCTGTGATATTGGACTGTACTTCAGGAACCCTCCCTCTCTCATCAGTTAGATTTGAGAGGAAGTGGAGGAACAGAGAAGAAACACCCTTCCCTCCCAGCAGAACAGTCAGCTGTGGAGAAATGGAAAAGATGGTGCTGCAAAGTCACAAAACGATCATGTTTTCCCTATGCATCACTATACAAGTAACTGATGATGGACAAAATGCACCATGAAGGTGGCTATTTTTTGGCTCTCTGAAGTGCCACCTGATGACAAAGTAGTTCTCCAGCTCTTAGAAACTGAGAACCATTAACTTATCAATTTTTATTTTGTCCAACAAGTAGTGACCTTAACCCTTCACCATCTGCTGAATGTTGGTGGTCTGTATCAAATAACTTGGTATTCTTATCTGTGTCCCTGTCATTAAAAAAAAGGCACAATGAGCATCCCTCTTGGCACACTAAGAGTCCAGTGACTGAATGGGCACAAAGACTGAACTATCCTTTCCTTCTAGAAAGGCAATAATTAAATTGTAATGGTAAGGCACACATCAGAGATTGCACTGCTCTGTCCATGCTTCAAATTTAAAATGCGAACAGAAAAAACATGCAAAACGTGGAGTGCAAACATTCTTTGGTTTACTCATAAAATAGAAGACATCAAACAGCAAAAAAGTTTGGCAATTAAATACATAGAAAAATTCTTTATAAGCTTCTCCACAAAAATTCACCAGGTGTCTGAAATGTTTTAGCTTTATGCTTTTTAGCACATTACAGTGTTTGGAAAGTCACATTTTTTTGTCCCAGTGAAAAGAACTAGATAAAAATCTTTGATGTAAGCTATGGTATTGTAAATGCCATGTCTTTCTTTGTTAAATAGTTTTATTATATGTAACCCAATGACATCAGCTCACTATATACAAAGCAAACTTGTGTGGAATTTATTTAGCTTTTAGATGCTTAATTTATCTACAGTCACATTACCATGTTTGTTATCTTAATGTGCAGAATACATCAATCCTTATATTTTCAAAAGTGGATGGATATAGTTGCAAGACTTCCATGGGTACTAATGAGCATTTACAGCTACCTCACTGGAATTTATCTTTTAATTACACCTGGAATCTTAAAATTCTGAAATAGAATTCTATATCATAGGTGCTTCATTCTACCACACACTATTCAGTACAATAGATAGTACAAGTCAGGCTGTATTATTGTAGTTTACTGTTCCTGGTAGATTTTGAAACGTAAATGATTTTCATCACTGGACTGCAGATTAACAAAGCAGTTAAAAACTCTGCACAAAAGCATCATGAATATGATGAATGTAAAAATAAACTGTTTATAAAAGCAGCTCTAGGAAGCAGTGATTTACACATTCATATTGAACACATATAAATGAATCAATATATATACTTTTTTTACATGTGACAAAGAAATTACAGGCTGTACCATCACCATATTAGCCTGATAAAAAAATAGCCTTTTGATGATTTATAAATATTACTCTAAATGTAGAATTACAAATTTGGATTGTTTGACTACATATATTTTCATTATATCCTCATCTACTTCACAAGAGTCTTACTCTGCTTGGGCAGCTCTGTTTCATAACCTCTATCTAGCTATTTCCTTGGGCAAAGCACACTAAAATAGTATCATTTGAAGTTTTTGTTCCAGATGGATTGGGAATAGCTCATGATACTCAGTTTGGTAAAGATTCTTCTGAAGCATTTGTTATATTCAAGAAAACAGCTTTTGTATAGTTCTTTATTCCTTCATCAATCAGCAGTGCACCATCTACAAATAGATGAGCAGTCAATCTTAATGCGAGAAGTTATATGTTCCCGTCATCTAGCATTTTGTTGACACCATCACAGAGTTTCTGCAAGTGGAGCTTATAAGGTCCAAAGGGATTGTATAAGGCAGCCAAAAATTCACAATCAGAGAAATGATCAAACACATTGTCGACACGTCCATGTGACTTTGCAGTTAGGTGGCGTTGGATGATTTGATGAAGTAGCTCTCTACAATCATTCAACATTTTGGACAAAAAATTCCTGTCAAAGGTATAATCCACTTGATGGAAACTGACCACGGTTTTAGCCAGCTGATGAACCTTCTTCTTAAACTTCTCCATCAGTGCTATTTCATCCTGATTAAATTGGTTATTCCTGTAGAGGATTGCTAATTTGATGACTGTTTTGATGAGATTTTTAATGATCTTTTCTGCTTCCTTCTTGTTTTGAGTGTATTCCTTTGTCACTCGGTAGAGCTCATCTAACACATCACTGCTGGTATCATCTATCAAGGTAGTCGCTATTGATTTGGATGCCATTTTGCCAAGGATCTTCTTCTGGGCCTGAATGGCCAGGTTTTTTGAATTGAAGACATCTGTGGCCACTTGGGGGGGGAAAAAAAAAGAGTACAGTCAGTAGATCATAACAGGCACATTATTGACAATTTGTTAAAGAATATTTTCCTGCCCACATCCATTTATTATGAAGTTGACATACCATAATCCTTCAAAAGCAATGGACTTAAATCATCAATAATTTTATGAAAACTGCAATTTCAGTTCATAGACTTCATGTACATCTTGGTATGATTTGTGTAGGTTTGCATTTACTGAGTTTGTTTCGGGTTTGAAGGAACACAAAAAAATATGTGAAACAATCAAAATGGATGAACATAAATGTATAGATAAAGTAGTATGTTAAATGTACAGTAAATAGACGTATGAACACAAAGATCCAGATTTTGCTGGGATAAGATTAGGCTTCAGGCTGCATCCTCCTGTAGTTTAGCATGTCTAAAGAAAACCCTTCATCTATTTCACACATGGAAGGATTTCCTTGTAAACACAGGATGAATTTTTTTTTTTTTTAAATGAAACCATAGATTCTGCAAATGCCCATGGGTAAGCTCTGCATTTCTGAAAGAAAGTTTCCCCCTAGACATATGTATATATCTTCACACTTTGCGAACAAACAAAGGGTATTTGTTCAAAGGGGCAGTTGTTAAGCTATAAAACTATATTTCTTCCTTCATGGCATCTTTGAAAAACTCGTAACAACATCCCACTCTAAAATTTGGAAAGCTTCCAAGAAGACCCACTTAGTGAAAAAGTAACCACATTCTGTACAGTTAATTAGGAATCTTAGATAATCTGAGTACACCTTTTTAAAGGGCTAGTTCTTTACCAGATGAGGGTACTGAAATACCAAAGAACTCATTGTTAATTATTCAGTAGCAGTAATCAAGATCACAAGATAAACAGGCTTTTCTAAACCATTGAGAGTCAGCTAAGAATAATAAGTAGCTAATCAGAAAAAGTGAAAAATACTTGTCTCAAAAGTATTTGCTTTTATTAAAATTTTTTATTAATAATCTATTTTACTATTTAAACAAAAACAATCAAGATAGTTTAAAAATCATCAAGTATGCAAACCCACTAGCCAGTGCTTAGAATAGTAGAGATCTATTTTTATCAAGTACAAATCAGCTGCCTTTAAATTCCAATTGCCAATTGAATATATATATAAAAAATTAAGCCACTCCTACTATATTCCCTAAATGCTCCTGGATGATCTTCTCATCAAACCAGGAATATTATTCTTCCCTGGCTTTATTGATAAAGCTTTCCAGTCCACAAATGTCGATGTCTTCTGATGTTCCACAAATTTGGATTTCTTATGCCTTGATCGAAACACTACAAAGTATCTTTCCAACTTTTCAGGAGTGAAAAAGCAAAACAAAAATGTGTTTCATTTTTTCTTTTGGGATTTATACAAATGCTAAAAAGGACATTTAACCAGATACTCTAGCCACCCTTGCTTTAACTTAAAACTACATCACAATACCGCAATATAACTTAAAGACCTATCACTAGCAAGCCCTTCCGCATTGAAATCTGTCTCTTAACAATTTCCTATTCTTACAAGCCCAGCCATTAACTGTTTTGATACATCAAAAATTCACAAAGAATTTTTCTAAAACAAAGTCGTATATCATAATTTAATATTTGACATTTTCTTAAAAATAAAAACAGAAGACCCACACACGAACATATGACTATGGTGGAGTTAGTAAAACAAGTGTTTTCACTTACATACAAATGTCAAACTCTTAATAATTGTCTTATCAGTTATTAAAATACTACTTACATATCTGCTTTAGTGTTATTATACTGTAAGTCAACTTTAATTTCTTTAATTTGTCATTCCACAAGTTTTGATCTGACCATCAAATACATAAACTCTATCTTTAAAAGAAGTTATTCTACAACCAAGCTGGACTACATTATGGACATTTATTTCTGTGATACTGTTATCAATATCAGACAAAGAAACTGAAGAATTAAAATGAACTTCTATACACAAAACAAGTACTTAAATAAAACTGAGTTTAAACACTAAGAGGAATCAGTAAAGACAAAATTTCCCTGGAGAAAGTTAAATTTTTACTTACTGTTCATCAACAAGTAGAATTTCAGCTTTTACTAAGATGGTGATGCCGAAGTCACGTTTCAGGTATAATCACAATCCGTATGAGGTGACGACAGGGCTGGTAGCTTGTTAGTTAAACCGAATTTAACACACATTCTTTATCATAGTAAACAAATATACTCCCCTCAAACAGCATCAGAATCCGATTCAGATTTAAAGATTTTTCATCTTCTCGCCGTGACAATAATCTCATAAAAGCATTTTTGTATGAACTACCTTTCTTTTCAGCCTGAATTGCTCCATTTCACTTAGGCAACTCAAAGTGCAAAAATTACAGTGAAGTAGTTTCACTTCCTTGAAAGGAACGCTTAAAGGAAATTGCATTGCTGAGCAAGCAGTGTAATACTGAGAGCCGTTATTGGTAAATGACATCTGGGACAATGACCAAAAATATAGAAAGAAAAAAGTCCAGTAATTCAGAAAGGCCACGATTGGTTCTTGGGAAGGGGTTTAAATGCTAACACAGAGTCTAAGCATCATAACTAGAAAAATTACTTCCATTTGTAACTTTTGATTAGATGGACTGTAAAACAACACAGGGGAGCTCCCCCCAGACATCCACTTCAGTATTTACCAGTTCTAACTCTCTTATCAGTCATCCACTTAATTTAGAAGCTATGCCTAAATTTTCCAATTGTAAATGCCTAGCTGCTTAACTTCACGGTTAGGCACCTAAATTCTATCACTGTGCCTTATGCCAGTGGGTTAGCACACTCTTCCTTTCGTGGCCCAGATGTAGAGGTCTCAGTCCCCTGACAGACAAATTAATCTCTTTCACCTCAATCTCGAACAGTTTTTCCCATATTTCTTCCTATTTCCTTGTAGCATTCGACTTAGAGCTTTTAAAGTATTAATATAAAATACCGGTACTCCTTGAAATCAGTTTGGGTTTGCTCTTTCATGTATGATCTATAATCAGTGGTCTCCAACCTTACACCAGCAGATGGCACAACACTCCTAGGTTTCCATGGTAACTGCCCTTCAGAAGTAGATCGCGATCAACTGGCTGGGGACCACTGATGTAGAATATGAAGCATTTATGACAAGTCCCATATTGCCAGTTATGCTCCTCTTGAAGAAGCTGCAGCTTCTCCACTAAGAGCGAGGAGACTGCCTGTCTACTGTTTGGGTCATTAAAAAATGTTGTCTTCCAAGTAAGTTCAATTTTAATTTTAATGGATAGCACATGAATAGAAATTAGAAAATAAGCACTCTGGTACAGGAGCTAGGGGTAAGTAAGGTGCCTTCCATGCTGCAGAACGCCACAGCTTTATTAAAAGAGCAGTTATTAAACATTTTTCTATAGGTTTGCAACAGCAATGCCTGTGAAGCAAACCTGCAGATCTGAATCTCTGAACTTTCTGGGGAAGGTTTGAAATCTGACATGTAACTTTTCTAGCCCAGGCCACATCTCCAGTTAATGCATATCGTAACATATTGGTTTAATTATCTTTTGTTCTTGGCTGTGTAACATATTTGACCCTCAGTCAATTAGCAAAATATGGCTTTCAAAACTTTCAGTCATCAGAAATCCAATAAGATAGTAGCGTTTGGAATGGGGGGGCGGGGTTTTTTGTTTTTTTAAAAAAATTATGGTAAATATATTTGTAAAGGGAATATAAGACATGTCATTAGCACCTCATAACCATTTATGTAATTTTTCAAAAAGCTAGATTCCAAAAGCAAATAGGCTTTCCACTCTAAGTTGCAGAGTATAAAGGATTAACAAAAAAGAGTAATTGCTGGCTGAACATTGCATCTATACACTGAAAGAAGACAAACATTTTGAGAAATGTGGCAACTGATTTCCTGCCCGCCTTCCTGCATGGACAAGTACATTTGCGGCAGTATTGCTGTGGGTTTGAGTCATGTTACAATTTTTGTATAAGATTAGGATCTCACATTCTTAGTAAAACAGACTCCTCAAGTGAGAGGCTCTGTCTTACCCCTGAGGGGAAAACAACTTTAAGCAAGTGGGAGAAGCAGCACTGTTAATCTCAAGCATTCAAATAACAGGAGTGGTTGAATTTGTAAAATTTAAAAGCAATGCTGTTTGAGCCTTCAAGGTTCATGTTTTCAAGCAACAATAAGGGCTAGAAACTTCTTTTAAAAATATTGAGTTTCTCATGTTATCATATGATTCCAGGGGAAAAAAAAAAAAGCTAACAAATATCAAACTTGTGACAAAATTGCAGGAGTTGACAACCCTGCAGGAGCAGCTCCTGAGAGATGAGTGGATAAAATTCAGAACAGTCAAAAGTATAGTCATAATCCTGTGCATATTACCAGATCCCTGTTTCTTCCACACATTTCACTACTCACTGAGCATAAAGATAAGCATATAAAAGAAGCACCACAGAGAGCACAGATTTCTCAAATATTAATAAGGCAGCCTGATGTTTTGAACTCCGCCACCATGACTTATAGCGTCTTCCTAATGAGTGTCACATTTTCTAAGGCTTTTGATGTTATCTTTTAAAATGAAAGACATGATGCTTTGATTCTAATATGCAATAAATACTACAGATCATATCTTGGGGGAAAGCAGGTTAAATTTAGCTCTTTAAAAAATGCTCAAAGCATTTCCTTAATGTACTGCAGGAGTTCCCAGACTATGGTCCTCAGAACATATGCTGGTGTTCTGGAGGAAGCTGGCTGGTCCCATGGCACTAGTGCTCATTTCTAGGTGTTTCTAAGGCTGGTCAAAAGCACTTGAAAAAAAAGAAACAAGGAATGTTGTGGCACTTTTAAAGACTAACAAAATTATTTATGAGCTTTTGTGGGAGAAATGGGATTTTCTCCCACAAAAGCTTATGCGATAAATAAATGTGTTAGTCCTTAAAAGTGCCACAGGACTCCTTGTTTGCTTTGCTGAAGTAGACTAACACAGCCACCCCTGTGGAACTTGAAAAAAAAGACGACGACATTGTAGCTGCTTTTCCAATGAACTGATGCCACAGAGGAGAGGAAACAGGAGTCAATCTCCCGGACCAGAGCCAGCAGTGGGACTGGCACTGCCAGCCAATGGCAGGAGAGAAAAGGGACTGAAATGGCTGAACAGATTAGCCAGTGGAGCAGAAGGCGAAGAGGATCAGGTACCTTGGGCAGTCAGTCAGTCAAAGAACAAAAGTAAGGGCAGGGAGAGAGAATGGAATACAATAGATATGGGGAGAATAGCAAATGAACAAAAAAAGAGCAACTAACTTCTTTTAAAAATGCAAAGAAATGACCTTTATTAAATGCCTATTCCTAATATCGAATGTCTCCATATAGGAAAGTATAGCTGCCACAAAGAAGTTACATGATGGCTCATGGGAGATGAGGCATATCTACAATGTAATCCAGGGGTCGGCAACCCCCAGCACGCATGCCAAATGGGGCACTCAGGCTCCCGCACTGGCCCCGCCCCCCAGCAGGGCCTGGGGCCATAACAGCCACATGCCCTGGCCCTAGGACCCCACTCACTGCACTTCCCCGCTGGGGAGCGCGGCCAGCAGGGAAAAGCTGCGGTGCGGGGCTCCGGGCCCCTGCTGGCCCCGCCCCTGCTGGGCAGAGCTGCTGGAGGGCAGTGAGGCAGGTTGGCCCCGTCCAGAGCTCCCACTGCCTGCAGCAGGAGCTGGCCCTGGACGTGGCTGGGAAGAAGGGGGTCAGCCCATCCGGAGCCACCGCTGCCAGCTGGAGCTGGCCCTCGTCCCGGGAACCAGAGGCCACCCACCCGCCAGCAGGAGTTGGCACCAGCCCCCCCCTCCCAGCCAGGAACTGGAGGCTGCCTGCCAGCAGGAGCTGGCCCTGGCCCCAGCCCAGCCGGCCAGGAACCCAAGGTTCATTCTGAAAAGATGATCTACACTTACAACATACTTTCATAGACTCTCAGATTTGAAGGTGAGAAGGGACCATGGTGATTATCTAATCTGAACTCCCGGCAGGATTAAAACACCCAAAGGTTTACTGGCCTAGTGAATAGGAGAAGCAGTCGATGCAATATATCTTGATTTTAGCAAAGCTTCTGTCACAGTCCCTCATGACAATCTCATAAGCAAACTAGTGAAATGCAATATAGATGTAATTACCAGGTGCACATTTGCTAAAAAGATTGTACTCAAAGAGTAGTTATCAATGGTTCATTGGCAAACTAGGAGTGCATATCTAGTGGGGTCCTGCAGGAGCCTGTCCAGGGTCAAGTACTATTCAATATTTTCATTAACGATTTGGATAATGGAGTGTAGAGCATCCTCATAAGATATGTAGATGACATCAAGATGGGAGGCAATGAAACACTAGGGCTATGTCTACACTTGCAAGTTAGGTCAACTTAAGGAGGCTTAAGTCGACCTAACTTAGTCCCTGTCCACACCAGCCTTTCATTAAGTTGACTTAAGGACTTCCTTAAGTCGACTTAATAAAACCCGCCTGTTAGGTTGACCTAAGACTTAAGTCGACCTTCTTAGGTCGACTTAAACCCAGTGTGGATGCATTAGGGCAGGTGGGGGAGGGGAGGGTGCCTGGTAGCAGGGCTACCCCTCAAAGCTCCTCTGTGAGGAAAGTGGTCCTTCAGCGCCTCCCAGATGAGGACTGCTCGCCACTGGGCTCGCTGCATCAGGGGCACAGCGTCGGACTGCTCAAACTGGCTGGTGAGGCATTGGGCTTCGGACTCCCAGAAGTGGGGGATCCTTCCCCCCCCGCAGCTCACACAGATTGTGGAGCACAGAGCAGACGCTGTTGATCTCCAGGATGGTGTGCTCAGCAAGATGCAGGCGCATCAGGAGGGCCCTCCAGTGCGCTTTGAGCCAGCCGAAGGCATGCTCAATGCCCAGGCGGCACCTGTTCAGCCGTCGATTGAACAGCTCCCTGCTGGCGTCCATGTTTCCGGTGTAGGGCTTCATGAGCTAGGGGAGCAAGGGGTAGGCGGCATCTCAGACGATCAGAATGGGCACCTGCACATTCCTGAGGGTGATGGTCGGGGGGGGGGGGGCGGGCGAGGTGTCCGGCTGCATACGGTGGTACAGTCCAGAGTTCCTGAGCACAAGGGCATTGTGTGCCTTCCCTGCCCAGCCCACATAAATGTTTGTGAATATCCCTCTGTGGTCCCCGGGGGCCTGCAGGACAACAGAGTTGTAGCCCTTGCAGTTCTGGTACTCCCTGGCCTGGTGGTCTGGGGCTCGGACGGGGATGTGGGTCTCATACATGATGCCCCCACAGTTGGGGAAGCCAAGTGTGGTGAGGCCTTCGAGGGTGTACTGCAGGTTGCCTGGGTGTTGAGGCAGGCTAGCAGGACACAGTTGATGGCTCTGCTGACCTGCAGGAGGGCAGCCCCCACGGTGGCCTTGCCGATCCCAAACTGGTAGGCAACAGAGCAGAAGGAGTCTGGGGTTGCCATCTTCCAGAGCGTGACGGCCACTCGCTTGTCTACAGGCAGGGCAGGTCAGAAGCAGGTGTCCATGCTCTGGAGGACCAGGGTGAGCTCGCAGACCAGCTCCAGGAAGATCTGCCTGCTCAAGCGGAAGTTCCGCAGCCACTGGTCGTCGTCCCAGGTGGTGAGGACGACGCGGTCCCACCAGTCGCTGCTGGTTTCCTGTGCCCAGAGGCAACGGGGCACCGTCAGCGCGGCAGCTTGCTGAGCCAGCATGGTGGTGGCGCTGCTGCCTGCCTCCACGTTGTCGGGCTTCAAGAAGACTGTGATCCATGTGAAGAGAGCGCTGGGCACTGCAAAGCAGGTGTCGAGCACCATCCTGACAAGTTGCATGAACAGAGCGTGGTCGATGACCTCCTCGTGCTGCCAGGCACAATGGAGGGTGCTGAGCTCACTTCCTCTTTTATTGGGATTGGCTGGGAGATTTGGGCCCTTCTCAGGTGCCATGTTGGCACACTTCACATGATGCACCCCTTCTAAGTCGACCTAGCAAGTGCCTGCATGGACATGCTAGGTCGACTTAGGTTTCTGGTGTGGGCGCACCAAGTCGACTTAGTTAAGTCAATTTAGCGTTTTTAGGTGTAGACATAGCCTAGGAGATTATATTCTAAAGGACCTTATCGGAGAATTAGTCTGAAATCAACAAGACGAAATTCAATAAAGACAAGTGCAAATCGCTATACTTCGGAAGGAAAAGAAATCAAACACACAAATACAAAATAGAGCACAACTGGCTAGGTTGTAGTACTGCTAAATGGATCCAGGGGTTACAGTGATCACAAACAGAATATGACCCCCCCCCCCCCCAAAAAAAATCTAATACTCCTGTGGTGTGTATTAATAAGAATGTTAATATTGTATTAATGAACATAATTCCTATTATATGCAAGACATATGAAGTAATTGTCCCACTCTACTTGGCATTGGGAAGGCCTTAACTGGAGTACTGTGTTCAATTTTGGTGCCACAGTTTAGGAGTCACATGGACAAACTGGAGACTCCAGAAGAGACCAACAAAAATGATAAAAGACTTAGGAAACCTGACCTATGAGAAAAGGTTGAAAACTGAGCACGTGTAGTCTTGAGACAAGAACTGAGGGAGGACTTACTAACAGTCTCCAAATAGGGAAAGGGTTGTTATAAAGAGAAAGGTGATCAATCGCCACGTCCACTGAAGATGGGACAAAAAGCAATAGGCTTTATCTGCAGCAAGAAAGATTTAGGTTTCGTATTAGGAAAACAAAAGACATTTCCCAATCCTTTAATCACTCTTGTGGCTTGTCTTTGAACTCTCACCAATTTGTCAACATCCTTTTTGATTTGTAGACATCAGAACTGGACACAGTATTCTAGAAATGGTTGCACATACAGTGGTAATACTACCCCGCTATAGTATTCTATGGAACATTCCCCTATGTATATACTCCAGGATTACATTATTCCTTTTAACCACAGCATGGGAGCTCATGTTCAGCTAATGTTCACATTAGGAGCTCATGCTCAGCTAATTATCCATCAGGACTCCAAAGACTTTTCCAAAGCCACTGCTTTCCAGAATACACTCCTTCATCCTGTAAAGACAGTCTACTTCTTCATTCCTTCGGGTATGACCTAGGGGTGTAAAATAGTTTGACTAAACAAACATTTAGACAGTAAAAAACTATATTGTTTAAACATTTATATGATACAATATTTTATATTCCTAGCTCCAGTATGCTATGTGCTTCCTTGATGAGTAGCACCAGCCTGAGGCACAGCTTGAGGGGGAGGGCACCAGGATCTTCTCTCCTGAGTGTAGTCCTTAGCAGCCGCACCATCTCTCCCCAGCCCTGCATCGTCCCTTCCTGAAACACCCCATGTCCCCCATGCAGTGAAAGGTTAAATGGCTAACACAATTTTTAAGCGGTAAGACTAATACTTACCAGTTAATCATTTGCTATTTTACGTCTCTAGTATAAACTTAATTTTTACCCTATTAAAATGCTTAATTTGACTGATCCGAATTTTCCAAGTAATCCTCATTGCTTGATCTTTGATATTTATATCTTGATATTTACTACTCCCATAATCTTTCTGTCATAAGCAGCGTCACCAGTAGGGTTATGAATTTGTCTTGGAAACTTAGACAAAAACCACAGACGGACATGATAAAAACAAATAAAATTGCGGTATGGTGACAGCCACAAAAAAATGTTTCATTTTTAACAATAAAGTATTACAAAATGTAACATTTATACTGCATGGTGGGACTCTTCTGCCTGCCGACTCTCCAGTTGGACGCTGCCTCCTGGTCCTAGTGCTGGAAGACTTCCATTCTATGTATGCTGGGTCGCCCAACATCCAAAGAAGCGGAAGATCATGGGGAAAGTCGCTGGAAGTCAGGAAAGTTTGCTTGTTTCTTGAGCCTTTCAGGGCAGGGACCATTTGTTCTGGTACTAGTGACCTATTGTTCAGTTTACTGTGTGCTTATGAGGCTGCATAAAGGATTACAGTATCTGGATTGCATTCTCTGTTCTATAGAAATGACTGATGCACATTTTTGTTTACACAGTATCTTTGCAGTGTCCGTATGGACTGGTGCATGTGATCTTGGCAAATGTAAATAAGGATATGCAGATATAGGGTCAGAGAAGCACCTGTCTGTTGCCTACTTAGACCAGTCCAACAGCTGAAATATATTGGATCTAGATTTGATGTCACCACACCCGTCGCTGCATTCCAAGAAGGGAGACAAATGGAGTAAAATGCCAGACTAAGTTTGTCCCCCTGTTCTGTGTGACTGGATCAGCCTTCGTTTTTCAAGTACATGGTTGGTTTTAGACTGTGGCTCGAGAACAGCAGCAACTGTATGTATTATACCTGAACTATTTTTTGTCAAGGTAATGTAAATAAAAACACTTGTGGGTGTAGGCTAGGGGGATGAGAGGCAAGCCTTTAAAAAGGCTTTTTGAATCTCCCCATCTCCCAAGTAGCTATAGTATATATCATGTGATACAGGGGGTGGCTGTGGAAAGCGCAGGCCTGTAAAACCAGAATAACTTGTCAGTGCAGATTGATCTCATGGGGAATCAGAATCCTACACACACATTCTTGTTTGGAATAGTATCATTCACTACCACTCCTCCCTGTCACATATGCCTCTCTTGAGGCTTTTTGTTTGCTTTGCAATGAACTCTTCCCACCTTTTACTCATTTGTGTCCAGCTAGCATAGCCAAGCCAAGGTGTTTTCTGATGGTGAATCTTGGACCTTTAAATACATTGAAATTGAATAATATATGCATATATATATATAAAATCCATATATTGCATGTAACTTTATAAACCCGCTGGCAAAGAGACAGCACTTTCCCTTCTAGCATCCTGTGAAAAACAGGATAATAATGTATGTTATCCATATTATGATTCTGAAGACTTTTTGTTTCTCCCCTCTCCTCCCCCCAGCTCTCTGTTCTGAGGGGAGTTTTGCCAGCATTTCTTTCTCCCCTGCTCCCATCCCCAATGCAGCTGACACAGCTGACTGCCTTGCCTTATCCAACAGATGCTCCACTAAGTGGGCTAACCCACTTCCAAATTCTGCAAGCTATGTCCATGCAGCACCTCTTGTTCATTATCTATCCTAGGCTTCAGGACCAGAGATTAGTTTCTAGTTCTAGGTCTTTCAGTGTAAATATTAAAATGATTATAAATTGCTTGACTAATCAGAATTTTTATAGCCCACTAGATGGGGAATAGTTATGGCAAAAAATCTTTTAAGACTTCACTGAGGTACATAAAGATAAAGTCCTAGGCAGGGGGGCCAGAGACGTACACATTGTATGCATTTTAAAAACTTAGTTTCAACATTTTCAAGCTAAAACATTCACATAGATACCTGAATATTTCCTTAGGAAAACAGTGCTAAATAAAACCCTTATTCTTCATAGAGGTGTGGGTGTCTAGGTGGATAGCAGAAAAATGAATGGAACTGAACATTTATCTATAGAGATGGGCATGATCTACAGCAGTGGTTATTAACTAGGCAGGGGTATACATACCTTTGGCTATGTCTACACTTACTAAAGTTAGTTTGAATTAGTTAATTCGAACTAACTAATTTGAACTAATTTTAGTTAGTTCGAATTAACTTAATTCGAACTAGAAAAATTTAGTCCGAACTAAGCAAGTGCCATTCATGGCACTTGCTTAGTTCAAATTAGCGAATTGTATTGAGTTCAATGGGCCAGTTACTTCGAACTGAGCAATTACTTCGAACCAACATGGCCACATTGGTTAATTCGAACTAACTAGTTCAAATTAGCTGCTACTTCGAATAGCCTATTCGAATTTATTAGTTTGAATTAAGGAAGCCCTTAATTCGAACTGATTAAAGCCTAGTGTAGCCATGGCTTTAGTTAGTTCGAATTAAGGAAGCTTAATTCGAACTAACTTGCCAGTGTAGACATAGCCTTTGGCAGTAAGCAATAGGTCACTAGTACCAAAACAAATGGTCCCTGCCCTGAAAGGCACAAGAAACAAGCAAACAGGACAGGACAAGATAGAACACATCCCAAGGGGAGTTTGTCCATTACAGCTTGAATGCTTGATTGAACAGAGTTATTTACAGATTATTTAAGGAGGAGGGAGGAATCTTGTTACATATGAACATAAAGGGTAGTTGTGGTGTAGGGAACTTTATGGATAAAAAGGAAGTAGGTATGAGACAACAGTCAAGGGTGATGACAAGAGTCAAGATCTGGCAGAGCATGAAGAGCAAGGGAGTTCAATGGTCTTCGACAGGGATGGAAACAAGCAATGAAGGAGAGCATATATTGTGGGAAGAAGAAACTTGCGCCTGATACAGAAAATAAGTTGAAGGCAAGGCAAAGGTTTGAGATACAAGGTCCATGTGGCAAGAATACAAATCAGGTGGCAGCAGCAGCAATTTGAACTGAATGGTGATGGGGATGGGGGGTGGCAAAGAGAACAATTAGGCAAAAGAGAGAAAAGGTGGCTGCAGTAATCTATTACAAGAATGATGTAAAGATAGCTGCAGAAGGATTTAACAAATGCCTGGATTTGAGGACAGCAGGAAAGAGGAGTAACAAAAGACAAGGTGGTGAAACTAGAAAACAACTGTTAAATTAACCAAAATAATTAATAAAAGCATTTTATCTTAAAGCAACTTAGACGACAGCTACTTTTCTTTTCTCTCAGTTACATTCCTGGTTCTGTGACTTCCTTCATGTTCTGTACAATTGACAAGAGTTTCTTTCTCTATTACCGCGTACCAGCCTTCCTTCATTTTCCTTCAAAAAAACATCTTGCCTATTTTGTAAAGCATTCAAGCTGTAATCACCATGTGTTCTGTCTTGTGCTCTGCAAATTACAACTGCCAAAAAATCCGGCCAAACTCCCAATCATCTAATTGATGACTGCAAGAATTTCCTCTCCCCTGTTCTCTCACACTCCTCCTGTCAATAAAAAATATATCTGCCAAAAGATACTCTTATCCTACTACATTGCCTCTCCCCCATCTCACTCACTGTCTGCACTGCTGCTCACCTTTTCCTTTCGCTTGTCTTAGGTCATGTACACACTACAGACTTGTCCCGCAATAAAAGTTATTGCAGGACAAGCAAGCATTGTAATTATAACGCTTTACCCCGTCCACACAGCACTCCTTCCAGCGAAAGGAGTGTTCACACGCTCCTTTGAATTTTCGCTATAAGGAGCACTGCCCACCATGCACTGCCCTGCCAGCCGATAGGCTGGCAGTGGTGCTGGCTTGAGCCCCAGTCCTGCTGCTGGGGCTCAGATGGACTGGGGCTCAGCCAAGCCCGGCTGCTGCAGCTGAGCCCGGGCTGCAAGGGCTCTAGCTCCCCTGGTGGGGCTCCAGGAGCCGGGCGCGGCAGGGCTCCAGCCACCTGAGCCCCACCAGGGGGCTTGAGACCCCGCCGGGGCCGCGGCTGCTGCCGGCAGCCGAGCCCCACAACCGGGCCCCAGCGGGTGGGCTTCAGACACCTGCCGGGCAGCCGAGCCCTACAGCTGGGCCCTGGCGGGGGACTTGTGAGCATCACCGTGGCTGCGGCTGCAGCGGGGCTCCAGCCGCTGGCCAGCTCAACCCCACCGGAGCACGGTGGGTGGAGGGGCTCACTGCTGGCGGCCACGGAGCCCCTCCACCCCCCAGTGGAGCTCAGCTGGCCAGCGGCTGGAGCCCCGCAGCAGCCGCAGCCACGGCGGGGCTGTCAAGCCACCCCACGGGGCCTGATCCGTGGTGAGGCTCAGCTGCCGCCGGCCAGCTGAGTCCCGCTGGAGTCCCCCCAGTGGGTGACCAGAAACCAGGCTCCGCTGGCCAGTGGTAGCTGAGCCCCACCACCCAGCAGGCTCAGCTGATTGGTGGCAGTTGAGCCTCCACGGCAGCTGAGCCCTGCTCAGTGGTAGGGCTCAGCTGCCGCAGGCGATAGCCGAGCCCCACCACCCACCGGGCTCAGCTGGCTGGGGCTGGAGCTGGGGCTCAGTAGGGCTCCAGCCGCCAGCCAGCTGAGCCCTGCGACCCATTGCCTGCTTGAGCCAAAGTCTGGCTCAAGCCGCTATTTGTCAATTTCACTGTTCTGTTAGAGCAGTGAAATTGACAGATTTGACAGCTCCAGTGTCCCAGGGTGCCCTGGATTGGCACTCTGGGACATTTCCAGAGGGTGTCAAAAACGGAACAAGTGTCCACACAGGCTCTATCACATAACAACTGTTCCGTGGTAAGCCTCAACACCCTCATTTGAGTGGTTTACATGTTGCGCGGCAAGAGGGCTGTTGCAGCGCAAAAGAAGCTTCCCAGTGTGGACGCTTTGATTGTTATCGCGCGATAAGGAGCCTTACCGCGTGATAACTTTGTAGTGTGTACAAGGCCTTAGGCCCCTGATTCAAAAAAATCAATGGTCAAAATAGCTTTTAAACTGACCAAAACATTTTTAAATATAGTATTTTTTTCAACAACACTGTTTTAAAGTGTTTGATTCTGAGTAGTTTAAATTAAAATTCAATTTTCTTAGTCACACTGTTTGTTAAGATTGTCAGGGTAAATTATTTCCTCTGGTTTATTTTTCATGCTATATTTTAGTTTCTTGGGGTTTGACTCTGCAACTCCTAATTTACATGAGCGTAAATGAGAGATCTAATGAAAGTATAAAACTGAGGTGGAAGGAAAATTAGGCTCTTAATATTTTTAGTGACTCACTTCTGTGAAATTAGATATTGTGGTTGAGTATCTTTTACATTATACTATAGTAAAAAAAGCAGTATTATTTTAATACAAAGTCTTTGTTGACCTATAGTAACAGCGCTAAAAATAGCTCATCTAATTTTAAGCTTAGCAAATGTGTTCGGTATTTAAAATTTGGACTAGCTCTGTGGTTAAGTACCTTGTGCTGGTGCCTAAGCAATAAACTCTTACGTACATTGGTATGGATGATGAGCTCTGCAGGAGTCAAATGCCCAGACCACGTGCTTTGCACTGTTCCAGTAATACATATAGCCAAGCAAGGAGCAGTATTGATGAACTAAGAAGGGATTCCCTTTCTTAGTCAAGGAAGGTCCTGGCATCTTGCAATCCTGGGAGTTGAGGGAAAAGGTGACTTGGAAGAAATCACTTGTACACAGAAGGATGAGTCTTCCCCTAATGACTAAAAAAACCCCTACTGAGCTAACATTTAAAATTAGTGAAATGACATTTTTGCATTGCCTAAGTAAAATGTGTATTAATAGCTTGTTTTATCTTCATCATGAGATATTACCATCCTCTTTATCTATAATATTTCATTAATGATTAATGAAGCCACAGCAGATTAATCGATGCCTAAAAGCCACAAATGCAATAATTTATGTCTTGCAACTGCTCATAATACTGAGTGTTGGTTGTAACACAATTTTAGTTTAAACCTACATTCAAGACACATTTCAAGTGCCTTTAAGGTTCCAGGGTTCTATACTTTCTGCACTCAACACTGTATCAGCATAACCTGGAAACATGTTTCACCACCCTATGTATCATACTTAGAGGCGAGCAAGACATTCACAAATAATTTATTCACCCAGTGTGAACTCTTTGTTCATTGCTATCCATGATCAGATAAATATTTACTCAAATTATTCACCAATTAAAATTATTTCCCAATTAGTTCTGCAAAAAAATCTTGGCCTGCACTGTCATAAGCATATTTCAAATAAAAGGTGTTTTCAATGGACAGATATCTTAATAGTACCTTTCTTTTGCCTGACTGAATGAACATAAAACTCTTACTGATTTCCAGTACAAAAAAAAATTACTCATAAGTACTAATTCAGCACTCAGTTTTTGCAAATTTTCAACAAAATTCCATACAATGATGTGTTTTCCTGTCAGCAAACTTGCTTGCTAGAATAATTGTTTAGTAGTAAAAGTTATTTTAGATTATTTTCCCATGTCACCTTATCATATGCAGTCTGATGGAGCTGAACAAGTGATAGCATGTGTGCGTATATCTTGGTAAAGTGTTTTACAAATTGCTTGACATAATGAAGCATAAACATGTTAGGTTCAAGGACTAAATTTCTAGCTACAGATTTTAGACAGTTAACATTTTGAATGAATGAACTGTCATCTCCTGATTCAGTGATATGCCCACCTTTTGTAAGCTGCTAGCAAATACAACTGGATTGCACGTACAAGCTCAAATGTCCACGTATTTTCAGTCAAACTGAGATGGGGACTTCCACAGTTACTAGACTCAATGCTTTAGATAAAAAGGGCTGATCTTAGAATGCTGTTCTGTGCAGTTACAAACAGACACACTAAATTCAAAGAACAGGTGACAAACTAGCCCTCACCTTCATCTGAACCTCTATCTCATAAACTTCCAGAGAGGTAGCCGTGTTAGTCTGTGTACAGCAAAAAAACCCGAGAGTCCTGTGGCACCTTATAGACTAACAGATTTTCTTCGGCATAAGCTTTCGTGGGCTATAACCCACTTCATCATGCATCTGACAAACTGGGTTTTAGCCCACAAAAGCTTATGCCAAAGAAAATCTGTTAGTCTATAAGGTGCCACAGGACTCTCGTTGTTTTTATCTCATAAGCATGCACTCACTCTTCTCAAGCTAAGTTCCCTGGGCCTGGGGGAACCCGCCATCCAGGATACAGATCAATGGACATTATTTTCAATATGCCATTGCTTACAGTGGTTTAGGAACGTGCAAATTCTAAGGTCCCCTGAGAAATGTGTCTTTTGGATAGTCAAACGATATAACCTCCGAAACCAAAATAAACCTGGCAGAGAGCCATCCACAATGAATAGTGTCTAGGAGAAGATATACTACTCAAATACATATATTGTGTTTATTTGATTGTGACTCTAAGAACTGTTGCCAATCAACAGCTCATGTTTATTCCACTGAGGCCAGGGGCACAGGAACGAAGTTACTAGCACTCATATTTGCATAATTAATCATCACACTGCTTACTTCATTCAACAGACAGTGTTAAGAAAATTATAGAAACCCCCAAACTGCCCCCCCCTTAAAAAAGTCCAGCAACTTGTATAAACAAAAAAAAGTAGATCTAAGTCTTCCACATTAAAAGATTTGATTAAAACACAACTGTCACATTTCTTTGAACTGATGTGAAAACTTTTCTTCTATTTTTCAGAATGGAAAACAGTCATATCAGACACTTAAATTTCAGATGCAGACATAGATGGCAACAACTGCTTTTCTCGTTTTGTAGATCACTGGCTTTTTTAAATGATTGGTCTCAGTTCCATCATCCATAAAATGGCAAACATGAACAAATGAACAGTGCATCTTGAAAAAGAAATCAGACTTAAATATAACCTATTTCATAACAGTTTAATCTTAACACTTCTCCCACTAAGACTGATATAATAGAAGAAGAGATGAAAGAAACTGCTTAGTAAAGAATGGCACAGAAAAACAATTTAATTTTCTCGTATTACAACTATAAAATTACATTTAATGGATAGAACTTTGTATTTATTTACTTTAATAAACCATGACATGACAGTCACAATAGTAATCACCTTCTTTTTCAAAGAACCGATATATGGATCGCAAAAATTCAATTTGAGATTAAATTTGGAATATTTTTTCCTAATCATTTATTACTATATTGATTTAAAGGTTCTCGACTTTTTGTGATTACAGCAGTGGAAAAGAAATATTGAGGACAAACATCACAACAGTACATAAGTGAATTTGACAAAACAGTATTGACACCTACCCTAACTTTATCTATAATGCCCTATTCCATCCCCTTATGTTTCTGTTAAAGATCCATTTCTGCTATGTAGTTTCATAGATTTTAAGGTCAGAAGGAACCAGTATGATCATCTAATCTGACCTTCTGCACAATGCAGGCCACAGAACCCCCCACCCACTCCTGCAATACACACCTAACCTGTGAGTAAATCCCCAAATCATTGTTTAAAGACTTCTGGGTACAGAGAAACCACCAGCAAGTGACCCATGCCCCACGCTACAGGGGAAGGCGAAAAACCCCCAGGGCTCCTGCCAATCTGCCCTGGGGGAAAATCCCCTCCTGAGCCCAGATATGGTGATCAGCTAATCCCTGACCACGTGGGCAAAATTCACTCATAAGCTATCACAGGCTAAGAGCGAACTTTATTTCGACTTGCTTGAAGTAGGGTAATAATGTGAACAGTACAGAAGCCACTTTTAGAGTGAGAGCAGTTACCCAGAATGTCAGAATTCTCCACTATATAAAGGAGGCTATACTGAGAAGTCAAATGTATCCTTCTAGCACACCACTAACTTTCATATATTCTGCATCTGTGATCTTTGGCCATGGGAATGTACAGTAGGTACACTAGGACAGAGGCGGGCAAACTACAGCTCACAGGCCACATCTGGCCTGTGAGCACCTGTCCTCCAGCCCACCAACTCAGAGCTGCTCCTCCCCACGCAGCTCCAGCAGCGCCACCGCGCTCCTGCCCCCTCCCAAGTCCAGCAGCAGCTCGCACCACAGCCAAAACGCTGCCACTCCCCCGCCCTCCCAGCTCCAGCTGAAGCTAGGAGAGAGGCAGAGCAGTGGCAGCTCTCTGGCCCCAGCTGGACCTGTGGAAGAAGGCAAGAAAATGGCAGCGGCACTCTATATGGGGTGCAAGCCACCACTGAAGCTAGGAGGGAGGGGGGTGGAGCCCAGCTCCACCCCTTTCCCCAAGGTGGGGGGGGCTGGGTCACTCCCCCTTCCAAGCCACCACCGCTACTCCCTGCATCCCCCACCTGTGGCCCGCTAGGAGTGGCCATACATCAAATGTGGCCCTCAGGCCAAAAATGTTGCCCACCCCTACCCTTGGGTCCCATGCTAAACTCAGAAAATGGGATGTGAAGGACCAAAAAAAATAGCAAAGGCACAATAAAAAAAATGTGTACAGAGTAAAGAGAACCCAGAGAAGGATATAAATAAATATAACTACAGTGGGAAAAAAATAGGGAGCTATGCAGAGAAAGGCCCATAAAGAAGACATAAAGCTGTTTGGGAATTAGTGGATTGAGCTCTCTTACTCATAAATTGCTTGTTGCTCCCTAATCCACTTGTCCACTGCCCTTAGATTACAAACAGGCTCACAGCAAACACCGTCTTTGAGAGTTTGAAAAGGGTGTAGGGCACAGTGAGCAATTCTGTAAATAAAACAAAATTGTAATAAGAAAAACACAAAAAACCTAAGTCACTGATATAAAGTGTTCCAATCAAGAGAAAGCTTCATAAATTAAAAATACTGGAATGTCATCCATAGCTCATGTTGCCGTGCAAGAGCCAACTTCCAAGAAGTTGGCAAAGTATATAGTATCACATATGGTACAATACTTGAGCACAATACAGTCAGTTAAGGGGTTGGATCCTGCTTATAATTGTTGACTGAGATTTTTGACATTCACTTCTTTTGGAAGGAGGATTGAGCTAAAAGGGTTTCAAACTCAACTATAAATTGCTCCAAGTCAGAGCTTTAGGAGCAGATTCTGACACACAGGGACAATATGTCATCTTCTGTTCTGATCTATATCCTGTGCTCCTGCACACTTCAGTGGCATAGGATAGTGCACAAAACGGCAGAATTTAGAACAATGGATCAACTCACAAAAAATGCATATGCCTCCCCTCTTTAATGCTCACCAAATTACACAGTTGAGTGCATGAAGAGGCATGTAGACACAAAAATTGCCCATGCATGAACACAATACAGATGTTTACAAGCATCCAGAGCTGAAAAGCTATTTTTATTATACAAATGTCATTTTTTTAATAAGCATTCTGATTCAAAACAATATGTATGTGCAAAGGCCATATCTATACATACAGCAGTGCAGTAATGCAACTGTAACAATGCAGCTTCCCTGTTGCAGAACATCTGGTAAAGATGCTCTATGCTGAAGGGAGAGAACTCAGTATAAATTGTCACTCGGGGTGTTTTTTCACACCCCTGAGCGACACACGTTATGCCAACATAGACTGTAGTGTAGGGATAGCCTAAAAGTATGAAAAATAAAACAGCCTAAAGGTAAAAATTGTCAACACAATTGCGTGGAAGGAGGATAGACAGAGTTTGCACACCTTTGCTGACCTTCACTCCCAATACACTATTTTAGAATCATATTGAATTATTGACTGTAAAATGGTATAGGCTGAAAGGCTGCATAATACTGAAAGATGTAGGATAAGATGCTTCTCTCTCTCACACACACACACACACACACACACACACACACACACACACACACACACACACACAAATTTTCAGATACATGTTCAACACTAATTCTTGTTTGGAGTTTGAAAACTGGGCATAAAATTCTTCATTTTTATTAAAAAATGAATCAATTAATGCAAGCTGCAATCATTGATCCTGATTCACACTGGTTGATCCACATTTACAACAATATAAATTTACTCAAATCCATGGAATGATATTTATATAAAACTGAAGTGATGCAGAGATAAATCTAGCCTTAGCTGTTGACTGGAATTTTAATAATTTTGACAGAAATTACAGAGAAACTACAGGCTACAGTTACCTGTCTATGCAATGCTCCCTTTGTGACCTTAGACAATTCACTTGAGCTCTGCCTCATCTGCTCCAACTATACAAGGATCTAATCTAACTAAATAAGAGGTAGAGTGAAGACTAGAGCTTGCAAAGGGCTTTGACATGAAAACAGCTCAATGCTGGTCTGCACTACACAGTTAGGTCGACATGTGGCAGCTTAGGTCGACCAAATTATGCCACTGTCTACACTACCGCCTTTGTCCTGCTGATGTGAGTGACCTAATACACTGACATCATAGCTTCACCTCCAGGAGAGGCGCAAGGCCTATGCTGGTGTAGATAGGAGGACACACTCTCTGTGTAGACACTGTGTCCCTTGAGGCGTCAATTTCACTGTAAGAGTGGGGAAACTGACAAGAAAGCTCGGTAGTTAGAGCTCAGCTGCCCCTGGAGAACTGAGCTTCAGACAGCCCATGGGCTGGGACCAGAAGCCTGGGCATCCCCCGGCACCTCTCTGTTCCCTGCTAGGAGCAGGGCAGCCTTGTCGATTGCAGGGCTCAGTGCTCCTGGCAGAGAGTGGGCAGGGCCAAGAATGCAGGGGAGCGGGACTCTGCACCTGGGCGGCTTCTGGCAAGGAATGGGGAGATGCCCCAGTGGCTTCCTCTGCTCCTCGTAGGGAATGGGGACCAGAGCAAGGGGGTAAAGAGGTAGTGTCGCGCAGCCATCCAGGAGCGTGTGGGGCAATGGGGATCCCAGTAAGCAGCTGGTCTCTCCGCTCTCCATGCTGCCCCACTTAGGTTGGTAGAAGTGTTCCTGATGAGGATATACACCACTGACGCAAGGAGGATTAGTGTAGACTTAGTGTAGACTAGCCATATACCATTCCTGTGAAATATTACGTAGGTTAAAAGCTTTGATTCAACACAGCATTAACCTTTGCTTTCCCAGAATAGCTAATTCATGGCAAATCAGATGTGCCAGCTCTGTGACAAACACTGTATTAATGGAAAAGGCTATACCAGGACAAAAAACACGATAAGGGGGGGAAAAAAACCAAAAACAAATAAAATCAATCATTGCTCTGGGTGGGATGCAGAACTACTTAGGGAAATGAATTCTCTGCCTCTTGTGGTTTTCTAGCCTTGATTCTCAGGAGAGAATATCATCTCACAGGGAACCAAATAGATCGAATTTAACTCCCATAGACCATTACTGTAACCATGGAGAGTTCTAGTCGCATCATTCCCCACAAAATGTTTCACTGCTTTCCTGCATCTTACCACATTAAATCTATGCTTCTCCAAGTCACCTTCAAGATCTTAATAATTTTACCTTGTCTAGATCTCTTATCTTATTTCCTCTGACTTCCCCAGAACACCTTCTGCTTTACACCTTGTATCATGCTTCCCCTGTGCTTCAGTTATTGGGATACAAAGTACCCTTATCAAGGACCCCTCGTATCTCCTTCATACCCACTTCTTTTAGAAATATTTCCTATCTTCTAGGTCTGTTTCTACAATCTTCCCTTTCCTGAGCTAATGTCCCACATCTTGCCTTCAAATGTGTCATATGTCAGTGATTCTCAACCAGAGGTACACCTACCTGGGGGTGTAGGCAGAGGTCTTCCAGGTGTACATCAACTCATCTACATATTTGCCTACTTTTACAAGCAGCTGCATAAAAAGCACTAGCAAAATCAGTGCAAATTAAACTTTCATACAGACAAGTGACTTGTTTATACTGCTCTATATACTATACAATGAAAAGTAAGTACCATAGTTATATTCAAATTGATGTATTTTATAATTATATAGGAAAAATGACAAAGTAAGCAACTTTTCAGTATTAGTGTGCAGTGATACTTTTGCATTTTTATGTCTGATTTTGTAAGGAAGTAGTTTTAAGTGAAGTGAAACTTAGGGGTACACAAGACAAATCAGACTCCTGAACAGGGTACAGTAGTCTGGGAAGGGTAAAAGGCACTGTCTTATGTGGCTTAGATTCTATTATCTTCATGACAGGACTGATGCAATCTTTGTGTGTAAGATACCATATAAACATATGGCACTACATAAGTGATATCCAAGTAATAAAACCCACACCATGTGCTCATTCTTCTCCTCTGCAGTCGGAAGTAGGAAGAGGTATCTGTGCAACACTCCATTTTCAGTCAGGGAGTCTGAATCATAAACACAAGATTTAGGTCTGAACGGTCTTTCCAACTCCTAGTAAGAGCTAGTTAGAAAATATTCAGTAAGAGGAGATGTGCTGAAATACGCTGTTTTGTCAAAACCAAAATGTTTCACAGAGATGTATCAATTTCAACCAAGTTATTGGCAGGAAGGAGAGAGAGATGCATCATCTACAGTCTGGTGACTAGGGAACAGATATGGGAGCTGAGGAACAAACCCAGGTTCAAATCCCTGCTCTGCATAATTCAGATTGAGCTGAGAAGAAAAGCTCGACTTTGAATCAAGAAGAGACTAGAACCTGAATCTGCTGCCTCTCCAGGCACGTGCCTTAATTACCCTGCTACCGACACCGACACCCAGAATAGCACAAAATTACTCAGATGTTATTCAAAAAATGGGTATTTTAACATAATTCCATTTTTTGCTAGAATTTTTGAAGGGTTTTGTTTTCATTTGAATGCAGAACGAAAACAGATTTTGAAACCTTCAAAGCTCTATTCCTAAAAGGTCAAATACTAAGGAAACTTCTACTTCCATCACTTGCATAGCATGAAGGCTCTCGCTCACAACTGATGAAGATTCCAGTGGGATTGAATAAATTGTTTGGGAGAACCCAATAGTCGCTTCTTAAAAATACCTTCCCTAATGATAATATTGGTCAAAAAGGGAACTTTTCATTCCAGCATTAGAACACTGGGGAATTCTCTGATAATTCATAAGAGCTCATTTGCCTATATGGGCAAAATACGATCCATAATCATTCAAGGAGGTGAGTATTTACATCTCAAAACAGGGAGTACTATATGGCCCCACACCCTCTACATCAGTGGTTTTCAAACTTTTTTTCTCGGGACCCAGTTGAAAAAAAAAATCATTTATGCCCATGATCCAACAATTATATCTTTGAGCAATGCCTTCTAGTCTTTTGGAGGGGGCAATAGGGGATGCTGCAACCCAGTATTCTGCTCTACCACTGCTCTACATGCCGCTGCTAAAGCAGCTAACATTGCCAGTCTTGAGAGGCAAAGAGGAATAAAATGGGTGAGTTCATTCTCAGTAATCTCACTTAGATTTTAAAAATGCTAGCCATGTCTACTCAAAGCTCTCAATGTTTTTCAGGAATGCACAAATTTCACCCCAATGAATTACAGAACTTAGAACTGACTGTGATAAGGATAGACTCATAGGCTATGTCTACACTGGCAAGTTAGGTCGACTTAAGAAGGCTTAAGTCGACCTAATTTAAGCCCTGTCCACACTAAGCTTTCATTATTTCATTATAAGAAAATCCTTAAGTCGATCTAATGAAAGCTTAGGTCGACTTAATAAGAACCGCAGGGTATTCGAACTAACCCTGCGTAGGTTGTCCTAACCCTTCCTTAGGTCAACCTAAGGCCAGTGTGGACACATAAGTCCACTTCCTTAGGTCGACCTAAGGGAAGTTAGGTCAAATTAATAAGTCCTAGTTAAGGGTAACCACTTTGTTAAGTTGACTTAATAAGGTTGACTTTAAGTTGACTTAAACTCAACCGTATTAAGTCGACTTAACAAAGTCGACCTAACTTTTCCTAGTGTAGACATAGCCATAGACTCTAAGGGTCAGAAGGGATCAGTATGATCATCTAGTCTGACCTCCTGCACAATGCAGGCTACAAAACTTCACCCACCCACTACTGCAATAAGCCTCTAACCAACGACTGAGTTATTAAAATCTTTAAATCATGATTTAAAGACTTTAAGATACAGAGAATCCACCAGCAAGTGAGCCATTCCCAAAGCTACAGAGGAAGACGAAAACCCCCTAGAGCCCTAGCCAATCTGCCCCAGGGGAAAATTCCTTCCTGACCCCAAATATGGCAATCAGTTAAATCCTGAGCATGCGGGCAAGTCTCACCAGCCAGTCACCCAAGAAAGAATTCTCTGCACCCACCCCATCTCTATACAGTAGAGGCTCTGGTTCTGAACTGTTCTGTTTGAGTATCCTACTAAGTAACCAATGATGTGGTGAATTTCAAAATCTTTCATAGCAAATATCATTCTATTGTACTTTAAGGGCAGCAGGATTTACCTCACATTATGTTTGGTATAGAAAGTTCTATTGGAAAACAAGATGATATATTTGGTAAATATACAACAGAAAACCTGTAGAACGACTGTTTCAGCTGCAGTATTCTACAGTTTAACACATTAATATTTTATCGTGGGAGAGAAATTTAGTTGAATCTTTACTGTATTAATTTCTTTTTAATTTGAGTGCACTATGAGCATTTTGCATCAGGTCACTGCAAGCAATTAAGTCAGAACCAGTGCAATTTTTATAGCACTTACAGCTTTTTTAAAAAAATGTTCTGCATGCCTAAAATAGGACACAAGATTCAGCCAATAGTAGTATATTACAGGATAGTTCTTCTTAATTTTACTATGCTGTATGTTTTGGGCTGTTCATCTATATATAGATGTTTGGGTTTTTTATACCAGAGTCAGAGTCTAAAAATTTAAATACACTAATGGAAAAGTGTATGAAAAAAAGTTAATATAGGCCAGAAAATAATGGCACTGTGGCTTAAAGATCAACACAAATGTATTTGTTGACAATACTTAGTGACATCATTTATGCAGTATGTTTTGGCATAATTTGGCAGAAAGTTATAATTCACTGTTTCCCTTTAATATCCTCCTCTGGGCCACGTAGTAAACAGTGATCAAAAACAGAAGCTGCAAAGCGACACAAAAGTTACAGCATAACCCAAATCCTCAATTTATTCTAGAGCTAATATAACATACAAAGAAGGAGGATTTCTCTCTCATTCCTGATTGACACTGGTACAAATTAAATCAAACTCAGGCCCAAAGACAATAATGTATTTGTTAAATTAATTTTTGCTACTCAAAATAGACGTAAAGGAAGATGGCCTTGTAATTCAAAATTTCAAACTGAACTGAAGTTGTGGGTGTCACCATTTATTTTTATATAATTTTTTAAGATCACCCACTAAAAAAGTTAATAAGAGTCCAAATGCCTCAGTTCTCTTCTACCATATTGTTAAAAAATGTTGTACTGTTCACTTTGGTGCGAGATACTTTTCAGGAACACAATGCTAAAAAATTTTCAGCTGCCTTAGTATCTCTCAAACCATCCTTTCATTCAGACTGATCTTCTATCACGTGGTAGTGGGGCTCAGGCCTGTCAGGTGGCAGCTTACTTTCGATACTTCCCTGTACATCATTTCAGGTTCTCTTATACCCACCCTTCATAGTGAGAACTGAGATTCAACTATCAGCCAGCTGAACATTGTAAACCAATACACAATGGAAACCATTCTGCCTCCCTGTGAAAAATACAAACAGCAACACAGAAGAGAAGGTGTAAGAGTTTTCTTTCAATATTTTTCTGTCTTTGGCACACACTGGGTTATCACATTAGCCTTACTATCTGTTCACAGAGTCCTAACTTTTAAGGCCAGAAGGGAACATTATGATCATCTAGTCTGACCCCTTGCATATTACAGCCTTAGAATCCCATCCAGTAATTCCTGAATCAAATCTAAAACTTTGTGGTTGAACTAGAGGGTGTCTTTTAGAACGACATCCACTCTTAGACTTAAATGACTTTAAGTAATAAAGGATCTATCGCCTCCTTTTGTAAATTGTTCCAGTGCTTAACTGTCATTATTAAGACGACTGCATGCCAGTTTGAATTTGTCAAATTTGTCCATTTGAATTTGCTAGTTTTAATTTGCTTACATAGAAAACACTCGTCACTGTTTTTAATAAAAAAGGAATTCACTTGATCAGCTACCCAACAGAAACTGAATGCTTGAATTCTGCCATAAATATGTTGATACATAAATACATTATTTAGTAATTAAGCAATAAAATGCAAACACCTAGAAGATGATAAGTAACAGTCAATATGGATTTGCTAAGAACAAAACAAGTAAAACAACCTAATAGCTTTCTTTGACAGGATAAGAAGGCCTTATGGATAGGAGGTGGTGGTAGTTATGGTATATCTCGACTTTATTAAGGCTTTTGATACCATCTTGCATGACCTTCTCAGAAGCAAACTAGAGAAATACAACAGAGGGGAAGCTACTACAAGATGGATGTATAACTGTTGGAAAACCATTTCCAGAGCACAGGGATCAGGGGTTCACAGTCAAGCTGGAAGGGCATATCGAGTGGGTCCCACAGAGATCAGTTCTGGATATGGTTCTGTTCAATATCGTCATCTGTGATTTAGATAACAGCATGTTCGACAAACACCTATCAAAAACGGTCAAAAAGATAATACTTAGTCCTGCTTAGAGTGCATGGGACTGGTCTAGAAGATCGCTCGAAGTCCCTTCCAGTCCTACAGTTCCATGATTATGCATCTTTGGGGTCTTGATTATGTTTTCGGTGTTAGTGTTAAGTCTATCCTGAAACTGGAAGTGTGAGTGCAGCACACATAGCTCTACCTGAGCAAGCTCTGATCTAGCGAGGTTGAACAATAGCAGAGAAGCCCCAGCAGCCTGGGGGCCGCCAGCCCCTCAAGTACATACCCAGGGTCCTGGGGCTGTGTAGCCTGTGCTGTTACAGCTTCATTACTATTGTTATTCGCACTACTTAAATCAATGCAGCTTGGACAAGTCTCTACCCATTCCGCAGACACACCTACAGCACACACATTCCCTTAGTGTTGTTCCTGGGGCTAAGGAGCTACCTGGCAGTGTCAAATTGGACAGGTACGGTGGTCATAGCTGCATACTCTCTCAATGTATAATTTTATTGACTAAATCGAGTCTTTAAGTAGTCATTTTCTCTCTCACCCTTATTTGTAAGTCATGACAATTAAAACCAGTGTTACTGTATTCTCATCTCAAGACACAAGACGTTACATACACACACAAATCATTTCGGTATAATGCTATCAGAAATATAAAACTCATTTATTTATGACATTTCCAGTGATTGATACATTTTAAAAAGTAATCTCTGCCTACTGATAACACCTGCTCTTTCTACAGTTTGTTACTGCATCTGTTTTCCACTGAAAGCTATTCAGCTTAAAGCAAATCAAAATACAGTATCTTACCACCTGATTCAAAGTGCTCTCTTCTCTTCAGAAACAAACCCTTACTTCTGTCACCATGAAGACCTGACCTAGGTATCTCATATTATATAGATAGAAATGCAATGATCTATAAAAAAAACGAAGTCATCTTCCTAGAGAAATTTAAGAATCTAAATTAGACAATATGATAAAGAAATTTAAGAATCTAAATTAGACAATATGATAAAGAGCTTTGTCTTTAAAAAAATTACTTTTGAAGTAAAGAGCAGTTTACAAAACCATGTGATGTTTCTTTCCTATGTATAAGCCAGAGAATGCTTCATGCCATGGCATGCATGCTACTTACTCACCTACTGTACAGCTGAGGTGGAATGTGCATGTTGCCATAGGAATGTACATTCTCTTTTTTCATAAGCATTGCAACAGGAAAGTATTTCAGTGCTACCTACAATAATTTCTTGAATATTTTATTGGAAAAAGCTTTTATGCTTTTTAGATTGTTTGTTCATTTGGAGAGAAAGGGAGGGAGTGCGAATGTGCAATTTCTGAATGCTACAAAAATGCCAAAGATCATGCCTAGACATTAAATACATAGATTATATTGTTCATCTATATCATTATAATTCATTTAGTCCAGTCCTATTTTTCTGAAAATCAAATACCCATGATGTGGAAGAGTAAGTCCAGGCCTACAGTAGTTGTAAAATTCAAGTGGTGGCAATGGTGGGGTACAGAAAGATGGGGATCAAGGGAGCCTTCTGAAACATTATCCAGAGTTTTCTGACTGTTTTGCTACCAAATGGGAAACCCCTCAGTTTCCTTATTGCTAATCTGGTGTGTGAGCCATACTGTTTCTCTCTTTCAGTTTGGAGTCTCCATAAAGGCTTTTTATAAAGATCATGAAATCTAATTCTTTTCAGAGAAATTCAGTTTTTTATCCATCTTGACTTTTCCCCCCTTCTGTACAAATGCTCTTTTGTATACATACAGAGTTTCAGGAAATTACTCCCCCTCTCCACCATCCTCCTCTGCAACTTGCACAAAACAAACCCCCCTAAAAATCAACACTGGTGAATAATTGTGTTTTTGTTTAAATGTTTCCAGCTCTTCCACACATTCATGCTACAAGGAGTAACTGAAACCCTTTCCTTTGGCAACGTTAGTTCCAGGCACACTCCTCTCAGTTTAACATACGCAGGCACACATACACACCAAGAAAGTATGCACTTATACTGAAAAGGAAGTCTGCAGCAGCAAGCTCATTCCCAAAATAATGATCTTTCACTTCTCCCCTTCACAGCTTCCTCTTTTATTACAAAAATACAGCATTTCCAATTTCAAAAGCCTTCCCCATTCTCACTATTAATGTTAGTGTTTTAATATACATTTCATTTACCATTACTTTGCATACAATTGCATCACCATTGCACAAACGAGCAGACGTCTTTGGAATCAAGACTGTGGTTGTTTCGATTCCAGTAAAGAGCAGTCTTTAACTGATTCTGCCGAAGTATTTTCCCCCCTCCCTTATGAATGGTTCAAGGCTAAAATGCGCACAACTCTTATTCATCTTCTGCTGCGGCTGCCAAAAGCAGCCTTGAAGAAAACACTAACTGCACTCTATTTTTAAATGAAGGCCTCTGAAAAAGTGAAAATCATACCTTCCTTGGATTCATCAGCTTCTGAGCTCATGGTGTCAGTGTAACTCACTGGAGGCCAGATTACAGCTGACGTGCTCTTTGAGAAGCAGCAAGTCAACTTCTCCAAAAGAAAAAAAAGGGATGGGTGGGATTATAAAGGGAAAAATTCTGTGAATTCAACAAATCAGCACACAGCTATGTGAAAAGGCTTCCTCCCCTTTCTCAATTGCACACCGACACCAGCAACTGCCTGGAAAACAGCACCTTGCAGAAACTCATTTTACCGCCAGCAGTTTATGCCTTTCCCTCCCTTGTTTGTAGTCTTCAGAAAGGGTGGAGTTTTCCTTGTTATTGCATGCCGAATGTGTATGAGAGAGAGCAGGAGTGAGAGACGAAAATCATTAAGTCAAAAGCAGCACTGAGTGGCAACTAAGTAAACACGGACAAGCCGAAGAGGCCTCAGGCAACTTGCTACAAACTACAAATGAAAAAAAATAAAATAAAACAAAATTTGCACTTTTCTCCACTAGCTGTTATGTGGAATTAGTTCTAGATATCTGAAATTGGACTGGTTAACACTGGAAAACAGATTTGAAATACCTCAGAGGAGGAAATGGCAGCTTTTATTGTTTGTTTAAACTAAAGTTTCCTAACACATTATTTTACTTTTTCCCCTCCTCCACGTGGAAAATGTGGTACTGTGGTGATTCTCAAAGAAGCAATTTAGCTGCGATTTTTGGTAGGGGAGTTTTTAGTTCCTATTGTTATTCCATTAGTCTCTGTACTACATGTTCCCATACACATCCAACTTACTGTAACTTTCAAAGGCTCATTCAGAATTTTCTGCAGCATAACAATGGAATGTAATAATGTACATCCTTTTACTGTAGCCCCAGACTGCTCATATACAGTGAATGTTGTGACCAGAGCATTTGGTGTTGGTTCAAAAGCAGTGAAGGGAAGAGCCTACATTTATTGCTGCCATAGACTCCGTTTAAATATATCTCTGTAGAGTAAAGGGATCTCTTTTCTTATTAGCTTCTTTGATATATGTTTAGTAGACTGCATAGGGCTAAAAGAACAATACCCATTGGAAACGTTATGTCCTATACCCATTGGAAACGTTATGTCCTAAACATAGAAGAGGCAACATCTATCACTCAGACCTGAGGGCTGCATTTCCAGCTCTGACACAGACAAAACTTGTATGTGAGAAGAATTCATTACCTCCCTCAAAGGTGTTGAGAGGCTTTATATACACATGTAAAGTGCTTTGGAGATCTTTTGATAAAAGGTGCTATAAACCAACTGCCCACATCAGTGAAGTCTAGCTAAATACTATAGAAGTATCTTTAAAGCTGAAGTCAGGTAGCACCCTCATTTGCGTCTCTCCATTTACAAGGTCCAAAGGGGTTGCCGTGTTAGTCTACTGCAGAAAAACAACAGAGTCCTGTGGCACTTTTAAAGACTAGCAGATTTATTTATTACATGAGCGTCCGATGAAGTGGGATTTTCTCCCACGAAAGCTCATGCGATAAATAAATCTGTTAATCTTTAGAAGTGCCACAGGACTCTGTTGTTTTTCCATTTACAAGTGCGTCTTCAGAACAATAATATGGAGTACCACAACAAACAAGGAGTTCTGTGGCACTTTTGAAGACTCACAAGTTCACATGAGCTTTCAAGACTTTAGCAAGGCTTTTGATACGGTTTCCCACAGCATTCTCGTCGGCAAGTTAAGAAAGTATGGGTTGGATGAGTGGACCGTGAGGTGGATAGAAAATTGGCTAGATTAACGGGCTCAGAGGGTAGGAATCAATGGCTCAATGTCTAGTTGGCAACCAGTAACGAGTGGAGTGCCCCAAGGGTCGGTCCTGGAGCCGGTTCTGTTCAACATCTTAATTAAAGATCTGGATGATGGGATAGATTGCATGCTCAGTAAGTTCGCGGATGACACCAAGCTGCGGAGAACGGTAGACACGCTGGAGGGCAAGGACAGGATTCAGGGAGACTTAGACAAATTGGAAGACTAGGCCAAAAGAAATCTCAGGAGGTTCAACAAGGACAAGTGCAAAGTCCTGCACTTAGGACAGAAAAATCCCATGCACTGCTACAGGCTGGGGACCGATCGGCTAAGTAGCAGCACTGTAGAAAAGGATCTGGGGGTTACGGTGGATGGGAAGCTGGATATGAGTCAACAGTGTGCTCTTGTTGCCAAAAAGGCCAATGGCATATTGGGCTGCATTAGTAGGAGTGTTGCCAGCAGATCGAGGAATGTGATTATTCTCCTCTATTCGGCACTGGTCAGGCCGCATCTGGAATACAGTTTTAGACTCCCCACTCCAGAAAGGATGTTGACAAATTAGAAAGAGTCCAGCAGAGGGCAACATAAATGATTAGGGGGCTGGGGCACATGATGTACGAGGAAAGACTAGGCTTGAAGGAACTAGGCTTCTTTAGTCTGCAGAAGAGAAGACTGAGGGGGGATTTGATAGCAACCTTCAACTACTTGAAGGGGTGCTCCAAAGAGGAGGGAGCTAGGCTGTTCTCAGTAGTAACAGAGGACAGAACAAGGAGCAATGGTTTCAAGTTGCAGCTGGGGAGCTCAAGGTTGGATACTAGGAAAAACTTTCTCACTAGGACGGTGGTGAAGCATTTGAATAGGTTACCTAGGGAGGTGATAGAACCTCCGTCTTTGGAAATATTTAAGGCCCGGTTAGACAAAACCCTGGCTGGGATGATTTAGTGGGAATGGTCCTGCTTTTAGCAGGGGGTTGGACTAAATGATCTCGTGAGGTCCCTTCCAACCCTATGATTTGTTTGTTTTGCTGAAATAAACTAACACGGCTACCCCTTTGGAGTACCATAACATCTAATTCTCCATGATATACATTCAAATGTATCAGAACACATTCAGGAGGAAGGATGGTCTTATAGGTAAGATAGTGGAACTTGAAATCCGAGATAAATTCCTGGCTGTTACTCAGACTTCCTCAGACTGGGACAAATCAATAGTTCAGCGCCTCAGTTTCTCATCTATAACATTTTGCCTCAACTACTTAGAGTGAAAGATCTTCAGAGGAGAGCCTGCCTCTTATTTTCTGTTTGCACAGTGGCTAGCACAATGAGGTCCTGGTCTTCCCAGGAGTTTTTAAATGTTATTGAAATATAATTATTATTTATCTGTAATAACAACAGCTCCATAGGGGCCTCTGCTAGTGGGACTCCTATGTAGTTTCCTCAGGAATCTAAGATGCCTTCCCTGATCTTCAATGATGGCACTATTCAGCAGAAGAAAGGAAAAAAGTCTCACCAAATGATACCAGAGGCCATCCTAGAGAAAAAGTTACATCACAGTATTGACTTCACAGTATTGAAGTCACATTTTCAACTAAGAAGTTACTCTTTCTGTTCTTCTCTAGGGCCGGATTAACTAGCCTAGGGGCCCTTGGCTGTCCCCCACTGTGGGCCCCCCCTGCCTGGGACCCCACACCCCACACCACAGGGCCCCCGCACCCCCAGCATGGAGGCATGTGGGTGGGATGTTGCTGGGGGAGAGAGGCAGCTCTGGGGCCAGAGGGCGCTCCCACTCCAACCTTGCTCTGGCTAGTCTGCCCCTGAGGGTGGGGCTAGCTGGCACGCAGCATGGATCCCAGTGCACCCCTCCCCAGGTGGAGCAAACAGGTGCTGCCCCTCTTCCCCCCCACCCAGTGGTGGACCAGTCAGCCCAGGGATAGGGCAGGAGCATGGAGTCTGGCCTCTGGCCCCCTCCCCCCAGCACTGACAGGGCAGGGCCTCTTCCAGCGGCCCCCTCTCCCAGCCCTGCTGACACTGAGTGAGGTGGGGGGCAGATGAGGGTTTGAGGAGCAGGAGCCTGGGCCCCCCTTTAGGCCAGGACCTGGGGCTTCAGCCCCTACAGCCCCTGAGATAATCCGGCCCTGCACTCCACCGCTCTCAAGCCACCAGTCTGGAATGACCAGATAGCAAGCAACAACTCACTAAAAAAAAATTCAGACTACAGAGAAGGCAAGAATAACTGAAGTGCTAGACAAGATCAACAGCCATAGCCCTTGGGGCCCTTTAACGAAAGGCAGAATTTCTATGAGGATGAACATCCACATTCCATAGTTTGAGATGGTATGCAAGGACTTTCCATGAGTAAATTTACACAACAGAAGCCTGTCCCTCCCCTTCTCTCCACAAATGCCAGAGGACTCTGTTGTCCTTCTCTCCACAGACAGCCGACAGACAACCAGCGGAATTATTCTTCTAGTTAAACTTTAGAGAATTCTACAAGCAGCCTTCAGAAATGCATAACCCACTTCTCTAAAAGTGGTTTCAAAGGCCTTGACAATTCTTTTTTGAGCATTCAAGACAAAAAGACAGATGGTTAAAAGTGCTATATCTGACCCAAACTGAATTTAAAGCTCGAGTGTACTCTGCAAAGTGGTTATGTGAGGAAAACAGCATCTTCTTCCTCAGTATATCTGCCTCCTGTGTATACAGGGCCACAGTTGAAACAATGTATAGCAAAAAACCTTTTATCACTTTTGTCCATGCTACAGACCCAAACCAACATTAGGAACCCGAGGTAGATTTCCTGACTTGTCCACCACCTTGTGCAGAATTGTTAATCAGTAAGTCCCAGTTGCAGGGACACCAATGTTTTCAAATTCTGCCACCCCGAGTAACAACTGTGCAACCCCAATGAAAGGAAACTGTTCACCTCACAGCCAGCCTGCTCACATTGTGTTATATGTGGGCACGAAGCCTTCAGTGCTTAGGAAACTTGAACTAGCTTAGAAAGCTTCAACACAGGCAAGCACAAGCACATCAAACCTCTCCACTCTCTACATAGGTTTCCCATAGAATTTTGAGAAGTTCAAGAACTAGGTCCTTATCTCAAGGTGCTTCATGGCCTTGTCTAGACCACCTACAGCTCAAGGATGAAACCTGTGGTTGACAGCTGTGCTCCTCTGGCACAATGAAGCCATACAATAAAGATAAAACTCAGAGTCTTCTTAGGCCTGTCCAAGACTGTGGAATGAACTCCCCAAGAACTGAGGACTATAACACATCTCCCGACATATGGCACCAAGTGTAAGGTGCAGTTAATTGACTTTGCCTTCTCTAACAAATACACAGCAACATGTATATTTAAAAAACCCCTGAAACCTTACCGAAACAAGACAGTCCACTAAACATGCCACATGCCCCAGGAGAGGATGAAAGAAGAAACATCACATGGACAGCCTTGCTTAATGCACTAATGGAAGGCAGATTCCTTTTATTGGACCAATTTCTGTTGGTGAAAACGACCAGCTTTTATGCTTACACAGAGATCTTCTTCAGGAACTGGAAGGCACTCAGATACCAGAGAGCATGGTGTAAAAAACCTATATAGAACAGGAAATGGCAATTTTTGGACACTGAAATTACACAGATAAAATGAAGGCAACATTTGGCTTGCAGACAGTCACTGGTAATGATGTGTGACTCAGAAAAAGTCCAGCTTGACTTTCAGATCCCAGGCTGAGTAAACAAGTTTGGTAGTTTTAACTGCTAAGTGAGTAAGTCTGATATGGAATGATTAAGATCTGAAGTAGCAGAACTACACCACTTTTTTACAAAGTAGCTTTTCAGACTAAATAAAGCTACTGTGCAGCAAGGAAAGATGTGGCAATCCAGTGCAATCCCTTGCATGCACTAACTTGCCACATGAACACTGCTACTGTGCAGTGAAGTTTTAGAATGTGGCCTGATGCACTACTGCTTGGCAATTGTTAAGTCAAGGTGCACTCCAAGATCTTTGCTGACTTATAATAGCATCCAAATGGTGAGTTACTGCACAGCAAGCTGGTGTGCTGTAGAATCACATCCTTCCCTTGAGAAGAAAAACAATCTGTGTGGAAAATCTATTTTTATAAAATAGATACTCTTGAAAGTCAATGAATAACTTCCTCAAATGTATGACTTCCAAACCCTAAAACATCACTTTTTAAAAAGGCAACTGGACACATTTTCCTCTCAAGGGCACCAGAGAATTCCCCAAGGACTCTTAGATCTAAATTATGCATAACCCTTAGGTTTATACAGCATTTAATAGGATTGCAATGCTCACTGATTACAAAATCACTCAATACATTATGCAGCTTGAAGACAGATGGGGGATAAGGCAGAAAATGATTTTTTATACAGCATATCATGGGTGGCTGGTATCAGAGGCTGGGGGAAGGCTTAGCCTTCTCTAACAGTCAGATACAGCCACACCCACTCACCACTCTGGAGCCCCGTCCTTCCTGATGCCTCCCAGCCAAGGCAGGGGCCCACTCCCAGACAGATGCTGCAGCAGCAGCTGCTCTTCCCGTGCTTAATGCTCAGTGACTCCCAAAGTGGGTGGGAACAAGGGCCCAGCAGGCCAACTGTTGGGCTGAGACTCAGGGCAGGTGGGGCCAAGCTCCTCTCCAGCTACAGTAGGGGGCTTGGCTTGAAGGCGGCAGTGGCCAGCAGCAAGGAAGGGGGTGGGAGGGGCACGGCCGCAGGGATGAGGGGCTAGGCCATTGGGCTAGCCTCCCCTAACAGGGGATTCACCGGCTTCCAATGAGCATAGTGTCTTTCCATATAGTAAAACTTTTCAAATGGTTGATAATGATGGCCTAAAGGGCCACATCTCACTCCAAAGCATTCCAAGATTGCTGCAAACAACTGTTGGGACCCAAGACCAAGTTTACCCAAACTACAGACAGGGCATTCTTAGTGAAGGATGCACAACCGCAGAAATCTCTTCTGCACAAGTCAGGTTATACTCCTGTTTTGTCTCTTAGGCTATGTCAACACTTGCTAAAATTAGTTTAAATTAGTTAATTCGAACTAATTTTAGTTAGTTTGAATTAGCTTAATTCGAACTAGCATGGCCACACTGGAACGTTAGTTTGAACTAAGCAAGCACTTGCTTAGTTCGAATTAGCGATCCCCATTCATTTCAATGGCTGGTTAATTTGAACTAAGAAATTAGTTCGAATTAACATAGCCACATTGGTTAATTCAAACTAGTTAGTTTGAATTAACCCCTTAGTTCAAATACCCTATTCGAACTTATTAGTTCGAATTAAGGAAGCCCTTAATTCGAACTAACTAAAGCCTAGTGTAGCCATGGCTTTAGTTAGTTCGAATTAAACCTCCTTAATTCGAACTAACTTGCCAGTGTAGACATAGCCTTAGTGCACAACTTAGGACTTATCTATTTAAATAAGTATTTCCTCATTACTCAGATACTCAAGTGTCTAAGCTTATTCCCCCCTATATATCTCAAACGACTGGAAAAACACCTTCAGAATCAAGCCCACCAAGGGCAGAGCAGAAAATTCTGCCAAGATGATATTGAAGCTTACTGTCTAGATCCCCACGTGGTTGGCACTTGATCTTTGTAATCCACTGAAGAGGAAGTAACACTGTTGTGGGAAGGGTAATTTGAGAAAGCTTACAGGAGGTGGCCACTAACTGGAGAAAGCATTTAAAGTGGAACAAAACAAAAAACACTTTCTGATGCGGCAGTAGTAGAGGAATCTTTCAGGCTCTATAAGTATATTCTCACAAAAGAGCAGCAAAAACAGGGCATGAATCCAGTTTTTAAAATCCTTTCAGACCACCTTTGATGATATTCCTTACATCAGGCAGATATAATCACTGGGCAACATGTCTCCCCAACCTAAAGTCATGTGTGCTGCCTTCAGGTCTGAATGTTTGTCTGATTGTGGCTATCAGAACTAAAGTAAATCCTTCAATTCTATGGTGTAGAAACACGTTTGCCTCTAAAAATGTTTATTTCTACCTGGATCCAGACTACAATGCTTACTCCTACAAGAGATAGTTGTGTGTCAGGATGGGAAGGAAAAAAGAGAGGTAGTATACAGTATATTGGTATGTTGTATATTGGTATATATAGTATATTGGTAGTATGTATCTGTTTAAATACCTGAGGCACTCAAATATTACCTTGATATGAACCATAACTAAACATAAGTTAGCTCCACTTTAGATACTTGATGGTGTTGCAGGCCATTGGGGATCACAGGACCCACTTCACTGACATCAATATGGGGTGGTCTGGAAAGGTGTATGATGTGCATCTTTAGGAACTCAAGTCTGTTAAAAAAGATGCAAGTGGGAACTTTTTTCCTAGACCAATAAATAACTATTGGCCATGTTGAAATGCCAATAAAGATTCTAGGTGACCCTGCCTACCCCTGCTAACGAAGCCCTACACCAGGCATCTGGACAGCAAGAAGGAGGGTTTCAATAGGCTCAAGCAAGGGCAAAATGATGGTGGAATGTGCATTTGTACATTTAAAGGCACAGTGGTGCAATTTGCTTACTAGGTTAACCCTCAATTAAAGAAACACGTCAAAAGCCCTCTCTGCCTGTTATGTGCTCCATAATGTCTGTTAGACAAAGGGGGTGAAGTTCCTGTTTGGTTGGGCTGTGGAGGCATATAGCTTGACTGCAGATTTTGAGCAGACAGATGCCACTGCAACACAGAGTCAACTGCCGAACACTGTGTGTCAGGGAAGCACTGAAAACCTGTTTTTCGCAATGAGACCCCATAACATGCACCACTTAACTGTGCTGTGCTTTGCCTTCCCTTCCCATACTCTACCCATCTCCCACCCATGCACAGTTCTGAACCCTCTCCCATTACTCACCCCCTTGCTCTCAAGAAATAAATATAGATGAATTTTAAAGCAGAACTTTTTTTATTGTTGATCCTAGACAGTGGAGGGGAACGAAGATCATTTAACATTCTGCATGCATTGTCAGGGTACTGAAAGGGGATACAGAACCATGTTTGTCTGTGCAAACAAGAAAAAAACCCCACATATTCCCAGCCCCTAAAAAAACCGTCGCCTCTTTCTGCTCCTCTCAACTGATGACAAATGGAGCACGTACTGCTCTCTGCTCAACCTCCACCTATACCAGTTGTGGGTAGGGACTAGGAAAGAGTGTATTAGTTCAGAGTTTTGCACGGGCAGCAGCAGGAGTCTCTCTTGACCCGGAGTTTACTGAAGGTCAACCAGACGTCTCAACATGTCTGACCAATCCCTCATTATACCCAGCATCCCATCCTGCATTGTATGCGTACACTCCTGATCCCAGGCTGCCTTCCTGTTGTCTGATAGTGAAATCTTCCATGATCTCAGCTCTGTGCCAGCAACGGTGAAGTGTTCATTATCTTACTGAACATGTCATCCTGAGGTTTTTTCCCCACCTTCTCATCTCTGACAGCTGCTCAGCAGGAGTAGTAGAGCTGCGCTGAAAATCATGCTGTGCACTGAAAGGCAAACAAAGCCCAAGGTATCCATCGTTACAGGGTCCCATGGAACATAAGGAATGTTAAAGTGTAAAAAGAACTCTCCTTTACATTCCCAGGGAAGGGTGGACCAATGTCTAACTATTGCATGGGTCAGAGTGCCATTACAGCCATGGTAAGTAAGGGGCTGGTGCATCTGTGGTAGGAAAATCACCATTGCATTGCACCACAAGTGCATGCCACCCCACATAGGATTGTGGGGCTCCCTTAGTCCTCCCCAAAACCATTTCTGAAACAGCAGTCTAAAGACTGTGGGATATATAGAGTAAAGTATCCTTCAGGAAAAAGTATGGGCTCCTATTTGTGGGTCCTGAGACTCATGGTAACAAGTTCCTGTCCAGGAACTTGTGTTTCACCGACCCTAGAAACCATGAATGACAGCAGAAGAAGAGACGTTAAAAAAATGTATTGGGGGGTACTGTAAAATGTGCACCATATTCCCTAGGTGGCCATGAGTAATATTACTCTGCTGAGGGTGTCACAAGCAGAAAAAGAAGATTTGGTGCAAGCATCTGACTATAGGCCTGGCCTTTATTCTGTATTCTGTAATGAGACTGCACACAGTGGCGGGGGTGGGTGGGGGGGGAAGTGTCCTGTCACAGTGGAAGAAGGCTGCCCTCCAAAGAAATCTTCTGCAAAGGATTCTACACAAAAGTTTCCTGGAGATACCCATGGAGGATTCTCGAAGCGTCCCTGGGCACATAAACAATTTTTTCCCTATGCGTAAGCGTACCAACTACATGGAAGCCCATCCCCACCACCACACACACAATTTTTCTTTGCCATTACAAGCAGCTGCACTGGGGATATAAGCACAGAAATGAGACATGCAGTACATACTCACCAGATGTGCTTTCTGCCAGCATCTCAATGCAGATGTCCTTGCATTTGGCTGGGCTGCTCCTGTGTAGCAAATAGCTCCTGGTTTCAGAAAGAGGGGACACCCCACTTCCTTCAGCCTGTTCTCTGCATCCTCCTCATCCACAGACTCCTAACTCATCATGGCCTTGGATTTCCCTGAGGGATCTATTCTGCATGGTGATCCAGTGGTGGAGTCACCACTGAGAATCGCATGCAGCTCCTCATAAAAGTGCCATGTTATTGGTGCCAACCCAGAACAAGTTAGCCTCCTTAGTTTTCTGATATGCCTGCCTCGGCTCTTTGACTTTAGCCTGGCACTGATGTGAGTCCCTGTTGCACCCCTTCTCCAGAATGCTGCACAATATCTTCTCCTAGATATCCAAATTTCTTTTGCAGGCTTGGAGCTGAGCCAAAACAGACTCTTCACCTCACAGACTGATGAGATCCAAGACTTCAGGTTGACTCCAGGCTGGAGCATGTTTGGGGCATGCAGTCACCATGATCAGTTCTGCTGGCAAGTTCTTGCCACGTTGTGCAAATAGGGAAATGGGAATTCAAAATTTCCAAGGGCCTGAATGGAGTGGCTGTTTCCTGTGTACAAGTTTGTGTAACAGTGCCACCTGGAGACAGTGGTCATAAAAATATGCATAGTTAAGCTAAACAAACGAAGTACACATCTACAATACAAAATTAAGTCAACCCAAGTTGCATTGATTCTCAGCTACCACAGTAAGGAAAATGCTGCGGCAGCAGAGGAGCGCAGCGGTTGGCAGCGTGGCCGGATCAGGCCCGGGGCTGGCCTGCTGTGGCGGTGGTGGCGGAGCATAGTAGCCAGCAGTGCGGCCGGATGGGGTCCGGGCTCAGGGGACGGAGAGTGTGCAGGCCTTTGGGGTTCTTGCATGGGTGTGCAATGGCTGCAGCTTACAGCGAACGTTGCTCCTAGGTCATCTATTTCCATTCTTTTGCTTACTGAAATTTAAACATTTCTTGTTACAGGGTGAGCCTTCTTGAATATTTTATTGCAGAACTTTAGAAAGCAGCTTCTGTATATAAGCTACTGGGCCCCCGATTCCTAGGACAGCCATTTCATAAACAGGTTTATTTTTCTAGGAATTTTAAACATTTTTAGGCAGCAACATTTTTATCTGGTCATGTTCTCCCCTCACCCCAATGATGAAGCTTCTTCAAGCGACTGTTTTCACGTTTGTGTGTTTTCAGGTCTATTTTTGATAGGTCACACAAAATCATTCAAATTAGCAGGTTGTGAAACTATTTTAAATTATTTTTCTAGCCCACTCATATGGAACACAAAATATAATTATATTACTGTACTCCCTTTGTTGAAAAAGATGACTGCTGCTTTGTCCTATGGACATAAGTGCAGTGAAAAATACCAGCTTGTGTTCAGCCTGTACATAGTTTTTCTGTGAGGGGTGTTAGTTTTAAAGATTGTCAAAAAGAAATTTTGACTAGTAATGCAACTGTATTAGAGAATGGATCTGCAGACAGAAAGCCTCTGGACACAGCAACACAGCTGCTCCTACTATTGTTAAATTCTACCCTTCCTTCTATTTGTTTTCACGATCTTTTAATGGAAAATTTATGTTTGAAAGGGCACCGGGATAATCCAGACTCTTCTCAGGTTTGCCTGCTGTCAGGAATATTAGAGCTCCCAGTGCACAATCTAGGACTAAATCATCTTACCAGGAAAAGGATTATATTTTTATGTAACCGGTTTTTACAGCACGTCATCTATTAAGAACAACCTTGGAACACACTGCAATCTACAGTATCAGTTTAAACAAACACAAACCAACAAGCTGATTTCAGCTTATCAAGGTTTGCTTGATGCAAAGTGTGCCAGAGCATAAGCAGGGTTAAAGCAACAAACCAAGATTGACAGATGTGTGAAAAACTTAAGTAATAGGCCCCATCTTCACAGCATGCTAACCTCAATGAACTATTCTGAGTAGGCTAGACAGTGAGATAACTTTTGATGAGTTGCTATCAGGAGGTTAATGCAGTGAAAACATGCACCCAGGGGAACCCATTATCCCATAGTGCACCCATTCCTGTGTACTATCTTGCCATTTACCCATGCTATAACCCCTAATTAGAAGTGGTCTGCCTTCATAGCCCTCTGCTCAGCATTCACAATCCTACCCCTGTTTATTTCTCTAGTCTTGCTCATCTCCTGTGTTTAAAACAACAATGACCCTAAAATACCTGTGTATCAGTGTGCAGCTATGTGGTCATATGAACACACCAGAATCTTAGAATCTTAGGGCTGGAAGGGACCTCAAGAAGTCATCTAGTCCAATCCCCTGCTAAAAGCAGGACCACTCCCACTAAATCATCCCAGCCAGGGTTTTGTCTAACTGGACCTTAAATATCTCCAAAGACAGAGATTCCACCACCTTCCTAGGCAACCCATTCCAATGCTTCACCACCCTCCTAATGAGAAAGTTTTTCCTAATATCCAACCTTGAGCTCCCCAGCTGCAACTTGAAACCATTGCTCCTTGTTCTGTCCTCTGTTACTACAGAGAACAGCCTAGCTCCCTCCTCTTTGGAGCACCCCTTCAAGTAGTTGAAGCATGCAACCAAATCCCCCCTCAGTCTTCTCTTCTGCAGACTAAAGAAGCCTAGTTCCTTCAGTCTCTCCTCATAAGTCATGTGACCCAGCCCCCTAATCATTTTTGTTGCCCTCCGCTGGACTCTTTCTAATTTGTCCACATCCTTTCTGGAGTGGGGAGCCCAAAAATGGACACAATATTCCAGATGCGGCCTCACCAGTGCCAAATAAAGGGGAATAATCACATCCTTCAATCTGCTGGCAACACTCCAACTGATGCAGCCCAATATGCCATTAGCCATTTTGGCAACAAGAGCACACTGTTGACTCATATCCAGCTTCCCGTCCACCATAACCCCCAGGTCCTTTACTACAGTGCTGCTACTTAGCCAATCGGTCCCCAGCCTGTTGCAGTGCATGGGATTTTTCCGTCCTAAGTGCAGGACTTTGCACTTGTCTTTGTTGAACTTCATGAGGTTTCTTTCGGCCCAGTGTTCCAATTTATTTAAGTCTCTCTGAATCCTGTCCCTGCCCTCCAGCATGTCTACCATTCCCCCCAGCTTGGTGTCATCCATGAACTTACTGAGTGCAATCTATCCCATCATCCAGATCATTAATGAAGATGTTGAACAGAACCGGCCCCAGGACCAACCCCTGGGGCACTCCACTCATTACCGGTTGCCAACTAGACATTAAGCCATTGATTCCTACCCACTGAGCCCTATGATCTAGCCAGTTTTCTATCCACCTTACGATCCACTCATCCAACCCATACTTCCTTAACTTGCCGATGAGAATGCTGTGGGAAACCATAACAAAAGCCTTGCTAAAGTCGAGGTATATCATATCAACAGCTATTCCTGCATCCACAAATCCAGTCATCTCATCATAGAAAGAAATCAGGTTGGTCAGGCATGATTTGCCCTTAGTGAATCCATGTTGACTGTTCCTGATCACTTTATTTTCCTCCAAGTGTTTCAGGATGGATTCTTTGAGGACCTGCTCCATGATTTTCCCAGGGATTGAGGTAAGGCTGACTGGTCTGTAATTCCCCAGATCCTCCTTTTTCCCTTCTTGAAGATGGGTACTATATTTGTCTTTTTCCAATCCTCCGGGACCTCCCCAGTTCATCATGAGTTTTCAAAGACAATGGCCAGCGGCTCTGCAATCACATCTTGGTGCAATCACATCTTGGTGCAGATTTGGGCCAAAATGAGCAAAACCCACTTCAGCGGTACAAAAAAAAGCACACTGAATGGTACAAAGGTGTATCTAAGGGCCTGGCCAACCAAAGGACTGAATGGACTGGATGTCAGTGCAGAATAAGGATACAGGGTCTCAAGGTGAATTACCAGAATGCAAGGAATAAGTATAAGGAACCTGGTGACTGCCAACAGGCAGTTTGACAGTGAATTGAACTGGATGCAAGAGCGCCCCACAAGAGCAGAGAGCCCCATTTCAGCATGGACTTGTCCATGGAGTTGGGATGAGTTCAGGTTCAGAACCTGGATGTCTGTGAAGACAAGATGAACGCTGCCCTGGACAGACAGACAGACAGGGTGTGGCCCTAGGCTGGGAGACTAAAATAGTTTTGAGTCAAAGAAGCTGGAGAGGAGGACTTAGTATTTCAGGCCAATAAGATAAAGAGAGCATCTTTGTTATAATGAAGGATATTGTGAAATAGTGAGTGGGTTCTTAGCTTCTCCTAGCTTTGACTTAAGATGAGGACCATCAAGCTCATCTACCTCCCTGCCCATGCATTCCGCTTTCAGCAGCTGAGTGCAGCAGTTTTTCTTTTTAAATGAAAAAGTATTTAAATAAGACTTAAAATATTTATGGCCATATCCCAGCCAAAATATAAACGGCCATTAAGCTATATTTAAAGCCACTCACAGCCACTTCAAACCATCTGCATATTAAGATACCTTGCCACTGTTGCAGAAACTGGTTTATTACTGATCTGATTTTGATCCATTCTTGGTGAGAAATAAAATACATTTTTTCACCATTAAAAATTCCAGGTGTTCTCAAAAGATTCCTGGGGAAGGTAAGCCTTCCACTGTTGCCATTATACTTTGCAAGTATACTCTGTCACAAGTCACAGAAAGATTTCCTTACTTACCCTGGATTTGGTCTTTCTTCCATTCTGGTATCTCAAGCAGCACCACATGCTGCAAGGTTGCAGCTGCCAGAAAACTATGCAATAAAATCCCCATTGCTGCTATGTCTTATAGTAAATGTCTCCCTTTCCCTCAAAAAAAATGTTTTGGGAAGTTGGAAGGTAAAATTAACCCTATTTCTTCTTTTAGGATAGCTCCATTAGAAAAGTTCTCAGAGAAGTTTGATGGCAGAATGAAAATACAAAGAAAGTAGTATGCAAGGTCTTGGAGAAAATTTTGAAGGAGAAAGTACTTAAGGCTATAGAGGATAACGGTAACTGTGATAAACATGGCTTTACAAAAGGGAGATCGTGCCAGACCAACTTGATCTCCTTTTTTAAAAGGATAACAGATATTTTAGATAAAGGGAATGCAGTGGACCTAATTTACTTAGATTTCAGCAAGGCATTTGATACAGTTCCACATAGGGAGTTATTACTTAAGTTACAGAAGATGGGGATTAATATGAATATAGTAAGGTGGATAAGGAACTGGTTAAAAGGGAGACTACAGCGGGTCATACTGAAGGGTGAACTGTCAAGCTGGAGGGAGGTTACCAGTGGAGTCCCTCAGGGATCTGTCTGGGGACCGATCTTGTTCAACCTTTTTGTTACTGAGTCTATGAGAATTCTCAGATAAAAATTGTTACTTTTCACCTGCTGCTGCACAGAAAAGAATTGCAGTAATTCAAAGACACTCACGAATATTTACTCCGTTGCCTGTCAGCAGGAACAAGTGCAACATAGAGATGGCCTGGCAACTGGAGGACCTCTCAGTGCCAGTAAAAGAATCCTGAATTTGAGGGCAATGTGACTGGAGAAGGGATGGCTTGGTAATAGAGACTCATAAGGAATGTTCTAGACTATCAGAAAAGCTGGAATTGAAGAAGAACATGCTGCAGAGTATATCTACCGTGATTGTGAGATAAGGAAGTGAGACATGGAGTTTTATAGGCATGTGATTGATAAGACTATTCAAGCTCCTGTATCATGGGGGTAAAATCCCAGGAATCAGGATCCTTATGGAATCAACTCCACTTTACTACTACCAAAATACAGATAATATAGAACAATTTCCCTTGGGAGCCAATTAAGCATGGATCACTACAGCATCAACAGTAACAGATTCACTCTACTCTTAATCCAATGTGCCAGAAAGAGATGGATACACCAATCATTTGTATTTTGTTTGTGAATTATCTGTCTTATGTTTGCACATACTTTCAAAAAGTTAAAGCTGCTTGCATTTTTAGCATCAATGAATTTCAATAAAATTGAATTAAAAGGACTCTGTAATTCTTTAACGCTTGCAGACACCCTACATCTGAATAAAAGGAAAAAGCCTCAATGCATCATACACAAGACCCCAAATATGCCATGCCACCCCATTAATCACACACAATGTACTCACTATTCATCCCAAACACGCAAGCACAAATGGCAGTAAGATTGTATGTTGGTTGTCTGTGAGTACGCACTGATTCAAAGTTGCCAGCAACCCAGTCCAACCTAAAGTAACAAACAAATATATATTATGAAACATGTAACATGGTTCAATCATGTGTATTGTATTAAAGATGCTACAATCCAAATGAGTTTGTAAGCAGGACCACCTTGCCTTGATTTGGCCAAAGGGACATTTCCTGTCATCATCCTGCAACTTACTAATTTATAGTAAAATTGCCTCTTGTCCCATTGATGCACATCAGGGTAAGGATTCAACCACCACATTAGTAGAGGGAACACAAGGTTTCCTAAAAATCGCATTGAGGGCAATATACAAGCTTGCCCATGCTTAAAACAGGCCAGACTTTTGTAACACCCTAGCATCAAGCACCTTCCAAGTTAATACCATGTAGGTGTCAATGAATATGCCAAGGTGGTCCAAAAGGGCCTGCATAACACGGGAACAGTATCTTTTCCTGTTCATCAACTTGTTTGCTGGCATAAGATGGGCATATGCATCCTATCAATTGCACCTGCACAATTTAAGAAGCTCATTCATTAAAACCCTGCAATTGTTTCAGGAATATTTGCAATTCTGAGAAGCCTGAGGGACAGCATAGCATTAATTGCCTTGCAAATCTCAATGATCACTGTGCCAACTACAGATTTTCCAACCTCAAGCTGATTGCCAACAAGCCTGTAGCAATCTAAGGTTGCCAATTTCCACAGGGCTATCATAACATGTGTCTGGACTGCTATTGGGTCTGTCATCTGGGTGGTCTGCCACCTAAGTAACTGGTCAGGATCCTCTTAGCTTCATAAATGTGCCTTTCTTCAAGAGAGAGCTCTAAGCCACTGCTGGTCATCCCACATTTACAGCACAATATGGTCTCCCCTCCTCGCCCCCCAATGTGTGCTTGTGTCCCTGGGTCAAAAGCTGCACACTGTGTAGGAGTCATCTGCCATTAAAAGAGCCACCCACTCACTCCAAGCCTCAGTGTCTGCGTGGTCCCATGTAGCTGCTTCTGTTGTACTACTCCTAACTGCAAGCAATTGCTGCCATCTTCTCTGACCCCAGAGCTACCACTGAAATGCAGGTCATCTGATAGCAGCTTGTGCAGAAGCATGAAAAAGAAACACTGCCTTAATAATATCCTTAGACCTAGGAGATAGAAGATTCATCTTTTTAGCATCTAACAGTTCATCATGACACCAGCTTACTTACTGCCAGGAAATGAAATGGCTTGGAAACTTTGCATAAATAATTGTGTGTAATAGCATGGGGCGGGAAGCATTGTAGCCAAAGTGTAGGGAGTTATTGCTGATCAAAACATGCTCCTTGCTACCTGCCTGTCTTTTATGGATTTGCACTCTGATCTGCAATGACTATTGCCTGAAGTTAACAACAGGATTCCTCCAGTTATTGAAAATCCAATCTAGAGTTAACATTTTCCTCAGGTTTTTGTTTGGTGTTCATTCTTTCCTTGTATTCTCCCATCTGTTGTGTTAGATTGTAAGAGCCTTGGGACTGGGACGAGGCTTTTGTCCTGTATTTGTACTCTCCTCCTACAACGGGATCCTGGTCCATGACTGGGGCTGCTAGGTGCTGCAACAATACAAATAACAACAGAGCTCCTCCACTGATTGCAATGTTTTTATTCCAACTAGGAGAAGTGAAGAATTAGGGAGTGATAAACCACACAGGAAGAACAAATCAGCTGAACACAAGACGCTCAATAGATAAATACTGAGAACCACTGATACAGAGTACTTTAGTTATTATTATTATTATTATTAGACGACCATTGTCTTCCCTGTACTTTTCCACCTTTCTCTAGCAGATGGCATAATCTTTATAGGTTTTAATGGCAACCTCCATCCAGAAGAAAGCTTACCAAGCATCTGGCCCTGTGGTACACGAGTTAGGGCAAGCACCTGAAAAGCCCACAGTTGCTGGTTTAAATCTGACCTGGGGCTGAAAAGCTGCTATTTGTAGGTTTGGATTTGATCTGCTTTTAGACTTGATTGAAAAATAATATCAAAAAACAAGTTTTTTTTAGAACAGATGACCTAAAAACCAACACTAAAAGGGACAAAACAAGTACAGAAGTAATTCAGATTGGTCAGACATTTTAAGTACAAGGCATTTGTTTGCAAAAGGTCAGCTGGCCAGTGTAGCACATAGTTTGGCTACATTCTGTTATAGTGCTCAGCTGACTTCTCAAATTGCAATAGTATGCACAATTACCAAGACACAGAATAGCTACATTTAAAAAAAAAAAAAAACAATGGATTGGGTAGATGGTTGTGCAGCATCCATGCAACAACTAACCATACAACACTGTATACATAAAACACATCTTCCAATGAGTTCATGATGAGTTATGGGCATTCAGCACAGCACAAAATTTCATGAAATGTATCACTGAGCAGAGAGAGGGAGCAGATTTCTGTAATAAGTGGGTTATTATTTCTGTAATAACTGGGTAATGGTTCTTCTGTAGATGAGCCAAAAGTAGAATATAATCCAGACGGAGAGAGACATTTTCAAAATGAAGCAGATTCCTGCACCAACATGAAGCCCTACTGATGCTCCTGGGACTCCTGGGGATGCAACAGTCAGAGTTTCAAGCCAGTTGCAGGACTGTGGCGTTGGTCCAGAAACACTTCCATTCTTTTGAATTAAAGGAGTTTACCAATAGCCTGTGTATTTGTCTTTGGTTTCAGAGAAAGAAGTATTTTCAAATGGAACCCTGTACTTCAGGAATTCACATCTGCCTTTAAATTTCTGTAGGGCTGCATTTTAATTTCAAACAAGGGATCCACACATCTAGCTAATATGGACCAATCAAATTTCATTTGTTTTCTCTTGCATGCCATGACACTGAAAACATCACCAGCTAGTCACATTTACCGATTTAAATCAGGCAAAGCTCGAAAACACACTGAGAATAAAGTTACTGGCAGTTTCTAATTTCATTAGAAAATATGAAAAGCAGAACTAAAACTGATGAAATGGTTTGCTTTTTAAAAATGCTGTTCAATTATAGTTTATTTTACAGTCTAGGCGTGTACGTTAAAACAAGCACAGACTGACAAGTCCCAAATTTGTTTGAAGTCATCTTATTGCTAGCTTTAAGGCCAAACTAAAGGCCATGTTCACAACTGAAAAACAAAATATTTGCAGGAGCTAGTTTTTTTCTTACGAACACAATTGTTAATTTTTTTTTACATGATGTTGAAAGTGCTGAGGACCCAACAGCTCCCATAGGCTTGGTGCTTAGAATCTCCTATCCGGTCTCTTACTGACTGGACACAGTATCAGAAACATAACTTTCAGCAGCCCCCTGTCGGCACTTAAAAAAAAAATTCTTGGTTATGGGAAAAATTTTCAAAAGCACCTAGGACTTAGGCTCCTGTGACAGGGTGCTGTTAGCGACTGTCAGTAGAGCCCTATGGATGCCAGCAGCTAGAGGGACTCACTTGCAGCTGTACAGAGCCTGATGAACTAATGAAGTAATTAGTTCACCAACTAAACAGCTTCCAGACAAAGGCAAGTAGCATAAAAGACTGAGCCAGGGAGGGGAAGTCTTTTAGCTGCTTCTCTATTTGTCCTGTACCTGGAGCACAAGAGAGAGATAATAATAAAGACACTTGGTGAAGGTACTCTGGTGGACTGTGTGTATGCAGTTAATTCACCCAGAGGCTTACCAGCTAGAGTTTTCCAGGAGCTGAAGGGAGAATCAACTTATAGCTCCTAAGTAAGTGCCATTTTCAAAATCTACTTTGGCACTAATAGTGTAAGCTTGTACCCAGATTACCTATCTCCTACAAAATAACTCTGAATAGATAGCTTGACCAAACAATTATGAAATATCTTCCACAAATTCCTAAACCACCCAACTTCGCTTTGGTATACTATTTTCAAAAGCACCTAAATCTCATTTTCAAAAGTGATGTACTAGCTTGGGCTCCTATATCTCAATGACATTCAGTGAGAGTTAGGCTCCAAAGTGCAAAAGTCACTTTTGAAAATGCCAGGAAAAGTTAAAGTTTATAGGAGCAGAAGTGACTGAATCAAACAGTCACAGAACAGCTGAATATGTAAGACAGCTAGGAAACAAAAGTTAGAAATGCTGCACAGCCTCTCATTCATTAAGGATGATTTGTAGGAAGAGCTGAAGAGGAAAGAATATTATATGTGAAGTTGTGTATATGCAACTTAGCATTTTTCCTTTAGGGATCTCAGAATGTTTTACAGATGTTTAGGCTCAACTCCTACAAAGTAAGTATTTATCCACATCTTGGAAAAGAAGAAACTGGTAGAGATTAATTACTTGCATGCAATAATTTGGGGACAGAGTTGGCAAGAAAACCCAGTTCCCTGCGTTTTGACTTCTATGTTTAAACCACACAGCAATCACAATCCCTTCCTGTGCCTGCTGAAACTCTCTAGGTAAAATGGAACAGAGAATATGAAAGGTGACGGCCACACTTTCACTTCTGACTTCTATCAGTGACTAAGATACATGCTGTAGCTACATTAGTTTTATAGAGTACCACTAGGTGGCAACAGTTACATAATAATGGCTAATTCCAAAGGGGTAGCCGTGTTAGTCTATTGTAGAAAGACAAGAGAGTCTTGTGGCACTTTTAAAGACTAACACATTTATTAATCGCATGAGCTTTCGTGGGAGAAAATCCCACTTCGTCAGACGCTT
>ML685772.1:11032205-11216843 GCA_007922175.1 Pelusios castaneus | reverse complement strand
AAGCGTCTGACGAAGTGGGATTTTCTCCCACGAAAGCTCATGCGATTAATAAATGTGTTAGTCTTTAAAAGTGCCACAAGACTCTCTTGTCTTTCCATAATAATGGCTGACAAGTTCCAAAGGGGTAGCCCTGTTAGTCTTGGTCATCAAAACAAACAAGGAGTCCTGTGGCACATTTAAAGACTAACAAAATAATAATGGCTGTTTCTGGGAAGTATCTGAACATAAAAGTCCATTCAGTTTTTTTTTTTTTCTTTTGAAATTTACATTACACCAGTACTTTGTTTAAAGTAATTTAACTGAAACTCAACAGGACATGTGAAGCCAAAGTGGGGATCAAAAAGTCAGTCCGTTTCAATTTAACTTCAAACATCTTTTCATGTGACATTTAATTTTTTTTTATAGTCATACAATGAAATTACTGAAAGCTACTGAGGCTACAAATAGATCTTCTTTAACACAACAGTATTTGCTCTAAAAGAGATATGACATTCACAGCACTGGACTGTATTTGAAAAACTTTCAATTTCCACTTCATGTCATGCAAGATTTAAGAGCCAGGATATATTCCATCCCAAAAATCGCTATACAAGAAAATGTTAAGGTTGCAATGGCAGCAAATGCCAACAGTTAAAGGCTACACATACAGACCTAATTATTTCCCCTCCCACATATTCACAGTACATAGTCTCTTTATTACTTGAGCATCTAAGTTTTTCCACTCTTTATATATGCATAATTTCACAAACACCCATCCCTAGTTCATTCCTTTATACTTCATTGGTTTCATTATCATAATGGTCCACTATCTCTAACAAAACTTTTTAGGAGAGAAGTTCTCTTCTCTCATAGGCATGTATTTTAATAACTTTTGCTCAAACTTAGGATCTCTTTTCAACTAGCAGCACAGCTTTCCTTTGAGGCATTTCAAGGGACACACCAAGTGATTACAAAACTAAGTTATGTCACATACACATGAACAGCATAACCTTCTTAGTTGCCCTTCAAGAGCTATAAAAGTTAGCTACAAATTTAATTTAACTGCCAACCTAGGTGGTCCACAAGTGTTAGAATGTAATTTAATGTTACTCTCTATTGTACACTATGTATAATCTATTATAAACAGGTGCACTGTATAGCTTTTATACAAAATAATCCACGGGCTGTCTTGCATATAGAGTTTAATTAGTACACTGTTCCTCGCAACATTACACTTGCATATCTAACGTTACAGAAATAATTGTAAATTATATTGTTTATGATCAAAGCAACAGGATCCATGGCAAACTCCCAAATTCAGTACCAGATTTATGATTGATACATATAATTCACTCCTGTGCTTTATGAGTAGGAGATACATGACAGGAAAACAGTTCAAGTTACTAGGGATACAGAAAATGCACCGTTAAAGTATTCCAGTGTTTCTTTTATAGTTGAACCTTAATATTTTCTGGCTTTTTAAAAAAACTACGTTTTTTAAAATGCCTTTTCTTGATTGCCCAGCTTGGTGAGCACACATTGCAGCTCTCCCTTGTCTGGAGTAGCCATGAAGTATTGGATCTCTTGGGTCTGTGGGGGAAAAAGAGAGACTGTGCAAGCACAGTTACAGAACTGTTGTAGAAATGTGAACATCTATGAGCAGACTGCACAGAGAATGCAGGTTAAGGGATATAACAGGGAACTGCACCAGTGCCACGTGAAAGCAAAGAAACTGTGGCCAACATAGCAGAAGATAAGGAAGGCCAACAGTAGATCTAGTGGCAAGCGACTTTTACAACAAGCTGCATGCCATACTTCATGGAAGTTTTTTTGAAGTTTATACCGAGCATAGCTTAGGTGCTTCAGGCATCTTTTCATTGTCAAGGTATTCTGCAGAGATTAGAAAATAAGCAGGGTCCCCGACTCCCTTGTTTCCTCCCTCCACTTTGAACTGTCAGGTTGAACTCCACCTCATACATTTTTTAAATGCATCTATTAACGATATGGAGTTTTCAAAGTATGCAATTCTAATATGTTCTTTTTTAAAAAAAGATATGGGCATCAGCCACCTTTGTCTAAGCATGTGACAACATACACCACAAAAGAATTGTGCATGCACTTCTCTTCACCTCTTTAGCATATACCTTTCCTATCTTAAAATATTGTGACAGATCACTGAGAGCCTATTTTGAAAGCACAGTACAGTATAAGCCTGTTTGATGAAGAAATTAAGTGCACTGTCATCTGAAAGTAACTGTGCATTTACACATGTAAACTTTTAAAATTGAACAAAATCCCATTTAACTAACTTTTTTGATAATTAAGAGCACTGAGTGACAGACTTGCATTGCCTATTTATATAGTAAACTCCATATAGATACCTATTCTAAATCATTTATATAGTGCTGTAAATACAGTGTTGTGTGGAGCATTTATTTCACAAAACTTAAATGAGATGTAACCCTATTCCCAAATTACTTACAGACTAACTAAGACAAACCAAACAACCATGTCTCATGTATGTTCTGCCTACTCTGGAGTTATCTGTGATCAAAGTATCCAAGAGCCACTCCTCAAAAGCAAGACTGGTGACTGTAAAATATGGTCCAGACTAATGCCTCTGAAAAAAAATCAACCATTATTATTCCTGATGGTATTCATTCTGACTGGGCCACCAGTGCCTGCAAGGCTCTTCAGCAAATGTGAGGGTATTTTTAACATCTTGCATGTCCAAACAAAATGGCATATGAATTTCTATTTTTAAAATGAATATATACACATGGGTAATAAAATTATTCAGTGACCTTTAGTTTGTGGAAGCCAAAGAAAATTATTTTCAGAGCAAAGTTTTGTTTTGAACCTTGGCTCTGGTGGAATTTAAAGGTTAACAGTCACTGAATGTGTTCAACATTTTAACCCAGGGACAACCACTCCTATCTACTCCTGTAAGCTGTAGAACAGCTTGTACTCACAAGTCTGTGTTAAACCTAGTAGTCCTAAAACCCAGGTCACAGAAGATTATACAATTGTCTGTCTAACATAGATCTAATAAATGCTTCTATCACAATTACATCCCCTCTATGATCAGTAATGCTAGATGTGAAATCACAGAGTTTTATCATGCTGTTATTTACCTAAATGTGTACCTGCTTTACTCTCTCTCTCTCTCACACTTCTTTGACTACTTATTTTTTTAACAGTAATAAATTAATAACATGAATTATTAAATATCTGGTAGCTAAAATAAAAGTACACATCTAGAGCAATGTGCACAAACCATTGCGCAAGTCTAGTCATGTGTGATAGAATAGGAAGATGCTCATAGTTTTAGATTTAAGTAGGTAGACTAAATGGGATGGTAAATATTTCTGAAACTTGAAGATCTCTGGTTCAGCTGTCACACTGATGTCAGAATAGCAATGGTACAGGGAGGTAATCTCATCTGAAGTGATATTACTTGATTGGAGTGCTGACATGGCCCCATTCCCCAAAGTACTACTATACTCTCTGATATGCTACTTGTCACTATATGACAGACACAGGGCAGTTCATCATCACAAGTGAAAATTCATTTATTTATGAGGCCTTGTTTGCTTTAAAGATTATAAATGGTTGAATAGCTGTATAGTACATGATCACAACATACACAAAGCAGAACTATGGTTCATGCAAGAAGTGACACTTGTAGGTACATATACACATTGTCCAGATCGATCAACAGATGAGAAGTTTAGAAATTACAAAAAGCCAGGAAATATTGAGTCAAGGCTGAAGCATTCTTTTTGATCAGGATGAACATGGTATTTGAAGGTCACTCACAATTCAGAGAATCCTGTTAAAGATCATATCAGGGGCAATACCTGGACAGAGAATTAGTTAAGGATTGAGTTTCATCCTCAGAGCTAAAGTTTTTGTCAGTTTAAGCCATCCTTTAATATAAATTTCATTTCACCAACCACTGTGTAAATTCTTTTCTATATATTAAAAGGGAAGGGCCAGGAAAGAATATAATCCCAAAGGTTAATAGAAGCAAGAAGGTTCAAACACAAATACCAAAATTCATAAGTCCAGAATTTAGGAAAAATCTTTTATAAAGATCACAGCCTGGAAATTAAAGCTGACTATATCTGAATATAGCTTGTAGAGCCAGTATGTAAATGGAAGATAAACCAAAGTCATAGGGATTCCACTAAAATTATGACAGGGTTATGTATTTCTGAGCAGTTTTTCCAGTGTATTCTGCAGACAGTGTTTTCTTTAACACTGGACATGCGTCTTTTCTCATTTGATTCTCAAAAATATGTAGTGTCAACAACACGAAGTAATCTCATTCTCTAGTGATATTTCAGTAACTATTTTCCCATAGTCCAAAGGATGTCGCAGTTCGGGGCAACAGCACCTGTATTCCCCCTCTACCGTCCAGCAAGGGCACACTTTGTCTCCCTAGCCATTGCCTTTCTTGGGTGGAGACCTATGTCTTTCTCCCCACCCTGACTGGATGTTTCCTGGCTGAACAGTTTGCTGCTTTCACTGTTATTCCCAGCAAAAGACAGTCTGCCTAAAATAATCTGCTTAGTTTTTCTCCTCAAAGATTGTGTTATTGCTACTGCATAGCTCCTTCTAAGCAAGCATGTTTTATTTTTATGTAAAAGCAAAAGAGGAAAAATTAAAAACAATAAAGGAACCTATATGCATATCAGTAAGTTAACTAGAGGTCACCTCCCTCCAACATGTTGGGGGAAGTGCAGGTTCAATAAGTATGCAGCTCTACCACCCTGGTTGTCCCATGAAAGATGAAGAACACATGGAGGAGGAAAGGCCCAACCCTAGCATATGCTTTGCCTTCACCCTTCTTTCTAAGCTATTTATCCCATTGTCAGTTCAATGAATATCCCCCCTCCCAGAGAGTCTGGGCTAGTGAGGGATGAACCTCTTAAGTCAAGATTTGTTTTTAAATTAGCAAGAGGAAAGACCACCTTGCAGATTGATTGCTTTGCTGATGCTGGACGAATGCTATGGCTTCCAATTTTGTCTGCATTAGCTTCCATAAAGAGCAGACCACAACAGTGGCAGGAGACTGTACTCTCTGGAAATGGGTGATCTGAAGTAAGCACTTTATGCTCCACGGGCAGGAGAATTAATAAATGAGTGAAAAGGAAAGCTGACCATAAATTCTTAATACAGTCAAGTAAAAAAGGCCAAGAAAACCCTTTCATTTCAATTTTCACCAATAAGATCTTGGTCATTTAAAATTGAAATCGGTATTCAAATTGTATTTGTTTTTTGCAGCTTAATTCCTTTCTTATGCTAACTTCTATGTCAATAGCTATTTGTTATACATACTGAGCAATTGCTCATGTACTACTTCACTGTTCAACAAGAAGCAAAGGAGGGTTATAGTAGTAAGAGGCCTTCCCAATGAGAAATGAGGGCTCTATCCTAGAGCAGAGGTCACCAGAGCAATGAAGAAGCTGGTCCTGGGTTGTGGCATTACAATAGTTATAGGGCCATCCGGACAAGAATTTGGACCAGAAATTAGGCAATTAAAAGACAGAGAAGTGTATGGAATGACAATCCGTAATTGAATGTTTCAGCCTTTTCCCACTCTACAAATAAAAATGTGTGTTATTGGAGAAAATGCCTGCATGAATTTACTGGACCCAGGGACTACAGATATGAGAGCAAATGTATTAATTAGATTTCCACATATAAGGAAGCATCATGACAGGCTAAAGCTGGTAAGGTTTATTATTGGTTACTTAATAAAAGTTAGAGCTTTTGAGTACTGGGCAGGTGCATGTTTATGTACAAAACAAAATGAGTTAACCAGCTCTAAGAAGTTGATAATTCCCGCAGGGTCACTGAGCTGCCTACTAGTGTTCTCTAAAGTAACAGGCTTACTGTGTAATTTAAGGAGGTTTTTTTGGTTCCTGGGTCTGCGTGTGCTTGTAACTCAAGGAAAGGCACACTGCGCCTGGGGAGACGGGGGCCAAAAGCAGACTCAGTCGGCTAGGCCAGTAGTTTTCAACCTTTTGCGGGTCATGACATGCTTGGCCGGCCAGCCGGCCGGCCACACGCACAACCCTACAAGACACACTAGCCCACCGCCTCTAGGCTGAAACCAGCCCTCCACCTGGCTCTCCGCGACATGCTTACTACTGTGTGGTGACACATTAAAATGTCCTAACACAGTAGCCAAGAACCACTGTGCTAGGCAACTGAAATATGAAACAGATATGGCAGGGCAGAAGAGGGAGTTGGTTCAGAGCAAGGGGTTGGAAGCAACTGGGACAAGATAGGGCAGGGGCTGGTCCCCAGAGCAAGAGGCTGTAGCAAGCCAAGACCCTGAGAGGCAGAAAATATGAGGTTGGCCATCATGGATGGTGAGCCCAGCTGCTGGCCCTATTCCTCAGATTGAATTAGGGTCATGACATGCTCGGCCATGTGCGCAACCCTAAGGACACACCAGCCCACTGCCCCCAGGCCGAAATCCAGCCTCCCACCCGGCTCTCCATGACACGTTTACTGCTATGTAGCGACACTGTCATGTGTTTTGACAAAGTGGCTAAGAACTGCTGTACTAGGCCTCAGAGATTAGGAGACACACTTTTGAGCAACACGAGAGGCTAGCCAGTGCCTGGATAGCCGGCAGCACTCATGCTGAAAGGAGGAGCACTATATGAAAGAAAAGAGAAGAGTAGAGTAAGATAACAGAAAAGTAAAAGATAAACTCAGTTATCACATGGCAAATGCTTCTCTTGCTTGTCTGCTGAAAGTGTATCTGAGCACTAGGGTAGGAGATTAGAGGCAGGATTTTTGTAGAGTTGTTATAATATTTGCCCCTGCATCCCTTTGTGCTGAGCAAAACTCTGGGGAACAGAAGCAGCCTGATCCTCATAAAAGTAAGGCAGATCCCACATGCAAGTCTTCTGGGGATGTTCTGAACTCACCAAGCCAAGATACTTTGCAGCTACAGAAGATACTTTCGTCAACAGTCATCAAAGGCTCCTATGAAGCACATGTACCAATGGGACACTAAACTTTACTTTTGTTCCATCAGGTCCATATGAAGTGAAATTCATGGGTATTATTAGTGTGGGCCCCAGTGACCCTGGGAATAGTGTTTTATCATGTTGTGTTTACTTTCAGTTTATTATAATTACTCTGACTACAGTGAGTTGGTTTATATTATTTCTTGGGAGTCTCCTACTATCCGGCGTGGAAGTGGGGATTACTCTGTGATTAGAATTTTCCTTTCAAGCTGCCTTGGTTATCCCAAGCAAGACATGGGATCCCAGAGAACCTAGGCCTGTCCATCAAAACCTATAAGGCAATTGGTGCCAAAGGAGGTTAGTTAGGGCACTACATGTATTTCAATGGCTAAGAGTCATTTACAACCCTGCTGAGTAGAGCTTTGGTAAGGGGTATTTGCCACACCTGTCTGAATTGGCGGGATACAGTTTACTAAATATACTAACTCTTAACCTCATGCAGTTCTATTAAGCCTCTTAATACAGTTATTTTTCTGGGAAATTTACTCAATACTCTGGTTCTGGGAAATGCATTCATTTTCAAACAGAATTCAAGGTGGACCCACACTGTCTATTTTTCAAAGAAGTATTTTCCCTTATACGGGCAAGCAAAATGGTGTAGTTAAGAAGGAAGGTCGTCAGTACTAGATCTTAGCCAGACCGCTATTCTAAAAACAGTTTACACCACACAATTAGCACAAATTTAACAGAATCTTGGGATGCAGCAAAAACTTTTCAAAAATTCTGAACTAGCGAAAGATATAATTTCTTGATGGTTTAGAAAATGTTGGCATTGAATTACATTTCTAAAATCACTCCTACAATAGCACAAACTAATGAGCAAAACGACAGAAAATTCAAATAGCCTAACTGATTGGAAGCCAATTCAAAGTCTTCATGCATAGCAGCCTCTTTTGTTCTAATATAATGAGTCCTCAGGAGTAAGAGTTGAGTGCATGGGAATTAAAGAATAATTAACAATAAAACCAGACATGGGTACACTTTGGGAGGAGAAAACCTGCATTCCTTTTTAATAGTAGCTTGCTTGCCCCTAGAATTTGGAGATCTTTTTTTCCCTACCAGAATTCCACCAACTGACTGATTTCTTAGAGAATGTATTAAGATTTATCATTCTTGTTTTCTCATGGGAAATAGGGTGGAATGAAGGGAGGGGCCCTGCATTCTTTCCTAATAAATATTTTTATCACCAATAAGAAGGTGTGTTTCAGAAGATAAAATCTCTTGCTCCATAGAAAAACTTCTAGGGGTTTCATATGCCAAACTTGAATGATAATGCAGATGATGCGATACCAACTGAATCAAACTGCTGACATGTTTCTCATTTTTTAAGCATTTGTTTTGGCATACTATTTAGTATATGAATGGGGAATCAGATTTCATGTAAATAATGTGTCAATTTACATATTCAATGAGTATCTATTAACTTATTAACAAACAATGGCTAATGTTCTGAATTACTAGAACATAAACTGCAGAGGATGCAGCATGGAACAAGCTTTAGAAATATAGAAATTGCTACGCTCTTAGATATCTCTCAAATCTCCCTGGATCTATGTCCAAGTAAATCTGGCAGCTCCATTAGACACTGGCCCTGCTTGCCACTGGTATTGGCTGCTGCTTGCCTCAGACTGTGAAGGGGATCTCATTGTTTTTTGTCATTAGCTGCTAGAGTGTTTGCTCTGTTTGAGAGGCTATCCCTTTCCAGTTGTCTTGCTTCCTGGCTGAGGAGACCCTGACTCTTTTGATTGCAGGACACTGGCCCCTATGATGAGAGAGAATTGGCTAGAGTGACAAATTGTAGTGCTTAAGTCATAGCTTCAAGGGCCTCAGGTAAGATGTTGGACTATGTTCTAAATCTAGAATACATCTCAAGGATTAGCCCTCCAGGATAACTGTTATATTAGAGCCCTGGATTTCTTTTAATCACTGAGATACTATCTATTGTCACGCAGATGACAACTATGCAGCCTAGAATATCACTTCTGCTCTCTCTGGCTCTGATTCAGCAAAGTATTTAAACATATGCTTAAATCCCATTGAAAGTTAGAAATGCTTAAGTGCTTTCTTAGCTGGTGCCCAAATCAGGTGACTTCTAGACAGGAGCAGCTCAAAATGCAGTCGGTAGGAACCTACTGGTCAAATCAGAACATTTTATCATACAAAACGTAAAACGGCATTGGTAGTCAATCTCCTTTCAAGCTGCCTGTGGACCGGCAGGCACTACAGATTTTAAAAACAGAGAAAAATACACAGCCAGGATTATCTACATGCTGAATAAAATGTTTCCCAACACTTGTGCTCCTCAACAAGCCTAGAGCCTTGACTTTTATGTTCTATAAGGTTTTGGAAAAAATATATTTCACTCTTTGTGCACGTACACACACCTGCATGTGCAAAAAGAGTCACTGGCATAGAACCCCTATTTTTCCTTTTTATTTTACTTGTCAAGGTATGGCTGGAATAAACCATCGCACTTTTGCTACCAAGAGACTCTCCTATATATTAGTATTCACTAAACAAAGACATTATAAGCATGCTCTATAATAAATAACTTGGAATTTAAAGAGTGTTTATATTTTTGTGACTTCTTCAAAAACAGGTCAGCATCAGTTCAAAGTGGTGAATATATCATTTAATAACTTTTTTAAAAGGGGATGAGGAAAAAAGGAAGTTAATTGTGTATGGACTTTATATGATGCCTAGAGCAGACATGCAATGACAGAAGTAATCAGAAAGTGGACTCATCAGGAAAAATATCCTATTATACAATGTATTCTTGAGATACTGTTAAGAACTCTGAAAAGAAATGATGAAGGGAGGGAAAATAACATTATTGCCCAGAGAAAACCAAAGTCTTTAATTAACAAGTTAATTCAGCAACAATGAAAAATGGAGAACAGGAGTTTGCTTTTACATGCATACATGTTTGCTTATACAAAAAGTTAATCTCTATTGAGATACAGCATTTAGATAGCACAAAATCAGTTGTATATCTGTATACAGCACAGCAATTCATATTGTATGAAGTTACAGCATCAGACTACAACTTTTTGTATCTGAGGTGAAATCTACACTCAAAAGTTAGGTCAGCCAAGCTACGTCGCTCAGCAGCGTGAAAAATCTACACACCTGAGCAATGCAGTTAAGCCAACCCAACTCCCAGTGTAGATAGTGCTAGTCAATGGAGAAATTCTTCCATTGACCTAGAAATGACCATTTGGCTATAAGAATTAACTACATCGCAGGGAGAACGCCTCCCATTATTGCTGTGAATTTCTACACTGAAGCACTACAGCAACACAGTTGCAGTATTTCTAGTGACAACAGTGTTTCTAAAACTTGTTTGTGGAGTTATGACTGCCAATTTTATTTACTACATTACCGCACCCAGATGTGTTATAACTCGGTTTCTTTTTCTCTGTAGCAGTTTCTGCTGCACAAATCCATGCCTATAGCTGGCAAGAACAGAACTGTCCTTTCCCTTACATATACCCCACCCTCACCCACCCTGCTCCCCAGAAAACAAATTACTGTGTATTACCCTGTTAAAATATTAGAATCCAGGAGTACAAGAAGTTGAAAGACAAGTCACCCCCAAGCTTTTATCTCCTTCATGATGAGGCAATACTGCAATTTGTTCTACTTACAGGAAATACAAAACATTCTCACAAGACAGCCTGTAAACATCACCATGACACCTTTTAGAAATGCAGATAAAGGCAACAGATCACACACGTTTTTATATCGCACCTCATCGTTCAGAGCAATACTACCTGTATTTCTGCCCGGGTTCAATAAAGGCACCCACTCTCAGGCTTCTAACTCCCTAGCTGTTGCCTTTCTGAGTGGAGACCTATGGGTCTCACCTTCCTGACCAAAACATTTCTAGGCTTAACAGTTGCCTGCCTTCATCGTTCCAAAGGGGTACCGTGTTAGTCTACTGCAGAAAAACAGAGTCCTGAGGCACTTTTAAAGACTAACACATTTATTTATCGCATGAGCTTTTGTGGGAGAAAATCCCACTAAGTTTCCCATCTTCAACGCGTTTGACGAAGTGGGATTTTCTCCTACGAAAGCTCATGTGATAAATAAATCTGTTAGTCTTTAAAAGAGCCACAAGACTTTTTTGCCTTCACTGTCTTATTCACAGAAAAAGATGCTCTGCCTAAACAGGCCTGCTTGCTTTCTCTTCAAAGACTAAAACCAGTCCAAATGCTCCAGGTATACATTACCAAAAAGAATTTAAAGAACAGCAAAGACTCAAAGTAACAGGTTTTTTTTTTTTTTTTTTTTTTTTTTTTTTTTTTTTTTAGATCAGAATCAGGAAGCCTGCTAAACAAACAGTAGGACCACTGGTTATTGTGGAGAAACTAAATGAGTTCTTTGCATCAGCCTTCATGGCTGAGAATGTGAGGAAGATTTCTAAACCTGAGCCATTCTTTTTTTGGTGGCAAATCTGAGAAACTGTCCCAGACTGAGGTATCATTAGAGTAGGTTTTGGAACAAAGTGATAAATTATACAGTAATAAGTCACCAGGACCACATGGTATCAATCCAAGAGTTCTGAAATAACTCAAATGTGAAATTGCAGAACTGCTAACTGTGGTATGTAACCTAGCATTTAAATCAGCTCCTGTACCAGATGACTGGAGAATAGCTACAGTGATGCCAATTTTTAAGAAAAAATCCAGAGGTAATCCTGGTTATTACAGGCTGATAAATCTAAATTCAGTACCAGGTGAACTGGGTAAACTATAGTAAAGAACACAATAATCAAACACATAGATCAATACGATTTGTTGGGGAAGAGTCATGGGAGTAATGGGAAATTGTGCCTTAACAACCTACTAGAATTCCTTGAGGTCAATAAGCACATGGGCAAGGGTGATCCAGTAGATAAAGTGTACTTAAGTTTTCAGAAAGCCTTTGACAAGGTCCCTCACCAAAGGCTTGTAAGCAAAGTAAGCTGACATGGGATAAGAGAGAAGGTCTCTTCAGGATCAACAACCAGTTAAAACATAGGAAAGAAAGGATAGGAAAAAATGATCAGTTTCAGACTGGAGAGGGGTAAATAGTGTTGTGCCCCAGAGGCCTGTACTAAGGCGAGCACTGTTCAACATATTCAAAAATGATCTGGAAAAAGGGGTAAAGGCTGAGGTGGCAAAGTTTGTAGATGATTCAAAACTAATCAAGTTAGCTAAATCCAAAGCAGACTGTAAAGGGTTTCAAAGGGATCTCACAAAACCAGGTAACTAGGCACGAAATGGCAGATGAAATACAGTGTTGATGATAAATGCAAAATAATGAATATTGGAAAACATAACCCCAACTATACATATAAAATGATGGGGTCTAAGCTAGTTAGCACTCAAGAAAGAGATCTTAAAGTCATTATGGATAGATCAGGATGGATAAAAATTAATGATTTAAAATAAAAAGAAATTTTTATTTAAATCAGATTTTTTGATAAAATGCTTTTTGAGGAAAAAACAATCTAGTCTTAATTAAAATACATTGTAGCTCAAATACATCATCATGGAAACGGGATTATAAATTTTAATTCTAGAGTATGAGAAAATACATTCATATAATGTTTAAGAAAAGTTTTGTAAATGAGTTCCAATAGTTCATGGATTAAGGACTCAATTTTATGGGGTTCTAGAGGCTTCTATATAGACTACATAGGTTAATCTTTTTATCTACCCAATGGGAGTCAGTGCTGAGATTAGAAAATACCATCAGAGATACATAGTTTTGCAGTTTTCAGATTGTAGATTTATGTCTCCAGAGATAACATGGTTGTTAACAGCAAAAATGTTTTAAATAAATAAAATATAGAGGTGAGACATAACACTCAACCCTATTGTCCACTGCAAATCTGTGTAAACAGAATCAATTCCTTAGCTTTCTTTAAAAGTGCAAAGTTTCAAAAAGTTCAATGAAGAGAAGCTTGTTGGGGGGTGGAATAGATCTGGACAAGTAGAAGTTTAGAAATAAATGTGAGAAGGGAGAGAGACAGGCAGTGGAAACAAAAGTGAAACTGTTTGAGCAGCATATTCCAGAAGCCTCGAGGTCTTTCTGTGTAGCCTTCATTAATTTGAGATCTACCATACCATTCTCCCACTAGAAGGGAAAACGTATAATGGCAGAAGATCATAAAACAGACCTAGTTTGGGAATATTTTAAATGAAGCTCCTCCACCTGTGGGTAAGAAAGGCATGCGTGCAAAATGCAAACAGGCCTTGCCTGAATGAAACAACAACATGACAAGTGTTCCTTCTCAGGAAGAAGCTGCATTGAAGCTGATGAAAGGAACATGTCTGAACATTAAGGATCTTAAGGTTGGTAAACTTTTTTTAATTTCATTCTTATTTCATAAGGACCGCCTGTCTTCCTTCTGGATTACTACTGAATTCTCATGTTTGATCAAAAATATAGTTGTTACTCTGTTACTATCATTTTTGATGCCGTCATGATAAAAACAAAAAATAGCTGAAATGGGCAGATCTTCCTTTTACAATTTCACCTTTAAAGTAGTACTGAGTCAGCGAATGAGCAGTCTGGTAATAATAATTAAATAACTGAATTGACTTATTTTGTCTAGGATAATCCATCCTCATCATACAGGATTCTGAAAACTATCTACCTTCAAGATCACCAGCATTTTCTATAGATTCAGATTTATGTGCCAATGATAGTGTTTCAGTTACATCATGTATGTCATATAGCCACAGTATACCATATGTAGCAAAAATAAAAGAAAAACTCCATCATCTAGAAACAACCTTTAATAAGTTTGTGATAAGAACCAGCAGGTTACAAAAAGAGGTAATTGTTGAACAAACAAATTGGGCAATTTTTTCACCAAACTCTTCTTTCCTTATGATTGAGAACCCAGACTTCATTAACACAGTCAGTCATTAAGACCAGGATACAATCCACCCAATAGAGTAGATGTCACAGGCAAATTGCTGGATAAAGTGTATGAAAAAGAAAATGAGCAGTGTACAAGTCTAGAGGGTAAAATTGTTAACATGAGTCTTGATGGGTGGAGCGATGTTCACAATGATCCTGTTCTATGTTCTTTTGTGACAACAGAAGAAGGGAATGTCTTCCTTACAGAAACAACTGATACATCAGGAAATGCACACACAGCAGAATGCTTATGAGAAGTAGAAGTAAAGCTACATCAAACTGTGAAAAAAAAATCAAATGTCTAGTACACAGCTTGGTCACAGACAGTGCTGCAAATGTATCTGAGATGAGAAGAAGTTTAGGAGAGAGAGAAGAGAGTCCCAAGCTAACAACATACAGTTGCAGTGACCATTTGATGCACCTCATAGCCAAAGACTTCAGCATTCCAGAAATAAAGGCTAACGTTGTTGAAATTGCAAAATACTTCCATAAGAACCACTGTGCAGCAGCTACTCTAAAAAAAAAAGTGGTAGGAACCAAGTTAACTCTCTCACAAGACATGTGATGGAACTTAATAGTGGACTGTTTTGAGCACTATATCAAGAACTGGCCTAATCTAATAACTGTTTGTGAATACAATTCTGAAAAAAATAGATGGCATTGTCACAGCCAAAGTTCTCAACATTGTATTTAAGAGAAATGTTGAACACATGCTGAGTACCCTGAAGCCTATTTCTGAAGTCTTGAATAAAATGCAGGGAAATAGCTATTTTATTACTGATGCTGTTGAAATTTGGAAGGAACTGAGTGAGATTTTAAAAAGAGAAATATGCAAGGACAGAGTTAAATTACAAGCATTTAAAAAAAAAATCAAACAAATGGGAAAAGCACTATCTCCAGTTCATTTTCTTGCAAATATTCTCAATACTTGGTATCAGGGTCAAATCTTAACTGCTGAAGAAGAGTTAGCTATGACATGGGCATCCAGCAATCATCCCTTCATAATGCCAACTACAGTAAACTTCAGAGCTGAGGGTGAACCATTCAAGAAATCTATCTTTGCTGATGATGTTTGAAGAAAGTCACAGCAGTGAACTAGTGGAAGTCACCTAAGCACTTGGATTCAGAGACTGTTGAATTGATAATCTCACTTTTACCATCAGTAGCTTCTTCTGCCAGTATAGAAAGAATATTTTCTTCCTTTGGACTATTTCATTCCCAATTGAGAAATCATTTGGGACCTGAAAAAACAGGAAAGCTTGTTTTTCTTTTCCAAATTATGAAAAAACAGGAAAATGAAGGTGAAGACGACTGAATTAGCTGCAGAAGCCAATATTTTAAGTTTCTCATATTGACCTGGATGACACTGATGATTTAATTTTGGGGGTTTTAAAAAAATATTTCATTTAATTATTTTAGTTAAACAATTTTCACTAAAATGAACCTGATTAAAAAAAACTTTGAATGTTTGTTTAAATTAAAAAATCATATGCTTGTTCTGTCAAAATATTATGTTTACTGTTGAAGAAAAAAATCCAGAATACATAACATTGTTGTTTTAGTTAAATAAAACAATTTAAATGTCTGTCTGGTGATGTTCACCTCACCATACAGCATGGCAAGAAAATCCTCCAAATATCAATGATTAACCTGTTGAACTGGAGATAGTTCACCTCCCAATGACTTCATAAATATCTGCTTCAATTACCACCTTTGGTAAATGAAATAACCAAACAATCATTAATTTTCTGATATACCTGTAAAATTAATCTGAAAAGTTTTCAAAATAAAAAACTTTAAAAATATATAGTGTATATGTAACACATATGCCTTATTGAGAGGGTATCTCTTTAAGAGATCTATTGGGACTGGGTTACTGTTCCTAGGGAGATTTAGCTATCTAGACCCAGAAATTTCTGGTACAGGGAGTTGTAGCTTTGAGCATGCTCCACAAGGTTTCCTGCAGCTGGCTGGCTGTTGTAGTCAGACACCATGGCTATGTCTACACTTACCAAAGTTAGTTCAAATTAGTTAATTTGAACAAACTAATTTGAACTAATTTTAGTTATTTTGAATTAACTTAATTCGAACTAGCAAATTTTAGTTCCAACTAAGCAAGTGTCATGCATGGCACTAGCTTAGTTCGAATTAGTCAGTTGCATTGAGCTCAATGTGCTGGTTAGTTCAAACTAACATGGCCACATTGGGTTAATTCAAACTAACTAGTTCAAATTAACCCTTCGAAAAGTATAAGCGAATTTATTAGTTTGAATTAAAGGAAGCCATTAATTCGAACTAATGAAAGTCTAGTGTAGCCAAGGCTTAAGTTAGTTCGAATTAAGCTTCCTTAATTCGAACTAACTTGCCAGTGTAGACATAGCCCATGAGAGCAGCAACCAGGGCAGCTGTACTGAGAAGAGCCTATGTGCTCAGTGTGTAATGGAGAGAAGCTGAACCAGGAGAGGACAGCAAGATGTTTTCTCCCTACTCTGGAGCATTTTGCAGCAGAGTTTCTTCATATGTTTAGTTAATCAGTAAGCTGACTGGATGCTCGTTCCAGCAGAGGAAGAGAAGGAGCTTACGTAGATTTCTACTGAAGATTCCTGCAACCAAAGAAGAGGATAGTTACTTCTTTCAATTCAAGCCTTTGGACTTGGTGAACAAAGACACTAACTGAGATTTAGTGAACTCCACCTAAACTTTAGGAACTCTTGTTTCTTTCTCATAATGTTGCTGTGGAGACTGCTTTGTGTAAATTCAAATTGTTTTCTTGTTTGTGTTGTGGAAAGAAAGCTGTGAAAATAGTGTATGTGGATTTACAAAATAGCTGCAACATGCTATAAATATACAGTCATTTGTTTCTTTTCTCATAGGATTTATAAAGTTAATACTTAATAAAGTTCATTGCTTTTGTTTTCATTAACTCTGAACAATCTTCGCTGAGGGTGCCTGGAAGACTGAATCCTGGGTCTCTAGTGGCTTTTCCGTACGCGTTGAAGTTTATTTTAAGGCACTGGAGAAAGGCAATTGAAGTAAACTCTAGCACAACTGAAGATTACATATACCTTCTAAAAATGAAACCTACATCTATCTCTGATTTGTGAAGAATATATATTAAGGGTAAAACAACCACCAAGAATGCATTTTTATGTAGATAACCATGATTAAATCAGGTCTTCCTGACTAGTAATTTAAATCACATCCACCCTATTTTCTCTGAAAACATCCACTCAATGTGCAGCAGCAATAAAAAAAGCTAACAGAATGTTATGAATCATTAAGAAAGGGATAGAAAATATTTTACTGCCTCATTATAAATCTATGGTATTTCCACATTTTGAATATTGCATACAGAAATAGTCACACCATCTCAAAAAAGATATATTGGAATTGGAAAATGTACAGAAAAGGGCAACTAAAATGATTAAGGGGTGAAGGTTCCCTGTGAAGCGACATTAAAAAGCCTGGAATTTTTCAGCTTGGAAAAGAACTGAGTGAAGGGGGGACATGATAGAGGTTTATAAAATCATGACTAGTGTTGAGAAAGTAAATAGGAAGTGTTATTTACTCGTAAAACAAAAGCTAGAGGTCACCAAATGAAATTAATAGGCAGTATGTTTTTTAAAACAAAGGAAGTATTTTTTCATACAATGCACAATAAACCTGTGGAACACCTTGCCAGAGGATGCTGTGAATGTCACAACTACAATGGGGTTCAAAAAAGAACTAAAACTAGATGATAGGTCTATCAATGTCTATTAGCTATAATAGGCAGGGACCGCTGCTTGCCACAGGCTGGGAATGGCTGTTGGGATGGATCACTGGATGACTACCTGTTCTAGTTATCCCCTTTGAAGTATCTGAAATGGGCCACTGTCAGAAGACAGGATACTGGGCAAATGGACCACTGATCTGACTCAGTATGGCCGTGCTTATGTTCCTATAATATAGTTCTTTATTTTCTATTTTTAAAGGTAAAGGCACTACTGAGAAAACATACTAGAAACCAATAAATGAACCTATATAGATACTAATAAGTTCACTATACACCACTCCTCCCCCTCCTTCCAATCTCACAAGGGCTTTGGTTAGTGTCCACACCTCCAATTCGTCCCTAAGCATTCGGGTTCTCTGTGGAATAGAAGTCCGCTCCATTTGCTCTATCAGAATAAAAGCTATGAATCAGTCTAACCTCAAGTTATTTATCCCAATATCCTCTCTGTTTGTGGGTCTCTAGGGAATCCAGCATGCACCTCTGAGGAAATTGTGAACAGATCATCAGCCAAATAATGGATTCCTCTCCTCATGCAGAATTACATACAATCTCACAATAGTACATAGACATTTGCATTTTTACAACAATGAACTCCAAAGATGTTAAATTTAATTCAATATTGTCATTATTGTATCTGAGGGCTAAACTGTTAATAGCAAGGTCCCTGGTGGACTTTATGGAGTCTCTGGCTTTACTCATTTTTCAGAGTTTCTGAAAGACATGGGTTAATTTTTTGTTTGTTTGGCTCCACTCTTTCATTGTCTTTTTGGGTTTGCCTGGTTTTGGGGTGATTGTTTTTATGTTTGTTTATTTTTTGTGTTGTGTTTGCTTCCTCTTTTTCAGAAAGCTCTTAGGCTATGTCTACACTTGAAAAGTTAGGTCAACTTTATGAAGTTGACTTAATAAGGTCAACTTTAAGTGGACTTAATAAGTCAACTTAACTTTTCAAGTGTAGACGTGGCCCCTTTTTGGCCTTATTATGTCGACAATGTTTTAAGTCAACTTAAAAAGGTCCAACTAGGCACTACTCTGTGTCTACACTGGCTTAAGTCGACTTAATAAGTCGACTTGAGCACTACTCCAAATTAAAACTAGGTGTTATTAATTCAAACTAATTTTTCCTTAATTCGACTTAAGGAGCAACTTAAGTCGAATTAAGGAAAGTCCAGTGTAGACGCACCTTAGTTATTATGAGGAAAAAGACTACCACAAGCAATAAAAGAGGAATCAGGTGTTAGTGTCTAGATGCTTTGCAGGCCTACATTAAGACAAAATAGACATTTCATTAATTAAGTAAATTTTCACATACATTCTTCCCACCCTCAATCATAAATAAAACCCACATTTGATCAGATAATACAGGCTCATCTTTCACTTTTCTGTACCAACATTACAACACTCATTTTATTGCTCAAGAAAGAAACTCTTAGGAAGAATGGAAGAAACTAAAACTCAGAGTTTATAAAAGAAACACAGTAGATTTTATCCAATTTATTTTTAAGATAGCATCTCTCACTCCTCCTCAAAAAAAAAAAATCAAATGAGGTTTTCCACAGAGAAGTAGAATAGATGCCTATAAATTCTGGACTGTTTTTCTTATTTTTAAAAAGCATCCTCTCCCACGAAAGCTCATGCGATGAATAAATCTGTTAGTCTTTAAAAGTGCCACAGGACTCTGTTGTCTTTTTAGTTATCTTAAGCCTTGGAGCCACTAAACATAATCTCAATTATGCTAACACTTCCTCTAGAAATGCAAGTGGACAACCCTTACGTTTTATATTCTACATGTGCTTTTCTGCAAGGAAAAAAAGTTCGAGTTACATAAATTAACATTTGATGTAACCCTGTCAAATTGAACAAAATTGTAATTAAGCAATGAGCCTTGGAAACCGAAGTCAAAGGTTAACTATTTTCATGCATTTAATGAAATAGAATTTTTTATCTTCCATGAAGGGGGAATGCAGAGTTTGCATGCATGCTCAGGCAAAAAAGAGGACACAAATAACCTATGTGAACAAACTTGCTGCAGATTGAGTAACCACTTGAAAAAAGAAAAATATCTTCTTAGCTGTACAGATGCCAGTTTAAACTGGTTCGATACAGTCGGAACCCAGAGACCAAGAAAGCTTGTATTATTTTCAAGAAACAAACAAACTTGAAAATGTTTTATGACCTACTATTTTTTCCTTAGATTGTGAATTGAACTTGTAGAACAGGTGCATCTTCTCTGGAATGAGTTATATCCATTTTTACATTTTAAAAAACAATTTAAAAAGCAGTTCCTCATTCAGCAATTTTTTTAAAAAAAATAAGATAACTAAATATTTCCCTTGCTACTATTTGCATTTAATCCTAGATTTTTCAAGTATTTACCTATTGGATTCATTTGCATGGAACAGCTGTAAATGGGCTATTAAATAATAGTTAAAACAGCACTTTTTTCCTATACACCTCTATATGGTCACAAGTTTAAATAAAGGACTTTTTTAAAAAAAAAAAAAAAAAAAAAAGGCCAGTGACAAGATTAGCTCATCTTTTTCAGTATATATTACATAGCATATCAAAAGTTACTCAGGTCTTCCAAGTTCCAGCCTAGTGCTCTATCCACTGGGCCATGAGACCTCCCTTAGTAAAATTTATTTGGGTTCTTAATAGTTTCTCTTCTTGAAAAGATTTCTTAAAATGATTATGGCAAAGACTTTCAAAAGTGATTACTGATTTCAAATAATTCCTTGTGCATAAATCAGGCCTTGACAAATCTCCCACACACCTCGGGGCCAGCTGAAAAACGTAGGCACCCCTAAGTATGAGACAGTGATGTGGTCCCCCACCCAGGGGTGGATTAAGGGGTTTACAGGGGCAACCTGCCCCACCCCGCCCCTGGGGGGCAGACCAGCTGGTGCAGGGGCAGGAGCACAGAGTCCAACTGCTGGGCCGACCCACCCCATCCCTGGGGGTGGACCAGCCAGTCCAGGGGTGGGGTGGGAACGTGGAGCCTGGCCTCTGGTCCAAGGCAGCCTCCCCACCCCCACTGCCACACGTCAGGCACTGGCCCTGTCGGTCCGTGCAACAATCAGCCCCTGCTGCCAAAAGGCCACCGCCACCACCTCGTCCAGCAGCGGTGCAGAGTGCACAGGGTCTCCTTCCACAACTGCCAATACTTTTGGTGGCACTAAACACCCCCCGCCACTACCAGCAGCATTTTTGGTGGAGGGAGGGAATAGGAGAGACATGGCAGTGCTAAAAACGTCAGCTCTGATGACTCTTCTTTTAGGTGCCGGGGGTGTCTGCCTCCCTGACTGCTACGGCGCTGCTAGATGCCAAGGACTAAATCCTGGGTGCCATGGCAACCGGGTGCCCTGGATTTGTCGAGCCCTGTCATAGGTGTTTTCAAAAACAAGAATTAAATATAGTCTGAGTAGTAAGTTTAGGTTAAATATTGGGAATGGCTTCCTTTAGTGTGATTTATAAAATTATTCAACATTAATCCCAGCTCAGTGATGATCCATCTCCAGACACAAACAAGATAAGAATAATCTTACAATGTCAGAGAAACTCACTGGATGACCTATCAGTTCTTCTTCATCTTGTATTTCTGATTCTGCAGTTCACATGAATTTGATACCATGACACACAGCTTTTCAGTGCCATTCTTTAGTCTTATTTTCATGTGAAAAGTGTAACATTTAGAGTGAAACAATGAAATGTCTGCTTGACTGTCTTACAGAGAAAAGGAACTCCTACAGACCGAAAATCTGCTAGGAAAGCAAGCAAAAAAGTGGCCCTCAACCACCTGCAAACTCAAGAGAAAAAACAACCTGATGGCTGAAGGTGCAGAAGGGATGGGGAAGTCATATTGCATGGGACTCACCTGCAAGACATGGCAGTTTAGTTGATTTCACAGTCTATGAATGAAAAAAACTTCAACTGATATAGAAATGTGACACTTGCAGCAATTTCTTAACATTTCAGGATACCACCTCAGGCTTTCTAAAACTTGTTTATACTTATAGCACTGCTGTATCCCTTAGTGTAGATACTCCTATACTTACAGGAGAGCTTCTCTGATCAATAGAGCACTTTCTACACCGTGAGTTAGGCTCGTACAACTATGCCACTCAGGGATGAGGAGTGATGTAGTTTTACCGACATAAATTTGTAGTGTAGACTAGGGATAATACAATTAATGACAGAACTCACCAGAAATACACACACTATACTTGGTATGTATTTCAGATACACTAATATTTTTGTAAAGTAAAATAGATATTAGTTACATTTCCTGCTAGAGATGTAAGCAGTTGAATGTTTCAATGGTAAGCAGAAATCTTACTGTTTAGTAATTAGTTTAAACGTTGCCCTCAGGCCTTGAGTCCAACTAACTTTATTGATTTTCCTAAACATTTTCATTTCTATATTTGTAGTTCTTTCTAATCCTCTGATTTGTGTAAAAGACTCACATGAATGAAGAGGGGCAAAGCATAGCTTACTATTCATAGGTGATAGGGAAACAGAGTCAGATTGATAGGAAGAAAAACATTTTCCTCTTACCTCTTTCGGTTATAGTATTCTTAAACGTTATTTCTGAATCAGTTTAAAAGTAAATCATAGATGTAATCATGATTTTATAGTTGACCACGTCCCTCTATAAATGTTTGCTGATGTTATAAATATGAAATATAAGAGGAATTTGTTATTTTAGGTGTAACAGTCTCAATGAAACAGTGATATGTCCAGGTATTTGAGGCTTTTCTACGTAGCATGTAACAAAGGCAAACAGACAGCAAACAAGTGATTTTCTAAAGACTTTCTTCAATTTCTATAATTTATTTTCTTAATCTAGTAGAACTATTCTGATTTAAGCTTCTAGGATAAGTTCTCATTTTTGGGGGCACTTTTAAAATCAGGATATTGAAAAGTAAAACAGCTTTCACCTTCTCCCCCAAGAACAGTCTTCAGTGCTGTTTGTAAGGCCTCAAGTTCCCCATAATTTGTATTGTGACAACCTCTCTTACCATGTAACTGTATATTTTTATATAACAGTGAGCTCCATATGCAAATACAACTACTTGAAGGGATTCTTTTTGAAAATGCAAAGGATTTGTTTGTTTTTAAAGCTGTTGACTGTGCTATTTATAATTTCTTAAATACAAGCATACATTTCAAGTCTCATTTTGAGATTTGATAACAGAGTAGAAATAACAATTAACATGGGTCAAACTGACTTGAGAAGTTCTTGCCTCTATGAATATGGTGTTTGCCTACTCACAAGAAGAGTGGATATTCTGCTATATTCTACCAAGAAATATATTTCCACTTAAGGGACAAAATCCTGACTTAAGAGTTCTGTGCTCTAACCTGGAAAACTTCTAAAAAGATTTTTAATAATGTAATTGAGAAACACCTCTAATGCAAACAAAGCTAAAATGAAGGTTCATATGTACCACTGTTGCAGATATACTTTGAGCTTTGGACTTCTATATTACTTTTGGACAAGTAATCAGAAGGAAATACGTAGCTGTTGAATTGCTTATGCTGTCTTTATTTAAAATGTATTTACCTGCCCTTTATTATCCACCTTAAAATTAACGTTTGAAGCTCATTGTAATGACAACCCTCATTCACTGGGAGCACAAACTCAGTTTTAGTTACCCAAGTGTTACCCTATGTACTTAAGTGGATGAGTCAAGGCTGGGCACTCCTTTTCCTCATGTAGCTAGCCACAGGAAATACTATAATTATCAACCCTTCCATTGCACAGTTTTACAGGTCTCATAAGCTGACTTCACCAATGCTAGTCAAATACTCAAAAAAGGCTTTTAAATATTTTGTTTTTTGCTAGCTGATGCAAGTAAGCTATGTCTCAGACCTCACGAGTAAGTTTGGTTAACTATATTTGACCAAAACAAAACTTTTTAAACAAGTAAATGCTAAGTGTAATCTATTCAGAAAAAATCATTAACGAATTGCAGCATAAGCATTGAATTATTAATGTGATGGTATGATATAGAATAATACACATTAAAAACTTGATTGTGGAAAAAAATTTAGATACTAATCTCACATGAGGAAAATGTAAAATGTAATATGTGCTGACTTGTTGCTTCCTTCAGAACTTCCTGTCTGTATGCACACCAACATGGTCTACATAACTTCTCATCTTACTTTCCTACTTAACCCCAGAATTTTCAGATTTTTCAAATTCCTTCATCTGCCTTTTTGTCCCTTTAGGAAAGCTTAACTATTTCCATTCCACCCACTCATCTATATAAAAGTTTTTCTTAACTAACATTTATTTAATGCAATGGAATGGGTTGACAAGGTGGGAAGAAGAAATTAGAAGTTGAGGTGGCCATGTTTCTTTTGAAGATGGTAGCCAATCAGAATTCAAGGATTTCCAGGCTATTTATTTCTCCTTACGGAAATCAGACACCTTGGCTAAATAACAGAAAATTGACTAAAAAGTGTACAGTTATGAGTCAGTAACTGTATAGTAAGTCTACTGTGATTGGCCAAAACATTTTATTTCAGTATAATTAACTATAATTCTTATGCTTGTCTAGCAACCTGCAACCACCTTCATTTTAAAAGGATGAAGAGTGGCAATGCCCTGTGATAACACACGTAAGATCAAACCTAGATTTCCTGAATATCAAAGTTGTATAGCTTGCCTCCTGGAGTAGTACAAGTTGAAGCACCATGGAGGCAGATTGTTCTCTTCAATGGGGATTCAACACTAATAGCTGCAGATAACTGCAGAGTATCACATGTAGACACTGAAGGAAACTTATCCAATGGTCGTTGCAATTCGTGGAGTCAAAGGCAGTGTGATTAAAAAAAGTTAATAAAAACTGATTATAGGTTAAATATCTTACTTTTTGTATAGTTCTTGGTTTTCTTTAAAAATATGAAATTAATTTTTAAAAGGGATACCACTGACATTTCATTCTTAAATCATGTGTATATTATAGGATACAAGCTTATTTATTGAAAACACATTTTTACCCGGTCCTATGCTTGTTAGTTGCTTCTTACTGTATGAGTGTTATAAGAGAGCTGGCATTAAATAAGATACACCACTAAAAATACAGGACAGGTGTTCATTTGATACCCCAAAGATGTGGAAAAAGTGAACTAATCTCTCTCTTTCTCTCCCTTTTTAAAATGTTATTTGTGGGTAGTGGGGCAAAGTATATCCAAGACTGGTAATATACTATATCAACTGAACCCAGCTTACTGGAGAGAGCTATTTTATGTAAAGTTACATCTGTAACTGTGATGTTTTTTACAGACACCATGTAGACCTAAAATTCATTTTAGTTGACAATTTTAACACAACAGTAAAAAAATAAGTGAAAAACTATGCATATATAAATAAGCTTGGACAGTTTTCTATGAATGAAGTGCCAGCTACTCATTTTAAGCACAGTAAAAAAAAAACCTAACACATATTTTAAGAACATTTCACAATTGACTATTGTGACAGAACTAAAGTCCCAGTTGTGTATTACATAGCAGACCATTTACAGATAAAACTATCTGCTGAGTGATTTGTACAGCACGTTCTGAAATCTGAATAGCAACATTTACTGAATGGAAATGTTTCTAACCCACCTCAACCCTTTATTGTAATGTTTACTCTTCAATGAGAGGAAAGTCATTTTTTACACACATTTTTAAGGTAGAATGTCCTGTTTTTGGCTCCAAACAGCCAACCAGTAATATTGTACTAACACAAATATTCAATTCTACATCAAAGTTACTAAAGTTAAACTTGGCCCTAACTTGGATTTGTCAGGACTTAATTGGAACAAAACTTAATTAACGCCCTATTAAGGGGTTGCCTACAATTGAAGTGCTGAAGCTGTGCTGCTGCAGTGCAGTAGACACTATCTATGCTGATGGGTGAGGTTCTCCTCTTCCCCACTTCCCCAAGAGGCAGTAGATATGACAATGGACAAATTTTGCTGTCCACCTAGTGCTTTTTAAACCGTGGGGTTAGGTTGCCTTATCTATGCCACTCGATGTGGATTTTTCACATCTCTGAGCAACGTAGCTCAGCTGACCTCACTTTAAGTGCACACCAGGCCTTACATTTATGAAAAGACAGAAGTAATATTTTCATCAGTAAGATGTATAATGACCAAAGCACTTCAGTACTAACCCAATGTGTGGTTTTCACTGATGCTGTTTACCCATGTACCTTATGCAAGCTACAATCTCCCAGGTTTCACTTTCAGCCTATTGTTAAGTTTTACTCTCACATGAAAGCTTTCCTGGTAGTTGTGATTATGCACTTTTCCCATATATTGTAGGTTGCATAATATTATCCATCAAATTGGAAGTGGTTGCATACTGCATTTTGTAACAAGAAACTGAGATCCAATGTGATTTACTTTAAACAAACAGAACTAACATAAGGGGAATTTTATTTCCACTGAGAATCAGGATGCCTAGATATGCCTTATCTTTACTATTGAATTATGGCAATATTTTGTTTGTTGATGCCCACACCAGTAGATTTTAGAGCAAGCTTTTGAACAATTTTTTTCTAGCAAACTATTTTCTTTCTTACTCAAAAACATCTCAAAACACCCATTCAGTACAGCTCTAATTGTGTTTTTTTGTTTTTTGTGGGTTCCTATCTGAAAGGTACGCACTCACCTGGAACTGGAGCTCTTTGCGAGGATTGCTCTCATAGATGTGCATAGCTTTAAGTTTCAGTGAGACTTATACACATTTAAATTAAGCACATGTTTAAACACCTTTCCTGAATATGGGTGTTTTCCTATGCATTGGCACCTTTTACTGTAATGTATTCTGTCCCTTTCTATAGGAAACATTTACCGCAGCAATTGGAAACTTAAGATTCTGTTCTTCAATTGGAGAAATATCCCATTCAAATTATGTCTTACCTAAAACTATTTCTTAATATGGCTGTGGTTTTGTTTTTTAGGGTTTTTTGGGGGGAGGGAGGGAAGTAGAAATACCACCTAGGAAGTGCCCTATGCAAATATTTAAACAGTATCACAATGCAAAGTATTCAACTGCAGATGAAGATGCTAAATGATGGTATCTAAGAAGGATATTTAAAAAATTTTAAATGCAGTTTTAAAAAACCAAATAGCTTTACAAAACCACTTAAATTTTAGCAGGCAAAGTTGATCAGTATTTCAGTTTGCTCTTCCTTTTCCTGTTCACTCAAGACCACTTCCTTTGAATGAACACAGCATTCAGTTCCCATACAACTGCCACACTTAAGCAAAAACTAAATGAGTTACTGCTAGATTCTTTTCTTTTAAAAGCAAGGTAAAGTGATCATGGGAGCAGTAAGAGTGGTGAAGAAAGCCATGACAGTTATGTCAAACACAGGAGCAGAATGGAAAAACTAAATGCTATTTTAGTATCTAGTCATCCCTTTTCAAGTTTCTATCTTAAATTGAAATAAAGGGTTTTGGGGGTATTTTTTATGCTGTTTAGCTATTAATGTCTTTGTTTTTCTTTCTACCATAGTGTATCCTAAAGTATCGAGATATCTATCAGTTGACCTTTTAAGCAGAAAGTATTTAAAATGAGCCATGAGGGTTTATTGACTGATCAGACTGCAGAATTTTCTGGACTAATTTTGTCCCGAACATTTCACAAGAATCTTGTTATATAAACAGTAACATTGAACTACAGTAACATCAAAGTTAGAGCAACTGCAAGTGAGAGTGAAAATCCCAATGAATACACTATAGAAATTAACTGAATTTTTCCCTAACCTGAAAGGCATCAAATTTGATATTGCCTGTCTCTCCTACTCCTTCATGTGCTGTGCCAGGTATTAGTCTACATGTATCAAAAAACTATACTTGTCATAGGTTAATGCTTGTGAAAGATGCTGGTTTGACAGCCTTGGAAAAGGAAGTAATCCATAGAATAAATCAGTACACACAATATAAGCCTTTCTCAAAATGACTCAGTCCTGAACTTCATGATTGGTAGACATGCAAGGGTGCCTCTTAGTACTAAACATACAGATGGCTTTGCGCAAGATCTGCACTGAGTCAAGCTCATCTCACATATGCTGTCAAACCATCATTAGACCATTAACAACTGAAAAGTATTAAAAATCATTAGAAGCTACCATGCCAGTGTGCTTTGTATATCACAAGTGTATTTTTAATCTTCTTCTGAATGCTTGTCTATGGAATACCTTAAAAAAAGGAGAAAAAAATTGTGAGCTTCATATCACATAGACAACATCAACATGATCAAGCATCATCCGTATTCAGAATATTCAGGCATTTATGAGCTACTTGAATTTTGAAGCTTTGTTGACAATGCAAGTTGAACTTCCTAACTAAACATTCAAAAGATGTCAACAAAAACAAAAGCAAAAACAAAACAATAAAAGCAAGTTAATTTTAGGCACAGACTTGAGATTTTAAATTGGTATGTAGGACAGTCACATAGCCAAAGAGTAGAGGTCATATCTTAAGGGATAGTCTCTCATTTAACAAGAATTTAGTGCTCATTAAAAGACTACTGGGAGTTAGGCATGTGTACTGGGAAGGGAATATACACACCTTCTAATAACAGATCGTTTCTGTGCTGAAATCACCCACTTAAATCCTAATTTAAGTACCATCTGGACAGTAAACAAAGAACAGCAGAAGGGACCTTGGTCCTTCATGAGATAGCACCTGAAGTGTTAACTGAATCTGGTGTTGAATGTTGTCCATAATTTTAATTCTCTGCTGTTGATTTGATTTTTCTTGTCATCTTGGCATTTAAATGTAATATTTATATTTTTCTTCTTTTCCTTTTTCTAAGGTTTAAGAAAAATTTTAAAATGCATGAGTTAAGTATATTCTGGTGAGTGTGTAAATACATACTCCAATCTTATGATAATACAGCTAACATTTCTGAAGACTGAAAGTGAGTTTGGTGCTAAGTAATGCAAGAGGTGAATGAAGTACTGACTTCCAGTTAAACATAGGGAGTGTAAAACTTCCTAACACAGCTGAAGGGTTTTGTGTAAGCTTCTCTCTCTCACCAACAGAAGTTGGTCCAATAAATTATATTACTTCACCCACTTGGGCTCTCTAATATCTTGGAACCAATAGGGCTATACCATTGCATAGTTAATTAATTTAAATGACTTGAAGCAGTCTGTCAAAACATCTGCTTGAGTAGATGTTTTTCTATGGTTTTGTGATTTGAACAAACTGGAGGCAGAAAAAGACTGAGGCCAAACTCATTTTTTACTTGTTACTAAACCAGAATTTTATCCCAGAGGAAGAAGGCAAGGGAAATAAGCCATTGTACCAACACTTTTGTAAAATGTTAAATCTTCTATCATCTCCCATAAAGGCAATGTGACTGCTTAATGAACTATTTTGTACAGATAACATAAAAAGCAATACGCAACAAGTTGAAAACTTTTAAAATAATTAAAATTGATTTGGTGTTTGATTCATTGATTATTACAGCAAAACTTTCTATGCATCAATTTCACATCAAACCACAGCTGGTAATTTTGCTTTGGTTTGGCTAATTTCTTATCTATGCATCTTATTTTAGGAGTTTCTCCATGCTCTTTCCTGTCTCCTCTTGTGAGGCCCCATCTTTGTCAGAGTAGTAGTGAGGTTTTCCTGTAATCACACTATTCCCAAGCAATTAAACTCTAAAGGTATCAAACTACTGATGACTCTTTCACTATCAGCATGTCTCTTTAAATACACTGTGTATAGATAATTCTAATCAGTGGTTAAAACAGGATGCTCATTGCACAACATCCTGCAGAAGGATAGTTATATAGTTATTTGCACCTGACCCACTGGTTTATATAAACTCACTTAGGCAAGGACTTTGTGATAAAATTTACACAAGTTCTGTACCACCATCAAAATCAACATTGAGCTTTAAGAACAGTCACTAATTATGCAAATGCTGCTTAGAGTCCCATACTTAAGATTCAACTGAGATTTAAACTTAAAGCAGGGGTTCAATTACTTTATTATGTATGAAAAATACAGAACATACTCTCTAAAATAAATGTGTTGCAATTAACTCAGAACTATATTCTTCAGGAAATTCAGAGAGTTAAGATTAAATTTAAATGCGACTCAATGCAGAAAAAGAAAAATGAATAAATATGGTGTCCTTAATCAATTTAATCTAATCATGCACCACAAACATTATGATTAAACCATATACACTTACAACACGGTGTCGCTACAGAATAGAGTTAATGTTGGCTGGATTCCTTAATGGTGCATACCTTAACATGTTTGCATTTCTTTTAAATTTAATCTGAACTGAATTTCCCACTGATCTGGGGTAACAACAACATCCCTGTAACGTGTTTTGCCTAAATTGCTGAGCTATCTCAACCTAAACTCCAATTTAATACAGCTTTGGAAGGGACAGAGCCCTGGTCCACATTTGCTGCTGTTTTTGGTGACAGTCGAAGGGAGATATGTAAGTTACTTAAAATAACGTGCATATCTCCCTTTGACTTCCTAACATCCACTTACCGCCCTGGCTTCACAGCATTTAGTTGAAGGGAAATGCCCTCCTTTCGACTCAGTACTACCTCAGTTGAGGGACTGGAGTTACTTGTTTGACTTCCTGATCGACTGCATGGGTCTTCACAGACTGCTCAATCAAACTGGGAAGTTCGAATTTTGCCTCTGTCAGTATAGACAAGGCCTTGAATTAACTTCAATTTCACTATCAACTGAAGTTTATAAAAAAAGTGTGTTTTTTTTATTAAAGCTCTTTCTTTGGTTTCCATTCTAATGCCAATGCAGATCATGGTTCAACTCTTTTTATTCCTTATTCTTCAAACAAAAGGCACTTACTTCTGTTTACCCTGCATGCAACATTTATCAGTTTAACAACTGCTTTTGGCATCTTGGAAAGGGTCTTTCTGAGAGCAAAAGGCAGTCAACATAGTTGCCAGGTGCTCTACACTTGCTAAAAATATGGCTAATTATTTAGGCGTCTAAATATGAACTAAAAGCCAAACTTTAAATATGTTTATTTATTTAATGGCCCAGATATACACTACACTAGACTCTTTAATAAAGAGGAATTTCTATGCCAGCTTTCAAATTTAGTTTTAACAAATATATGAAGTTCTGGACCTGAGGAATGTCTTACAATACCTACCTATGGGTTACTCGGTATTTTTGGTACTTACTATGGATTGTTTTGCTGATCCAGAATATTTTCACTACAGATTTGCAGGCATTTTACAGCACTCGGTTTGTCACATAATTTACTAGAAAATAATACATTAGCTGAAATTTCAACCATTGGTCATTTGAAACAAGAACTATTTCCCACTGTGTAGCAGCACAGATTTAAGAACCTTTCCGTAAGTGAAACATTTGCTTACTATATTCATTGTAGCTCGAGTTTAGTCAGTTGATGTTAATTACAAAAGGTGAGTGTGTAGCACAGGGGTCAGCAATCTTTGCTGAACTCTGTGCCAGCCTCTACCCTCCAATCCTCAGCAAGTGCCAGTGTCTCCCTCAGCCGAAAAGCAGTTGATGCCTAAAAATTCAGCAGCAGCCTCAGCTGGAGTGGGTGGAGGGTGCTTTCCAGGCATGCTGCTGAAAAGAGCCTCTTGTGCAAAGAAGCCACTTGGAGTGGCTCCTCTCAGTGCTGTGCCTGGGGACGGGTTCCCCGGGATGTCACGGAAAGAAGCTGTCTAGAGTGGCTCCTCTTGAGGATCTTCAAGGAACTCCACAGAAAGAAGCTGCCTAGAGTGGCTCCTTTTGGTGGCGGCACACTGTGGAGAGGAGCCGCTCCACACAGCTTCTTCATGTGGCATGCCTGCCATGGGCATGATGAGAATCCCTGCATACCAGCCATCCCTGAGAAGCCACCCGAAGAGGCTTTCAGTGGCAGGAATGGCAATTTCTTTGGCACCACAGAGGATACTGTGTGACGCTCTGAATGGGCTCATGTGCCACTGTCGGCACACATGCCGGGGTTTGCCTACCGCCATTCATTCATTTGTGCAAACAGTAGGTGGCTTTTCCTTGAAATCAGAGCACTGTATGCTTTGTCCTAGATCTCTATGATAAGTTTTATCAGCACAGCTTTCCACATGAAATTTGACTTCGGAATTTAAAAAAATAAAAATGCTTCAACATGTCACAATTTCTTGATCCTCATGAATCTCCCAAATCTCCTAAGCTTACCTCCTCCTCCAACTACACATTCTGCTCCCCTTTTGCTCGTTTCTTTGGATCTTAGCCTCCAACTCCCCTTTAGGTCCCTTTCCACTCCAGCTTACTTTGACAGCAACTCCCTTTTAGGTCCCCTTCCACTCCAGCTTACTGGAGGAAGTGGCTCCACAGGACAACAGCAGTTAAACATGAATGAACAGCTTTCCAGCAACAAATCTGAGTTGTTAACACCCTCAAGAATGTTTTTCTCATCTTCTAAGCTTTTGTAGGAGAAAATCCCACTTCGCTTCAAAGCGTCTGACGAAGTAGGATTTTCTCCCACGAAAGCTCATGCGATAGACAAATCTATTAGTCTTTAAAAGTGCCACAGGACTCTGTTTTTCTGCGATTGACTAGCACAGCGATCCCTTTGGAACTTTCTCATCTTTAGTACTTTTCAATATCTTTTCATCTTCAAACTTTTAAACATTGTATTAAACATTTAAAAAAGGACCGAGTCAGTGCCTGTAAGATGCATTATGTTGTGTCAGCTTGTTTGTTTAAAATCTGAGCAGTTAAAATTTGAGATCTGCAACATCCAGTAGCCCCTTTTTTCATAACACATGGCAACAAGATACTCCAGGCAACGCTCTGAGGAACAGACTGTGTTCTCCCACATTTGAAACCATAATGATTCAAAACTATATTGTCTCTAGCATCATATGGTTTAAGGAGCCCCTCACTAATTACTGGAAGTTAAATGTATCAACTTGAAACTTAAACCACAAACAACTGAAGTTCTTCATAAGACTTCATATTATCAAAACATTAAAACTGCACAATGATATCAATTTTAAAAAAAAATTTAAACATTGTTGATGGGATCAATGCTTGTAGGAGTAAAGCGCAGCAGGCGATAAAACCAGGCATAAAATGAGCAAGCTTAATGAAAGTTTTCCAACATGGATTTAATGCACTTCAACCTGATCTGCAACATCCCTGCTATTCATGCCCTGGGCCTCATGAACAGAGACTGTCAGCTGTGCTGTTTCGGTGATGTCCACAAGGGATTAGGTTGAGACCACAAAAGTTCTTTTCACATAAAACCTAAACAGGATTTCAAGCTAGGTCTCTAGAGGCTAAAAAGCTAGTCCCCCATTCAAAGGGTTGTAAGCACTCAGCTATGCTTCTGACGGTCTTTCAAAGGGAATTTCCTATTTAAAGCTGACAGCAGATAAATGATTCTTTAACAGTTAATCCACCAATGAACTCAACAGCCAGACAATTGACATTTTTCTTTCTCTAGATCAGTCTAGTCAGAGTTTTTCACTGAGCAAACCATTTATAATTTCGGTAGGGTGTTAAATGTAGCATTTCACAGTGAGTTTGCAAAACTGGATAAACAAAACTTTTATTCAGACTGAAATACCACTTAGATTGTGTTTACCTATACATTTATATAATTTACACTATGTACCCATAGGCCTTTGAAATATGTGCAAACTGTCATTGTGAAAAATTCAATCATACAAATGCCTTAAACAACTAGATAAAGATCTAAGTTACCAAATAGAAAAAACCTTGTTGAACTGAGTTCTGAAGTGCTCTCCTTAACTCACAGTATTGAGTCAATTATACACTGTATTTTGTTAATAGTATTTCTACCTCATCTCCTAGGTAGCATTACTTTCAAAGACAGGTACACTATAACTCAAGGAGAAGTTATGGAGTTGATATAGATTTTTTTTTTTTTTGGCCTAGGTTATGCAGGTGGTCAACCTATATCATAATGGACCCTTGTGGCCTTAAAATCTACAAAACAAACACACAAAAAAGCAAGATATATATGTTAATGGGTGTATTAGATATTCTTTTGCCAGACAAAAGAATTTTTTTTCTTTAGAGAGTAGGAAAGGGGAAGAGGTAGGCAGTTTAATTAGTCTTCCTTGCAAATTTATTTAACATTCAGAATTTTATCCTGAGATAACTCTGGCATAATAAAAACCCTCAAGAGCTAAAACCATTTTTTAAAATTTAAAATCAACTTCAAACAGCTTTTGTAACCTTCAGTATGCAGGATTTTATATCTTTAAAACAAATCAAATACACACAATGTGCGTATACTGAATTACAAAGAACTGAAGCTGGCTAGTCACTATAATATTTGCTCTTTAAGGGGGTGGGGGGAGCCCTTAGCTTCTCCCTCCACATGATGCTCATTCTGAACCAAATTCCAAAGGGGTAGCCGTGTTAGTCTATTGTAGAAAGACAACAGAGTCCTGTGGCACTTTTAAAGACTAACAGATTTATTTATCGCATGAGCTTTCCTGGGAGAAAATCCCACTTCCCGCTTCAAAGCGTCTGACGAAGTGGGATTTTCTCCCACAAAAGCTCATGCGATAAATAAATCTGTTAGTCTTTAAAAGTGCCACAGGACTCTGTTGTCATTCTGAACCAAGTCAGGGCCGATCCCAGTGAGAGTCATTTCAGTGTGCACACAGGAATGGCCATGAGCGGGAGCAGGCTCCCTCTGCCCCGAGGAAGGTGCAAACAGAGAGAGAGGGGCGGAGGCCCCAGGGAGCTTCCCATTCTGAGAAAGCAAACGCAGCTACAGCGTGCAGGGCCCCGATCCTTACACCCATGGCCTCGAACAGGCCGACACGTGCTTTATAAACCTTGCTGAAGCAGGGGCTAGAGAAGAGCAAGCCTGGATTCGCTCTTCCTTGTTTGCAAACAACCGTGCAAACAGCTCCGTTTCCAGGGGCGGGCGCCGTGCACCGCCCCCTACAAAGTGCCCCAGACTGACAGCCCAGAAGAGGCGCCCGACGCAGGCTAAGCCCCGGCCGGGAGAGAGGCGCGGGGGCGGTCCGTTGTTGCCAGCTCGCAGCCACAGCGACCGGCAACACAACCTGCAGAGATATAGCTCAGGGAACCGGGGTCTTTGCGGGCGGAGGAGCCCGTGCTCTCCGGCCAGCTCGCAGCGTGTCCCGCCGCCGCCGGCAGAGCTCCCAACGCCAGCCCAGCGCTAGCGGCCGTTAACGGACCTACCGGTCCCCTGGCCCAACTCCCGCTGCCTTCCCGGGGCCGGTCCGTCCGCCGCGTGGCAGCGCCACTTACTGTGCGTGGGGGGCGGCACCGACCGGCGGAGGCGGCAGGTCCTTGCGCAGCGCGGCAGGCGAGTCTCCGGCGCGGCTCGGCCAGGACGCGGGGCGGGGGGAAAACTCCCTGAAGCGGCCGGCGCCGGTCCCGCGCCACGGCGTGGGCGGGGCCAGGGGCGGGGCATAGCCGCGGAGGTGTGTCCGGCCGGGCCAAGGGGAAGCCATAGCTGTAGCTGGGCAGCGGCAGATCGATTCTGGAGGCGGGGCTGGGGCCGGCCGGATTCTGGAGGCGGGGCTAGGGCCGGCCGGATTCTGGAGGCGGGGCTGGGGCCGGCCGGATTCTGGAGGCGGGGCTAGGGCCGGTCGGATTCTGGAGGCGGGGCTAGGGCCGGCCGGATTCTGGAGAAGGTCCCAGGGGCCACTCCCTGGCTGGGTAGGGGGAGCGCTCCACGGGGGTGGAGGCCCAGCCCCGGGCGACCCCTTGGCAAGTGTGAACGTGAGTTGTATTTTTTCAGGGTGTGTAGTTTCTATGAGACACGTCCCTAGTAGCAGGATGGTCCCACTAACACGGGGGTGGCTGGTCACCCTAATCCGGCCAGCCCATGCCAGCCTGGGACCCACTGCTTCAGGGATGTAAAAATTCGTTTCATTCAAAAGCCCTTTGAAGAGTCTAACAAATAGTCCTGCGGCACTTTTACATGGGCGAGCCTTTAAACGTGCCACAGGACTATTCTATTCGACACTGGTCAGGCCGCATCTGGAATACTGCGTCCAGTTTTGGGCTCCTCACTACAGAAAGGATGTGGACAAATTAGAAAGAGTCCAGCGGAGGGCAACAAAAATGATTAGGGGGCTGGGGAACATGACTTATGAGGAGACTGAAGGAACTAGGCTTATTTAGTCTACAGAAGAGAAGACTGAGGGGAGATTTGATAGCAACCTTCAACTACTTGAAGGGTTGCTCCAAAGAGGAGGGAGCTAGGCTGTTCTCGAGGGTAACAGAGGACAGAACAAGGAGCAATGGTTTCAAATTACAGCCGGGGAGGTCAAGGTTGGATATTAGGAAAAACTTTCTCACTAGGAGGGTGGTGAAGCATTGGAATGGGTTACCTAGGGAGGTGGTAGAATCTCCATCTTTGGAGATTAAGGCTGGGTTAGACAAAACCCTGGCTAGGGTAATTTAGGGGGAGTGGTCCTGCTTTTTAGCAGGGGGTTGGACTAGATGACCTTGTGAGGTCCCTTCCAACCCTATTATTCTATGACTCCTTGTTTGTTTTGCTGACCTAGACTGATAGGTTACCTCCTTGGGGACTTAAACCATCTACAACTAGAACAGCGCCTCCCCCAGCTATGACTACCACCCCCCCGCCCATGTGTCTCCCCACCCCTCAGGAGCCAAGCCCGGCAGTGATTCACCCCATGCTGGCATCTGTGCCTCCCTGCCACTCATGGAGACCCACCCCCAGCTGCACATACCATCCCATGCTGGGCTCCATGCCCCCCTTGTGGGAAGCTAAGCCCAAATGCACCCTCCTCACCTAACACTGCACTCCCTGCTTCCCCTCCAGCATAAGCTGCCACCCTCTCACGTGCAGGAGGCAACCCAGCTGGTGCTACCCTCCTTCCTTAACATAGAGGGTAATCAGCTGTTTAAATGCCAGCTAATTATCCTTTAAACTTTTAACCTTTTACATCCTTCCTACAAACACTTGTGTTTGCCCCCCCCCCCCCCCCCCCGACTGTCATAGCGCTCGAGGCTTACTTGTGAAATGCCCTGTACCCATCCATGGCATTGCAGCGGTTAACAGCTCACAGCTGTTACATCATGGCCAAGATTCTGTTCGTGGTCAGAGAAGCATCTTGCTTCAGTGCCTCTGCCAGGACTGATATTTGGAGGCTGCTTTTATCAGACATGTTTTAAAATCAGCATTTCCAGGTTCTTCATTTTTCCCCCCTTTCAAGTCTGTCCCCCACTCTCACCCCTTCTTTGTTTCCTATCTCTTGTGCCCTCTTTCAAACTCCAAGCTCTAGCGCTCAGTCTTGATGGGCTTTTGATCTGTCCTGTGTTCAGTCCCCATCTTGCCATCCCACTTATAAGGTCTTCCAGCTTATGTCAGCTTTGTACAGACAGAGAATTTCTTGCCCCTTTTCCCTGGTTGTCTTGTGGTCAAAATTTGGTGCGCTCACTGCCAGTCCTGGAAGGCTTTCTTTTTGTGCATCTTCTCAGAGGTGATAGGGGTGGTTGTGCACAGCAAGCCATAGAAGAAGAGGCCAGTTGCAGGGAAGCCAGGTCGATTGTGTCTGCATTCAGGAGAGCAATGGCACAAGCTGTCCTTGTGTTACTCTGAACTGTGTTTTGCTGTGATGGCATTATCTAGTGCCTTCAAGCAGAGCTGTCTTTGTCTAGTCAGCAGTCAGTTTCATGATTTGAAGGCCCTCGTCAGAGATGGCACAGTGAGTCTTTTGTCATGGACCTTGCCCCTTTTCTCCCTCTCCCCCATCGTCATTGGACTGTAGGCTTTCCTCTACGGTGTTTCACTTTGTGGGGGCCTATGTGTCTGAGCAGCTGCCATAGCAAAGCATGAGGGTTCTCTCTGATAGTCTAGCTTCATCAATGCATCTTTAAGTATCTGGTACCTTCCCCCTGTACCAGCACCCTGACATCTTTTGCATGCCAGTTCCAGCAGATATGTAGATGATAGAGGGCTCATCTGAGTCAGAGCACTAGCTTCCATCTTGGAAGACAGCCTACTTTCCCTCCTTCAGAATATTGAGAAATTTTAGGGGATTTACCTGGCCCAAACCTTACTTTTGAGGGTGGTTTTGGCTTTCCTGAACTACATCTTAGAGCTACAGGAAAGCCTGATGCTATGACCTGCTTTTGGGTTAGGGGTTTTATGATTAAAAAAGCAGTTACCACAGTGTGATCTATTGAAAGTCAGTTTCTTGGCACAAGATTTTGCCTCTTTTCCCAACACCTCTGCTATGGGGCAGAGGAATAACAGCAGGATTGGAGAGTGTACCTTGCTGCATGGTGGAGGTTGCTTCCCTTCTCAAGCTTCCCTGGGTAGATGGCCAGGATGATCCCCATGGGAGGATTCAGCTGTCAGGCAAGGCAGATAGGGCATCCAGCACAGGAGGCAAGTTTGGCCACCTCCTTTCCCCTGACTGTGCAGTCCAGGGTCCATTTGGTGGCTAACAGAGTTGGGGCTGGTGGCCACAGATGGTGGACAAGGTCACCTTTGGCAGCTGTTTTTCCAACTTGTGGAAGAACTGGATTGACAGTGATCTGGGGACTAGCCTGCAAATCTCTCCATCACCGTCTTCTACCCCACTTCTTGTCCTGGTGGCTAGAACTCTTTCCCCCAAAACATACCCGAGTAGGAGAAGCCAGAGAGGAAGGCTAAGTAGTCAAGCTCAGGCAGAACATTACCTGAGAGAGATTTAACACGCACTTTCTGAAGGGTAAGTGGTAGAACTTGCAGCTGTCAGGGGTGGTCCTAGACCTGGGTATCCCATTCACAGGTCAAAAGGCAAGAAGGGAGCATTGTCCAGAAAAGAACTACAGGAGTGCTCTTATTTTAAAATAAAACCACTATCCTCCTAATTCTGTCTGCAGGGTGGAGGAGGGAAGTGTGTGTGTTTAATTTTACCTTCACTGGCATAGAACCCCAGATCAGAGCATTCTCCAGCCTCCTGGCAGGCTCAGCATAAGAGAACTGGATGTGTGTGACTGTTTGCAGTGATCAGGACAAGCCCGGCAAGCTTGCTAGTCCACAGTTCCAGAAGCCCCATCTAAATTTCAGTTTCATAGTGGTGGAACTTAGAATGTCTCCCAAGAACTTGGAAACCTGGGAAACCCATAGAGATGGCTCTCTGGGATTATCCCCCAGAAGCCTGATTCTGAAGTGGAAGCTATGGCTGGAACACCGAGCATCTCATCAATTGTCACACAATGAACCCATGAGAATAGGTCAGAAGCCATAGCACCTACCACCTTGCTTTATTCTAACCATCAACAAGGGGATGGTCTTCATGTGCTAGATTTTCAAAAAGCACATTCCAACTTTCCCCCATACTGCCCCATACTCTTGAGAGGTGCTCCCCATAGAGTTGCAAAGTTACATTATCCTCCTCAAAAATGTCTTTTCTGTAACACCTACAAAAAACTTGAGTAAACTGACCTCACCGCCTGTTAAGTGGTGGAAGCTGCAATCTGCTTGTAGGAAAAGCTGGATGGCCCCTGAAAAGGCGAAGAGCCAGAGACTGGAGCTGAAAGGTGCAGACCAGGTCAATGGGGTGGGATGCTGACGCATTTCTCCTCCCCAACCCAGAAGAGGGAGTATTTAGGTCCTCAGCAGTAGAGCTTTGCAGAACTGGGGCTATCTGCATCCATAGACCATTTCTGGTGGATGCAGATGTACGTATTTGTATCCATTCAGGGCTCTAAAGATGAATAGAGCCCTGCAAATATCCACTTCCATGGATGTGATGCAGATATCCATGAAACATTTCTTGCAAATACAGATTGGATGGGGATCCACATATTTATATCCAGACAGAGCTCTACTCAACAGTGCAGGAAAAGCCCTTTTTCACCTGGATCAGGCAGAGCAGCCTCCCCCTGCTGTGTTCAGACTGGTTAAATGTCAAGTTTTGCCATGATCTGCTGTAGGCCTTAAGCTACTCGCTCCATTCTCCAGGGGCTGGGAAGGCCTTTCCCCTGACTTCCAGTTTCACCAGAGCAAGCAGGGAGGTTTTTGCCTCTGCCACAGCAGCTTGGGGGCTCAGCTAGGCACAGATATGGAGCCATGGGATTCCATTACAAATCCTGGAAGCACAGGGTGATATGCCACAGAGAAGGGATATGGTGATGAGAGAAAATGCACGGGCAAGGAATTAAAGGAGACAGTCTTTCAAGGAGCTGAAGTGGGGGGAAGGGGGGGATTTGAAGACACTGTGATTCTGTTCTTAAGTGTCATCTATGTTTACAATATCTCAGTAAACTTCCATATCAAATCTGCTCAGATAATTTAATTTATACATCTGCCAGCCCTGCAAAGTCAACGTGGGATCTGAAAATCTGCAGGTTTAAGTTGTAACTGAAAGCCTGCAGAATATTTCATAAACAGAGTTTATGCCCCCCAAAGGGAAAAAGTTTCATATTGCAAGCTAGCAATTAAAGACACTTTTGTGAAGAGTATATTTTTTACATAAACATAGGACCCCATACTATTTTTACACTCACTTCTCAGGGGGGAGCACTTGAAAATTTGCACTTGGTTTTCTTACCTCACTTGGTGGAAGGAACGCACTTAGTGTTGTAGTAAACTACAATGCCCACAAAGTTGGTGTCCCAGTTTATTGGTTAATTATCTCAGAAAGAATTGAACAGATATTTACAGTACAGAATGAATCTCTCATCAATTGAAGTTTCCTGCATCATCTTGTTCCAGGGTTTGGGCATTGTTTTATGTTCTATATATAGAACTTAGGTATGATTTTGGAGAAGAATGGATGGTAGAAAGAAATCAGTTCAGCAAAAGCCCAACAGTGTAACAAAGTGTAGAGCAAAAGGGAGACAAAAGGAGAAGGATAGAAGGAGGCAATATACAAGGAATAAGAAAAGGGTATTAAATAAAGCTAAACCATTTAAAAAAAAAAAAGCAGAATTGAAGAGCAGCACCACTGCAAACAAACATGGATTTTAGGGCAAGACCACCACAGGAGGAAGAAAAACAGTGACATAGTAAAGTTTCTTTTAAGAAATTTGTTTCTGGGGTTGAACATGTGATTTAGAGATGGCCTAGCTATTTCTAGTAAGAATAAAACACAAAGTCCCCTACTCTTTAACCACAGAGAAGACATCTATGCTCCAGGTTTGAGCCTGCCTCTTTGCACACACTCTTTTTCAATGAGGGACAACAGGTACTGTAGAATTTGCGGTTTCCTTTGTACCAAGATGAAAGTAAGGTGGTACATAATATTTCAAATGCCCATGGGCACCCAATATTTGCTTAATATTGTTAAGTGTTCGTTTCCTATAACTGGTAGACAAGGTTCCTAAAATGCAGAACAAGAAAATAATTCCCACATCCTTCAAAGAGCATATTTCGCTCTATTGGTATGCAGCTTACAATAGTTTCTAATAGTTTTCTATTTTAGGAATTATGTGGCCTCATTTCACTCTGCAGCTAGATGGTCAATAGTCACCAATAGCCAAAGGATTTGGCCTCCCACTAACTTACAAAGGCAACAGTGGAAAAATTACTTTGGATCATGAAACTGTCAGACAACTGGGTTGGCTAGCAATATAAGGATGTGATCCCATACCTAAGTTCATGATCCAAAGTGGAAACTGCTCACACACGTCTGTCTTAAATTGACTAATTTGTTAGAACACCTATATTCACTAAATACAGAAAAAAGACAACTAGTAGTTTCATTTGTACATGCAACAGTTGTGTATAAATAAACTGTGTAATCAGTTTCCCTGGTGAGTAAGGTTGCTTACACAGCAACAAGAGGAAAATTGAAGCAAGTGATTGTAAAAAAGCACAAAAATTAGCAAGTGTGTATAAAGGCCAGAAGTACCACCCCAAACTGCTTTTAACTGTTTTTATATTGCCTAGATTTTAAGTTGATGGTATTCCTTTTAAAAGGTACAAATACAATGAAAGACAACTTACTCTGTTATCCTGACATGAAAACCAATCTGGAATTACTTCAGATATTGTCAAATATTAAGAAACATACAAGAATGTATGATTATAAATGAAGTAGCAGCAACACTGGCATTCTAGAAGGCTGAGTCTGCATGATTATTTATTTTAAAGATTATGCATGTGTGGTAAATACATCATTTTTACATAATTTAATTTTAATATTAGCTTATGATATTAATAAACTTCACTAAAAATACCCATTTATTCCCAGACATTGCTTTTCTGGTGTAAGCACATAGGTTTGCCAAGTAAACTGAAGAAAAAAAGTGCAAATCTGCTCAGAAAGATGACTAAAGTGACAGCAAAGTTCAATGTCTGAATGACATCCATATCAAATCTGTTCCATTTACAAGTGAAAGGATGGCTTTCTGAAACTGCCAGTGCACTAAACTGAACTGGGAATCTGAAAATTAAATTATAGTATTAGTTTGGAAATGAAATTTAGGCCCTAATTGTGCAAATACTTAACTGCTTAGTTCTGTGTATTTGAATAATCTCGGTTATTTAATGGATATGTAAAGTTATTCATGGGCCTAACCATTTACAAAATCAGGGTTTTGATTAATTCTGTTAATACATGAGCCACTGACAACTACGTGGGATCTGCTATTCTAACAGGAGTAAGTCTTACAAATGTGTTGTCCACTAAGCAGATACAGTAATGCACATAGATCTATTGAGTAAGGTGGTGCCATTTAAAAAAAAAAAAAAAAAATTGTTGTGTTATTGTACTTTAAACTTTTAGTCTCAGTGAAAAAAATGTTGAGGAAGAATAAAATCTTACTATATTAAACAGCTGTAGCAATTCTTTGAAATATTGTCACAGGTTTCTTCATAGCACAAAAAAAATCACTTATTGCACAGTTTATAAATTCAGGTTATGTGCTTAAAACCCCTCCACTTAGTGTTTGCATGGCAATTTGCTAAACATATATTTAAAACTATAATACAATTTACAAAATCTTAAAACAGTTCTACTTTTAAGCTAAAAGCATCCTGAGAATAATACAAAGTTCATTTTACAAGCCCTTCATTTCTATGCTTTGTTTATCCCCTCAGTTGGGCAAGTTTATTTTACATGAAATATTGTTCTTGTTTTGCTGCTGTATTTCAAAAGCTATCTTAACTGTGTACCATTTTCATTTGAGAATCTAATCACCCTCATAGCTAGTCTAATTATTTATAAAATCAAGCTTTCTACTTTTTTAAATAGGTCAGGAAAAGTAATGCAAAATAGTTTCAGCTTGTTAAAAAGACTCAAAGGCTTTGTGCATTTTTAATGTTTTGGTCAAGTATTTAGGTTACGCAACTTTACATTTTGGCAAAAAAGAAAAAGCCCCAAACACCTTCAATACATTTTTTTTCCCGATTTTATATAATTTGTAAATGTACAGTATATTTTATTATTTTATATAACTAAGCTCAAAGTACTTTGCTCTTGCCTTTTTTTGATTTCTTTTTTTTTTTAAATGTGCTTAGAAAGATAAACACAAGTTCTGGAAACAAATTCAGCATTTGTAGGTTAAATACAAAAGTCTCAATGGAAAAAATGTAAAATATTTCAGTTGCTTCCTCTCTGTACATATACTTAAATAAATACCTTTTATCTAAAGATAAATTCTAATTCCTTACCCTATACAACACCTATCTGTATTTTATGTCTAATCAAGATTAAAGCTTCACACCTGTTATCTTTACACAGTTTTTATTTGGAAGATATCCATGTATTTGCATATTTTGAAAAGGGACAGTTCAGGGTTAAAAATATAGACTTTTTTAAAGGTAAGACTGTCATTCTATTGACAGTGTTTAATGCTATAGCATATAAAACCCCAAGATATGGAATATGCTTCAGTTTCTAATGCCTTAGGAGAGAGAAAAATGGGTTCAGGTGAGTTGTGGAGGTAACAAGCCTTGGTTCCACAAAATGGGAAAATGATGGTTCATCATATCAGTGTCCCATGTGACCAGTCCCTGCTGTGGCATAAGCACCTGCCTTTGAGGAAGAAGTCTGCTCACTTCCTATACAGAGGTGCAAACACTTATTCGTGGCTGCTGAAGAGTATAGTCTAGAGGGAAACAGTTGTGGTTGCTAGAGTAAAGGGGTAATGTGATTTAAGATTTCCTTCTAGACCTAGCTTTGAAGAAGGCCAGGTGTTAGTGTAAGAAGAGCTCATGTTCTGATGAACAAAGTAGAGGTTGCCACAAAAAGGAAAACACTTCAACATGTGTGTGTTTGTGTATTATAAATATATATTTTACAGAGTCATTTATGATTCCTACTTTAGGCATATAATCAAAATCTAAAGGACCTTGTTAATCTTTAAGGCATCATGGACTTAAGCTTCAGGAAATAAATATGAATGCAGGAAAGCAAAAATGTTTGTGGCACCAATTGTGAAACTACCATTGAACATTGGAGTTGGCATTTCCATGAAAATATTTTCTGAAAAGTTATGCACAGTATTAACACATCAGAGCATAAATTTCACATCATTTTTCAACACTTCGCTTAACGGGCTAAATTGATCAGGCAGGATTCTCATTTTTACTGTTCCATCAGCTCCACAGGAGAATATGTGATTTGCTGGTCCCATCTCGATTTGCATGACCCCAGTCCCAATGTTCCTGAAGATTGACTGCCGAGCATGCTCATTGATGAAAGTATGAAGAAGATTAAAAGTGGATAAACTCCATACCTGAAAATTATTAGAATATTATTAATCTTGAAAAATCAGTAATATTTACACTATCAACTCACTGAAAATCATTAATGGAAACACAGGTCACTTGGCTTAATCAATTTTTTAAAATCTTTCTTACAACAACAGCATATTCACACTTTTTCTTCATTTTCATTCACTAACATGCCAGATTCAGGCTAAATATTTTTAAGAGGGGTTTGAGTTTACCAAATCCTACTATGAAAGAATTATACAAGGCCTTGCCCCACTAAATTAAAATTAAAGTTACCTTTATGTTGCCTTCTGCAGATCCTGTAACAAAGTATTCTTCTGCAGGATCCACAGCAATTGCTTTAACTGGAGAATCATGACTCTGGAATAGCTGCTGCTGTTGTTTTTGGCGAAGATCAAGTATACAAGTAAAGCCTTTTCTGCCTCCTGATATTAAAAGCTGATGTTTCGGAGCATATGCTAGCACAGTTGCCCCACTATCATGACATATAAAAGCTAAAATAGAAAACAAATGATGTTAGAGAACATCCAACATTAGCTTTAGCCTCCTCTTCAATGCTAATGGTTTAACATAGTAACAACAAGAACACAGGCTATTGAATTAGATGGACTAATGATCTGATTCAGCATAACAATTCCTGTCTATGATTGTGGCCAGTTCCAGATACTTCTGAAAAAAGCATAAGAAACCCTGCAGTACACAGTTAAGAAGTAACCTGGTAAAGGAAACTTTTTCCTTAACCTTTCTAGTTAGAGGTTGTCTTGTGTCCTGAAGCAGGAAGGTCTCTCTCACCCCCAAAACGTATTAATCCTTGCTAGTGTAACTAGCATTATCCCTATAAATGTTTAATCTTTTGAATCCTGGTAAACTTGGTCTTGATATCTTCTGACACTGAGTTTTCTTACTGTGTGTGCAATGTTAAAAGTATTTCCTTAAATTTTAAATCTGCTGCCTTTCAGTTTTCTTGAATGTTCTCTTTGTTTTTTTAAATAAGAATGGGAAAACCCTGAACCTTACCAGGAGTGCAGCAGCAGAAGGAAAATGATAGTAATCAGCAGAGCTGGCCAAAACTCAGAATGTCTGTTTCACAGACTGAAACCAAGTTTTCTGAAAGTTCCAGCAGACCAGAGATTCTGAATAATTTAATTTCAGAAATATCAAAATATGCTATTTCTGAAATAAAATGTTCCCGAGTGTCCCTTGCAGCTGCTGAAAAACTGACATGATTCTTGTCAGTTTTGCTGCTGCCCCCTACTGAATAGCAAGCATGAAACTGACAGCAAAAATCACCCCCCGCAAATAAATCTTTACCTGATACAGTAACTGGAATTCTTCCAGATGGTGTGATCCCTCTATGTATTCCATAGTGGTGTGCATGTGCTCCATGCACTGGACATGAGGTTTTTTTGCTAGCAGTATCCATTGGTCCATGCCTATGTCCTCCTCCTTATGCTCCAAATTGAAGGCATAAAGGGCAAGCATGGGCCTTACCACCTCTCCAGTTCCTTTTCTATCATTTATCATGTTTAAAGGATCAGAAGCAAGAGAAGGAGTGCAGATTGTGGAAGATAGATGGGGAACACGCATCTCATACGACTCTAGTTACTGTACAAATGACTACTCTTTCTTCAAGTGATTGTCTATCTATGTTTTAAACTGTGGGTGACTGACAAGCATTATTCATTGAGCAGGAGATCAGAAGACCTCCTCTTTGGTACTAGTGACCAGAGGATTGCACTCCCAAAAGATGTGTCAGTGGCTGAAGCTTGCACCAGGACATATCCTGTGAAGATTTGGACAACCGCATGTTGCTGCTTTATAGATTTGGCAGCAGTCAAGTGGCACTCAGATCCTGTGGAAGGGCATGTGTGTCTGTTAATTTGTAACATAACAGAATGCAGTGCAGCCGACTGAAATCCACTTTGAAAGTCTGCAAACAGATTATTTATCCTCTTAATCAGCTTGCAAAGGATATAAAAAGCATTTCTTGAAATATTTTGTTCTTTGCAGGTAGAACATCAAAGTCTGATGGTCATTGGAAAGACAGTTAACAGAAATTGTTTGATTCAGACAGAAATCTGAGATTACTTTGGGAATAAATTGAAGGTGAAGTCAAAGCCTTATGGAAGACTACATGATGGATCAGCCACAGGGACTTCAAGCTCATATCCCCTTCTAACTGAGGTGATGGCCAGCAGAACAGCAATCTTCATAGATATGAAGGTCAAAGAACACAAAGCCAAGGGGGATTCAAAGACAGATCTTGTTAATGCTGAGAGGACCAGGTTGAGATCCTGTGATGGAGTACGCTTCATCACAGGAGGGTAGGTTCTGAACACAATCATCACTGGATGGGTAAAGAAAGTGTGGTTGTCCATCAGAGGATGATAGGCTCTGACAGCTGTTAAGTGTATACATGGGAAATTGAAGGAAATACCTGAAGTGTTTAAGGAAAGAAGATATTCCAATATGGTGTGGATCTCACAATTCTTTCCAGTTACCTTGAAATGCTGACCTCAGATAAAGAACCTTTTCCACTTAATTGTGTAGCACATTCTAGTGGACTCTCTCTTACTATCATTAAGTATGCTCTGCACTCTGGAATCATGTAGCTCCCATTTACAGCCATTGCAACAGTATCTGGTGAAGATGTCTGCCAATGTGTTGTGTATCCCTGGGAGATGTGTTGCCAATAGAGTGATTTGGTGATCACTTTTGAGCAGTTCCAAAGACTAAACATGCATACACAGAGAGGTGGAGCTCCTCCTTGTTTATTGATATATGCTTGTCATGTTGTCTGACATAAATGAGCATGTAGGGTTTGTATGAGTGGTAGGAATTGCTTGCAGGCCTCGCAGACTTCACACAGTTCTAGGTTTGTGTGATCTGGCCCTCCTGGGGAGTCCAAGTTCCTTGTGCTACTAGACGGATACCCCACCTTAACAAGGAGGCACCCATGATTAAGGGCTTCTCAGATGGAAGAAAAATAAAGGGAACCTCCCCCCTGCATACTTGTTCCCTGGTCTCAGACTAGAGAGGTTTGCACTCTGAGGAAGCCAACACTTCCTTAGAGTATGACAATACTGTTTGTGTACAAGGTGTTTGGGGCTTCTCTTTTGTCAGTACTGTGGTAGATCTCTTACCTGCAGATGGTTCCTGTCTTGGAGAACTCTTGCTCTTTGGAGCTAGGAGATCAATATTTTGCCCCTGGTGAATTTCTGGTCCTCCCTTAGCGACATATGGAGTCTCATCCAACTTTTGTGGTGTCAGAGAAGAAGTCTTTCTTGGAAGTGGACCCGAAGGGGGATTTCTCATCTTATTTTCTACCCTCCTCATGTTTGGGAGAACTGTTTAGTTTATGTCTATCAGACCTATCCTTCATAATTGGAGGTCACCATGCTTGGACATGCACTTCTTGGTGCCTCTGCCTGTCACAAGGGGGGTCTGATCAGAGTGGGGTCTCCTTGTGAGATCCACAAGTAATATATAAAACCATACTTGTGGCCTTGGTGAGGTTTGCTTCAGAAGAATCAGAAAATGCTACCCTTCAAGGGGACATGAGTTTGCACAAGGTAGGTGAGGCACTTTAGGTGGTCATCACTGACTGGGAAAGCCAGCGGGCAAGAGACACCATTCTTGAATTTCAGGATCTTTGGGCACAGCAGTCACCCAATATAGAGGTGATAGGAGATCTCTCACCACCCCAACTATCTAAATGCTAAAAAACTAAGAAGTTAAAAAGACTATTTACAATTATTTACAGGAACATCTTGAGCAAATGCTATAGACACTGAAGGTGTCAAGTGGTAGAAAGGAACTGGAGAGAGTGCTCTGCCTCTTATGCTCTCAATTCAGAAGAACTAGGTGGAAAAGGTGGCAGGCATCAATGGGCACTGCTGACAAAACTTTCCTCGTCTCAGGCAAATGCACGCACAGTGCAATGCACACAGGGGCTGTCACTCAAAGTGAGACTCCTGCTATATTAAGTACCACCATCAGCTGAAGAATAGTTAAAATGGTATAAGATTGGACTGTGTGTGAAAATAAAGATGCAACAAATTTAAAAAAAGAATTGGCAAATGTGATCTTCAAAGTACAGTTCTATTTAAGAAGCAGTTATGTGAAATGACAGCTGCTTACTCAGCACTTCTGTTCACTGTTCATATTGGGACTATATAGTTTGGATGGCCTCCACTGCAGTGGGAGGGACCCATCTCCTCAGGCACAGGCTGGCTAGAGTAGTCAAGAGATGGTTAAACTAACAACAAAGAGAGAGGGTAAAAAGAGGAAAGATACGAACACTTAGCACAAAACAGATGTTGAGAACAAAATTAATTAAGGAACCAAAAGGACACGAAAAGAAATTTCTGTATTGCTTATACACCAATGCTAGGAAATTGGGCAACAAAAAAGAGGAATTGGAATTGCACATACATGAGCACAAATTTCATCTACTTGGTATTTATGAAACCTGATGGGCTGGTGTGCTCTACTGGAATGTTAAAGTGAGTAATTATGACCCAATTAGAAAGAATTGAGGGGGCAATAGGGGTGTGGCACTGTGTCAAATATGGCATTATATGTTTGAGTCATTGATAACTCAGAAGAAAATAATTTTGAATGATAACGCTGTAGATCAATGTCCTCACAGAAAAAGTACATGACAGGGTACCACCAAATCACACTAGGGAATAGGATGGCCACCTCCTTGCACACCTATCTATGTAGGAGATAAGTAAATTAGATATGGGGAGAAAAACCTGAATGATCATGGAGAACTTCAATTTGAGTGACTTGCTGAAGATCCCATGCTACCAGTACTAAAACATTCTTGGACTGTTTAAACACTACAGTTGGCATCTTCCTACCTCAAAAACTATTGCAACCCAAACCAAAATGGGGAATACTTTAGATTTTGTCCTAACAGATAAAAAGAAATTAATCACAGAATAACTATTAGTGGTAGCTAAGTAACAAGTGATCATGGTTTAATCATATTTATAAAGTGCAAACAGAAAAAAGTCCAGATCAACCCCCCCCCCCCCCCACCTAATATCCCAAAAGTTGAAACAATTACAAGTCAAATCAGCTGGGAGGAAGAATTTAAATCAGAAAAGTGTGAATGATAATTGGGAATAATTTAAAAACACCTTTCTAGATGCCCCCAAAGCAACAATCAATTAAGGAAAACAACGAAAAAGACTGTCCTGGTTAAAAATCCAACCTGGCATAGAGGGACAGTAAAGTCAAGTATTAAAAAAATACATATAAAACAAATGGAAAAAAGTTGATGGATAACAATGAATATATCAGAAGCTCAGAATGTTAGAAAATCGGCAAAAGAAGCAAAGGGATACAAGGAGAAAATTTATCGTTCACAGAGGTAAAGGCTATAAGGAGGAGTTTTTAACATATATTAGGAACCAAAAACACCAAACCCTGGGATAGTAGTATTGGTCCATTGCTAGATGGAAATGGTAGAATTACCAACAATAATGCAGAAAAGGCAGAAGTGTTCAATAACTATTTCTGTTCTGTAGTTGGGGAAAAACATATAGTCTCATCATATGCTGACAACACACTTTCCATTCCACTACTGTCTCTCAAGGATGTTAAATAGAAGTTACTAGAGCTAGACGTTTTTAAATCAGCAGGGCCAGGTAACTTGCATCTAAGAGTTTTAAAGGACTGGGTGATGAGCTTGCTTTACTGTTAATGTTGTACACCAGTACATCTTCTGGAACTTCAATGTTCCAAGACTGGAAAAAAGCTAATCTCCAATTTTTTGAAAAGGACAAATGGGATGACCCAGGGAATTGGAGACTTTACAACCTGAAATCCTTCCCAGACAAGATAATGCTGCAGTTGAGATAGGACTTGATTAATACAGAAATGAAGGAGAGTAACGTTATCAATGCAGGTCAAGATTGATGATCTATTTTCCATAAACCTGAGTAAAGTGATATTCTTTTTAAATTACATTAGATTAAAATTTTTGTTGGTAAAAGGTAAAGGTATTGACTTGGTGCCACATGACATTTAGATTAATATTTTAGAACAAAATTAACATGGCGTATCTGAAATGGATTAAAAAAATGTAATTGTGAGCAGGGAATCATCATGAAGTGTGTTTATTTCAAGTGGTGTTTCACAGGGATTGGTTCTTGGCCTTATACTATCAGTGAAATGCATAAAATCATAACTGAAAGTTTGTAGAGGACATAAAAATTGTGGGGAGTGGTAAACAACAAAGAGGACAGGTCACTGATTCAGAGCAATCTGGATTACTGTCAACTGGGCATAAACAAACCATATGAATTTTAATATGGCTAAATGTAAATGGAACCAAAAAATGTAGGCAGTTTTTACAGGATGGGAGAATCTCCAGGGAAGCAGTGACTCTGAAAAAGATTTGGGAGTTGTGTTGGAGAATCAGCTAAACTTGACCTTCTAATGCAATGGAACAGCCAAAGAAGGTAGTCTGAGAATGCATAAAATAGAGAAATCTCAAATTGCAGTGAAGTTATTTTACCTCTATATTTGGCAGTGGTGTGACCAATGCTGAATACTGTGTTCAGTTTTTGTGCCCACAAGTGAAGGATGTAGATAAATTTGAGTTCAGAAAAGAGCCATGAGAATGATAAAAGAATTAGGAAAAAATCCCTTACAGTGATAGGATAAATAGATTGAGCTCCTTAAGTCTAACAGAGAAAGTCAAGAGCGATGACTTGATTACAATCTGTAGGTATTTACATGGGGAGCAAATATTTAAAGTTAAGGCTCTTCAGTCTAGCAAAGAAAGATCTAACATGATCCAATGGCTGGAAATTGAAGCTAAACAAATTCAGACTGGCAATAAGGCATACATTTTTGCCAGTGAGAGTAATTAACCATTTGAACAATTTTCCCAAGGGACATGATGGATTCACCATCACTGAGAATTTATAATCAAGACTGGATGATAAAAGACCCGCTCTAGGAATTATTTTGGGGGAGTTCTATAGTCTACATTATATTAGAGGTTAGAATAGATGATTACACTCGTCCCTTCCAGTCTTGGAATCTATGGTGACAAAAAACTTAATGGGAGTTGCTAGGCATTTTAAAAAAACAATAATCTAATCTAACAGATGTTCATTTGTTACAATTTTGGCCTCATGCTAGTTTGAGGTTGCAGGGCTGGCAGTTAGACAAGCCATATTTAAATTCAGAGAAGAGTAGAGCTGGAAGGGATCTTGAGAGGTCATCAAGTCCAGTCTGCTATGCTAAGGTAGGACCAAGTAATCACAGAACATTCCTGAGAGGTGCATGTCCAAATTGTTCTTAAAATCATCCAAATTGGGATTCCATGACCCTCCTTATAAGCCTATTCCAGAGTGTAACTACCCTTATAGTTAGAAAGCTTTTCCTAATATCTAACCGAAACATCCCTGGGTTCAGATTAAGCTCATTACTACTTGCCCTATTTTCAGTGGACATGGAGAAAATTAATCACCATCCTCTTTATAACAGTCCTTAACATATTTGGGACTTACCACATCCCCCATCTTCTTTCCTCAAGACTAAAAAATGCACAGTTTTATTAACCTTTCCATATCAGTCAGGATTTCTATACTATTGGTCAATTTCGTTGTTCTATTCTGGACTCCTTTCAATTTGTCTTTTTCTAAAGTGTGCTATCCAGAACTGGACTAAATACTCCAACTAATTCTTCACCAATGCTGAATGAAGTGGAACAATTATTTCCTGTGTCTTACTTATGACTCTCCTTTTAATACCCTCCCAGCATAGTATTAGTCCTTTTTACAACTGCACCAGATTGTTGACTCATTTAATTTGTGATCTAACTGTAACAATTTCTGACTTTTCCCAGCAGTATTACAGCCTGGCCTATTGGTTCCCATTTCATAGCTGTACCCCCACCCCCACACACTTTCCTAAGTGAAGTGTTTGCATTTGTGTTTATTTAATTTCAATATGTGGGTTTTAAATCAAATTCTCCAATTCTGTCAAGGTTGTTTTGAATTGTAATTTTACTCTCCAAACTGATTGCAACCCCTCCCACTTGCGTCTTATCTGCAAATTTTATAAGCACACTCTCCACTCCATTATCCAAGTCATTAATGAAAACATTGACTAGCGCCAGAGCCAGGATTGACACATGTAGGAGGACACCTCTGGATACACCCTCCAATTTTTGCAGTGAATCACAGATAACTCTTTCAACCAGTTGTGCATCCACCTTATAGTAATTTCACCTACACCACATTTCCCTACTCTGCTTATCAGTGCCTCACATGGGACTGTCAAAAAGTCTTTCTAAAATCAATGGAGCACATCTTTATGCTCCCTATCCACTAGCTAGAAGCCCTGTCAAAGGAGGAAATTAGGTTGGTAGGACAAATCCATGGTGACTATCCCTCATAACTATTATCCTGCAAGTGTTTACAGTTCAACAGTTTGTTCCAGTATATTTCCAGGAATTAAAGTTGGGCTGACTGGTCTAATTCTCTGGGTCCTCTTTGTTCCCCCCTTAAATGACAGGCACTATGCTTGCCCTTTTCCAGTACTCTGGAAACTTAACTGTCCTTTGTGAGTTCTCAAAGATAAATACTAACTGTTTCAATATTGTTTCAGCTAGTTCCTAGGATGAAAGCAAGTCAGCAGTACCTGATGACATTCTATCTAAATATTCTTTAAGCTGTTCTTTCCCTATTTTGACTTGTGTTCCTTCCCCCTTGTTATTAGCTGTGCTGAGCATCTAGTCACCATTACCTTTCTTAGCAAAGACTGAAGCAAACAGGCATTAAACATTTCAATCTTCCTGAAGTAATCACTTATTAGTTTTCCTTTCCAGTTAAATGGAAAATCCACACTTCATTTATCTTTCTCTTACTCCCAATGTAAAGAACTGCTTCTTATAGAATCATAGAATAATAGGGTTGGAAGGGACCTCACGAGGTCATCTAGTCCAACCCCCTGCTAAAAAGCAGGACCACTCCCCCTAAATTATCCCAGCCAGGGTTTTGTCTAACCGAGCCTTAAAAATCTCCAAAGATGAAGATTCTACCACCTCCCTAGATAGCCCATTCCAATGCTTCACCACCCTTATTCTTATTGTCTTTTGTCTTCCTTGACAGGCTAAGGGGAAAAAAAGTTGCACCTTGCCCTTTCTGATTTTGTCCCCACATGCTTGTATTATTTTTTTTGGTATTCCTTAACGATTTGTACTTGTAAGATCAGAAATTGGATATACAAACAGCTGACACAAATATGGAACCCCACAATGCAACTTTTATATCACTATTCAGAATAACACTGAACTTGAAAAGTTTACCAAAATACAGCATAGATCCGTTAAACACGTGATTGGTTTATCCACGAATTTGTTTAACACGCGTTAGCGTCATGTCCCCCAAAGCTACCAACTTAACACGTGGAACTCATTAACACACGGTATCTAAAACTGCACTGTAGCACTAATTAGCTTATTAGCGCTTCCTTTTCCTTTTCATCGCCATTTTGGTCCCGTTTACACACGGTCTTTACACACAGTCCCGATGGCTTGTCTCCCTACAACCGCATGTTAACGGATCAATGCTGTACATAGTTGGAGACCACTGTGCTGGCTCTTGAGGCTTCTTGATATTTGGAAATTATTTCAAAATATGTAAACTAATACTATAAAACTCTCTGAACAGAGTCTGTCATGTTTCATGTGTCAGTTGATGACTATTTGTCTATGCAGAGTACTGAGTTGTGGTGGACAGAGTGTTAGTTAGAACATGTGCAATGATACAGTTTTCCTGTGTAGAAAAGACCTAAAGAATTGATCTAATTTCAAGGTCCATGTATTCAGGGTGTTTGTACTGACATCCACAGTAGCAGGTTTTTCCATCTCTTACAATTTCTTGAGGGAACTCTCAGTGATTTAAATTGAAAGCATTCAAACTGCCTTAAACAATTACTAGAGGGACCAACAAAATATTGGTTACCCAAAGAAGGTATTGAATGTTGTATTCAATGTTTGGGTTGGTTTAGGATAATCTCGAGTCATGTGGTTCCTACTAAGTGTAGCATAATGCACAGGGTTCAATGTGCACTGACTAATGGTAGCAATCATCTTGATGTTCCATGCACAAGAAGTAGGGAGTTGCTGAATCCATCATGAAGAAAAAAAGCGAACTGTATACTGATACCATCTATCATCAAGACATTAGGAGAGCTCACCACAGAAAGGGACAAATCCTTAAATGGTGTAAACTGACATAGCTCCTATAAACCATAACTTCACTGACATCATACTAGCTGAATACCTGCCACAATATATTTTTATTTTTTAAGTTCCAAAGGGGCAGCCATGTTAGGTTAGCTCAGCAAAAAACCAACAAGGAGTCCTGTGGCACTTTTAAAGATAAATTTATTTATCTCATGAGTTTTCGTGGGAGAAAATCCTATGAAAGCTCATGCGATAAATAAATTTATCTTTAAAAATGCCTCAGGACTCCTTGTTTGTTTTAAAGCACCATTCACAATTATTTACTTAGACACCACTGAGAACGGTACTATGGTGAAAGACTCTTCATAAACATATTTTGCTACTATTAAGAGAGCCACAAATATTATCCATATGGCCCATCAGAATTAAGTTAAAAAAATAACATTTTAAAATCTTATAAGAAAATAAGAATTATAAATGTAAAGGTATTCATTTGCAGTATGACATTTGTTATTGTCATTTTACTTACCATGCACTAAACTATTTGCTGGTGCAACTAAGGTATCCCACAAACATATATTTCTGTGAAAGAAAAAGATACGTTGAACGTATTAATTTAACTGACAACTACTGACACGGGTTGAAGAGGACAGCCAATATCTGAACATTTCACTCAGCACTGCTCAAACACATTAGTAGAATTAAAATGAAAATTTAGTTTGACAAACCCCAAATTATTCATGTCACTCAATATTACATGCATTTGTTTACCATGTTCTATTATAGAGAACTCAGCTACCCTCCTTTCAAAAAGTCTTATTCCAGTCCTAAAAAATGTGACTAATTAACCACCAATTAGAGTTTATTAAATTATAGACAGACATATAATGTGAGGACATGCACACTGCATGTGTTCTTGCACAGGATTCACATTAATTTAATTTCTCTTGTGGTTGGAGTCAACTATATGCCCATATTGGATTTGTTTATCAGGATCATGTTTCACAAAAATTGTAAGGTCAAGATTTGAGCTAATACAACCATGGGCAATCTCTCAAATCTATAAAAATCACTGACTAAAACATTTATAAAGAGGGAGGAAATGGCCTCTGTTCTCTTTGATACAATCATATCACAAGTTGGTAGGCAACAATCTTAACTGTGTAGCTTGCAAACTATGTAGCAGCAAGAAACATTAAAAAAACAGAATTATTAAGTCTCCCAATATAATCTTGAATCAAGTGTTTACCTGTTATCAGTAGCTTGTCCAGCTGTGGCTATCAAAGAGGAGGAACTGACGAAAACAAAGTCATTGGCTGTTTTGTTATGACACTGCCATGTCTGGAAAATGACAGTATTCTGAGTTGGGAAGTATGTATGTAACAAAGCAGGCTTTAATATTAGTATGAAAGCTCATGCAAAACATAAAAAAGTACCTTAAACGTTGTACTTCAAACAACAAAATAAAAGAATTCACTCTAAATTCCATCTACCAATAGTCTTACATTCTGACAAAATTGAGTGGAAACTGACATCTCCGATGGTATTTACTTTGCAATCAAAGATATCAAAATAATTTTAGATCCAATTTTGCATCTAGTTTCCCCTTTCCAAATTAAGATATATAATTATGAATTGAGAACCTGTCTGCCAAACAGAAACAAACGAGTTTAACTGAAAAAATCTTAGATTCTTAACTTTTTTGGTGCTGCCAGGTGACGATATATCATCAAGCAAAATTTATACACTGCAAGTTTAGTTTTCAGCTTACCAGATACGGTTTGGGTGTGGTTCCAGAAAGTGGACAACACTTCCAGTTTGTCTGGTACAAACATAAATATCCATCCGCATCAACAATTCCAAACTAAAAAGAACATGGATATTTTTACAACACAATATATGTGTACATATATTTTGTTAGGCATTTTTAAAATCGAGAAATTATTTTGCCACCCCTTTAGTCCAGTAGAGATTAAACAGCAACTTTATCTTCCCAGAAACGTTCGTACTGTGTGCCTAGTTTAGCTTTGGAAAGCTATTGTGCCAGAACAATACCCAAATCCAACCCTCTCTCAAGGCAGCATGCCAACTAATGTGTCTGACAGCATTTTCAATGCACATGACATGGTATTTCTACTGTACTTCTCATTGCTATGGAAACAAGAGCAACATCTGCTAAAACAAAAAAAGGACATTTCTGAATTAATGGCTTCTTTTACTAGATAACAAGAATGTCTACACTGCCCTGCAGTTTGGACAATGGGACTGTGAATAGCAGTGTGCACCAAAATGCTGTCTCGTAACTCCCCCATGTGGACTCCGCAGATGCAAAATAAAAGTTCCTAGTTTGCGTTAACATTATCCTCTTCAAAGAAAATATGTTACTGCAAAGTAGTAGTCTCTTAGTTTTTGCCTGCAAAATCTAAACAGGGGAGTTGTGGTTCAGCATTTTAGTGTGCACTGCTGGTCACACCCCAGTAGTCTGAAATGCAGGGCAGTGTACACATAATGTTAGTTTCTTAGAAGTTTTCTTTGACTAGTCTTAAACTTAAAAAGACTTAGGGGAAGTCCTTAGAACAGTGCTGGAATAAGTATTTATACCACAGATTTTTTAAACAAATCATCAGATACTCAAGTCCTATGTACCTATATCCTAATATACCATTTTGGTTTCGTTTTACATGTTTAATTTTCAAATGGACACTATTCTCCAAATATTCTAATTCTGCAGTTACTAAGTGGGGGGAGAGGGAAATTCCAGGCTAATTGTTTCTGCTTATACTTAAGCAGATATGCTGTCAGCCTTGTGTGCGCACATGCAAGAGAGAGAGAGAGGTCAACAGCAGAATAGCAAGGCTTTTTGAGAGTCATGCTGCCCAAGGAATCCAATAATTTAATGCACGGATGTCCAACCTTTTTCCATGAGGGGCCACATTTCAAATCTTTCATCACTCGCGGGGCCAGTGAGCAAATTTTGGATAGAAAAGGCAGGGGCAGTAAGGGAGAGCATAGGAAGAGCAGGGGGTAGCAAGGCAGAGTGTGAGGAACAGGGGCAGGGTAGTGATGGTGTTGGGTGGTGGGGGAGCCAGATAGGACAGGGGTGGGGGGCAGGGAGCAATGCCGCTGGGTGGTGGGACCTGGTTCCTTTCCCCCCAACCTCACCGGCTCCCAATCCCCCTGGCCCTGCACTGAGTCAGCTCCCCAAAACCTTCCCCCCATGCTGGCTTCCCTGCCCTGAACCTGGCCTCCTGCTACCCCCACCTTGGGCCCCCATCATCCTCCTTCCCTTTCTTGGCCCCACATCTCCACCCAGCCCCACACCAACCCCCAGTCCCAATCCATCCCCGACCTCTTTCCCAGCCTCGCAATGCACTTCTCCCAGTCCTGATCCCATCCCCAGGCCACACCCAGGACCCTGTGCTGCCCACCATCATCCTGCACCACCTCAGTGGCACCTTCTCTGCCCACACCGTCGTTCTCCTGCCTTGATCCAGGTCCCATGCCATTCCCCCAGCCCTACACCCCGTCCCTACACCACCCCCCAGCCAGATCCCAGACTTGCGCTACCCTTCCCCAGAGCCCTGTGCCACCTCCCAGGGCTCGATCCCAGCCCTCACGGCCGCCCCACGCCACCTCCACAGATCAATCCCAGCCCCAGCGCCCCCCCAGGGCCTGATCCTGCCCCTCCCGCCCCCAGCTGCACACCACCTCCCCAGGCTTGATCCCAGCCCCTGCTGCCCCGCACCAGCTCCCAAGGCCCAATCCCGACCCTGGCAGCCCCCCTTGATCCTGGCTCCAGCCACCCTGCACCACCTCCCCGGCTCCTTTGCCACCCAGACCCGGCCTTAAAAAGTTGGCGGCCCTAGGCAAATTTATTCTTGCTGGCCCTACCCTCTTCAATACACGTCTACTTTCGCTCCCTTCCCCACTCTTCTGCCCCTCCCCCCGTGGCCTCTTCCCCGATCCTCTGTCTCCCCACCCCCAGCCCCTTCCCTGCCTGACTGCCAGTTCCCCAAACCCCCGAAGCCCCTTCCCCACTCGACTGCCAGCTCCCCAAACCCCCACGGACCCTTCCCTGCTCCTCTGCCCCCCTCGGAGCCCTTTCCCTGCTCCTCTGCCCCCCCCCCACGGCCCCTTCCCTGCCCAACTGCCAGCTCCCCAAACCCACACAGCCCCTTCCCTGCTCTTCTCAGCCCCCAGGTCCCCCTTACCTGGCTGGAAGCCAGAGCTACAGGGGTGGCCAGATGAGACTGGGAGCCGCTCCTCGGCCAGGCTGTTCGCGCCCTGAGCGCACTCTGTCTGAGCATGCTCAGGGTGGGAGATTTGAAAAGTTAAAGTCCCCAAGCCTGTCCCCAGCTCCCAGGTGTCCTGCGGGCTGGGTTTCAGCCCCTGGTGGATTGCATTATGACTCATGGGCCGTAGGTTGGACAAGTCAGTTTAATGCTTTGTGTTATTTACTGACCCAATGAACCAACAAAGAAGAGCTGTTTATACTGTTTTGAAAAAGTAAGCTGGGAAGTGAGTAGAGAGGATTTCTGTATAATACCAGTACCTTATTTCCTTGGTGATTGAATCTCATTCGTGTTATTCTTGAGTTGCCACCTGAGCGGAAACATGTAATTTGTTGTGAATGGCCCCATTCAAACATTCTCACACTACCATCTTGAGCACCCGTCAGATCTGCAATAGAATAATATATTTTAATAACCCTTTCCACATATGCTCTGCTACTTGAATACGAAATCCAAGCTTCAGCTAAGGAAAAAAGAATCTAACAAAGTAATTTTAAACTTATCTATGGGCTTTTTGCAATACTACAGAAATGCCTAGAAATCCCAAACTAGGGCCCCAGTCTGTCTGACCTACTCCTAGAATATAATAAGAGTCCCCTGTCCCCAATTTTCAACCCTCAATTTTCAACTCGTTAAATTCCATTGCAAAGAATCCTCCTCATTACATCCAAAAATTACATTTAAGTAGTCAAACACTACATTTACTCTATTACACTGATATGACCCCTTTTTTGTTTTATTATAAACTATAGGAAAAACTATTTCCAATCTGGTTTAAGTAAAATAACTTCTGAAAGCCCATTCTTCCTCAATTTTTAAAAAATAGGAATGGTTTCATTATACTGAAGAGGCATGATCTATATGCTTTCTAAATATTTAATATACTGTTGCTATAATAAATTAATAATACATATTGGGAAACAAGGATAATTATCCAAGTATTGTAAAACAACTGTCTGTTGACGCAATAAACTTACAATAAGGTAGAGATGGATGGGAAGCCATTCTTCTGACATTATTAATAGCCCTCTTGATCATCTGTTCAGCATAAAAGATAATCGAAGAGTTACTTTACAACTAAATAAAAATCTATTTGATTAAATTAATGATGGGAGATGACTGGTTTCCCTTTTTAAATTAAAAATTTAAACATTTAGAAATACGTGAGAAAGCAAATGCAACCTGAAATTTCTGCATTAATGTTGGGAGATTTTACTATTAATAGAATTTTTATAAACCCATGTACATGTAAGCTTTTTGTTTCTTCGATTTTAGGTTCTAAATATAAACTCTTTCAACTGTAATCTTACTTTCTTGCCAATTCCTTTCTGATTCCATTAAATGTGTTAAAATATTCCTGAATAATGTAAGGTAAGAGAAGCAGAACCATGTAAAACTAAAAGGGGAGAAAAAAACTAAAAAAATACTAGGAGGGACCATAGTAGCTTTTGTTTCTACTTAGACTTTTTATAAATATATGCTAAAAAAGAATTAGAGTGTGAGATTTGTGGCCATCCACTGGAGAACAAGTAACATAGTTGGCTCTGGATTTTTTAAAAAAGGAGGTTTTCAAAGACAACTAATGGATTTGGAAGCATAAGTTCATTGACTGATGCTCCTCAACATACTACCATGCTTTTTCAGTCCTTTGCCTCTCTGCCAAGTGATGGGCTGGTAGGAGATCTTGCAAACTCCTGGGAGAACCTTGCTAAACATTCTGCCATGAAAATGAAGGAAAGGTTCAGATTACTTCCCTTCCTCTGATGGAGTACACACTTCTCTGCTGTCTTCTCTGACAGAGACAACTTTCTCCTGGGGTTCATAAAATATTTCCAGAGGCCCAAAATTTGCTCTTCAAAATGAACCACATTGCCAGGAGTTGTATTTAAAAAAGGTATCCTAAAAAGGATACTCAAGATTGCCCCTCTGAACACAGACTCTTGGTGCATAAGGAGCATGTCATATGGTAGAGGTAAATGTTTGTTGGAGCTCAGCATTAAACTATTAGCAGGACATAACTGTTACCCTTTGTGATAGTGGATATCAATGTTTTAACTGGCCTCATTGGCTTTTCTGAAATACATTGGAAATTACAAATGGAAATTACACTTGATTGTTACACCTAAGGGACAGATCTCAACTAGTGAGGTTGGAGGTGAAAAGCTCCATGTCTTATTATCATTCTTGTAAACCTGAAAGAGATTATTAAACTAAGCTTTCTGTAGACACAGTGTAACATTGCAGCATTTATTAAAGAGTAAAGAACTGTGACATTGACACAAAATTAACCTGCACGGCCATTTAAAAGATAAAACATTGCCAATTTATACCAGTTTTGTACACAGTTGTTAAGTACATGTGCTATCTGTATCTGGTAATTTTTCAGGTGGCCAATGCATTTCTCTCATAAATCCTAGAATCCCTATTTTCCCCACATTTAATCCATGCATCCAGCCCTAGAAGCCTGACAAATGAGATGGGGTAAAGAACCATTTTTAGAGGTGTTTTTTAAAAATACACTACTACATTGATGGGGGGAAGAGGAGTGTTGCTGTAGTGTCTGTCACTCACACTATAAAGTTATTTTATAGTACTGCATGAGCTACTCAAGTGTCTTGCTTGGAAGGTCAGTGTGGAATAAGGAGGGCCTAAATCAAAATTTCAGAATCTAGTCTGAACTCCAAATCCAGACACTAACAAGCTATCTCAAAACACTTCTGAATGGAGGCATTAAAAAAAATAATCTTGATTAATATCCAAACTTGTCCACATTTTAGAATGCTCAGGTTCAGAGCTTTGATTCAGCTCATTTGAGAGAAATTTAAGATGCACACTTTTAGCTGAACCTTGATGCAGAACTTTTGTTGAGGTCTTCTACTTCACTCTGAATATACTCTCCTTTTATCATTTGTATTGTCAAGCAATTTAATTATATGCTAATGAAGACACTTTTTGACTCATCGGTGCATCTGAAATTCATTACAGTACGTTAACCCATTAGCATTCTGAGGAAGGGGTTGAGGGGAGGGGTACAGCAGTTTTCAGGAACAGGAAATGCCAGCTTCTGCCATTATTACATACAAGAACTGCATTTTTTCCATGCTCTGTGCAGGTGTAATCCAGTAACGATGAAAGGCGTACAAACTTTAAAGCATTAGATATGGAATTAATGTTACTCTCTGACAAGTGACTTACCACAGATGCACCTCTGCCAGTCTGTGTGCTACCAAGCCAAGGCATGTTGATAGGAGTGCCAGGATTGCTGTGTGTATAAGGTGTAGTACCCTGAACATTTGCCAGGTCATCGCGAGCACGTATAACCAAGAACGCTTCAGATCTACAAATGCAACATTCGTAACCAGAGTGATTAGACAGATTCTTGAAATAAAAAACCACTATGAATCAGTCAGTATCACCATAACCAAATTGCAAGAGCTACTCAAATAAAAATATACCCTTTTGCTTCCACTTCTATGTCATCATCGACCCATGTGTAGTTTTGTGTAGAGAGAATGCCAGAAACATCTAACTCTTGAATGTCATGGCTGGACGCTATTGCAATGCAGTTCCTATTTGCCTGAAAAAAGTTACAAAAATGTTTTAAAAACAGTGTCCCAGAACAGACCTTTAATTTTGCTGCTGTCATTTTGCTTGTACAATCATTTACTGACAAATAGAAGACAAAACAGGTGCACACATTTAGCTAGCCAGTTTGCAGGTGCACATCACACAGCTATCTACATTCTATTGGGTTTATATCTGTGCCTGCAAAGTTGCAGCAACTGAGTTGAAATCTCTTGCAAGTTTGCCCCCTTACGTTTGCCAGGGAAACTAACACATTCATGTCACTGTATTCATAAGCCCCTTCTTCCAGGAAGCTTGAGTTCTTTCTTACTTGTCTCCTTGGGAGAAGGCTTAAGTTCTCATATGACAATATTTATATCTGACAGCCTTGCAGATGTATCTGAGTTAATATAAAAATCACTCAGAGAACCTCTCTTCCTACCACTCTCTGATCAGAATATGCTGTTTTACACCATCACCATGTTGTACAGGTAGTTGCAAGATTCCACTGAAATACTGTCTACTTGCATGCTTTGGCTTTTATTTTGGAATTAATAAATACAATCTGGCACACCATTTTTGAAAGGTTGTGGTCCCAGGCTCTCTAGAGAGCAAACAGCTTAGAAGTCCTTTGGTTTGTCGAAATTTGGACATGGCCTTATACAGCTCCCCATAAAAGATAACTGATTATCTCTGCAAGAGAATTAGATGGTTAGACCAAGGGAAGAACATCCTTTCATGACTCTTCCTACTCTACATCCTCCCTTCCTTCTACCTGAGTGAGGATGCTGCTTCTGAGGGTAACTAGAGAAATAAAGCAGCTCTCTTTTCCTCTCTGCAACTGCTGCTCCTTTGTGCTAACAACCAGGAGCAGTAAAGAGGGGCATCTTGAAAGGGAGTTCTCTGGGTGAAGGAGCAGCAGCTACATGATCTTTGGGGAGATTTTGTTGTCTGCATTTGTTTGCTATAGTGTGCCTACTTGACTGATGTTTCATTGTGTGGTCTGTTGGGGGGACTGTTCACTGAGCCTAGAAGCTTGGTAGGGAAGGCTGAATATTTCCTAATGAGGCTCTAGATTGCCATCTTTAGATCATTAATTCCCTCTGGACCTCTCAACTGGGGAGTCGGGCGAAGGGCAGGGCTAACTCAGGGAGAATAGGGGTTTACAAAATTAAGCTTAGAAGCAACTGGAGGATCTAGCAAACAAGGAAAAAAATTTAAGTGAGTTCAGAGAGTTTATGAAAGCCAAATGCACCAAACAAATATTCTATAAACTTAGGCCAATAAATACCCCAGTCAAAACAAAGAAAACCACACAAAGAATCCACTGCAAGAGTACAAATAATGCAGGAAAAAGTCCAGCAGCAGAGTGGCAGCTACCTAGTTTATTACACAATGAAGCATGTATAATTTATCTGTCTTATGGCCAGGTGGTGGCATATCTGCGTATTTGATGCAAGCAGCTGGCGGCTCAGAGACCAAGCATCAGCTCTTGAGATAAAGAGTGGCTGAATTGAAGGAGCTAAGGGAGACAGATACATAGAAGAGATTTTCAGGGACACAGCAGACCAATCCCATTGCCAAATCTGACAGTCTCAATGCAGTGGACGAGGAGGAGGAATCTCAGGGAAGGAAAACTTCAAGCTGAAGCCAAAGAAAAAACAATCCCATATTTGGGTCCCTCCTCAGAGATGATGTCCCTTCTCTTGCACTAACGATATCTCTCTAAGGAAGCAGACTCCTGTTATTAGGAAGAGACAGGCAATAGTAATGGAGAATGTGATTATTAGAAATATAGATATTGGATTTGTGATGACTGGGAGAACCACATAGTAAACTGCTTGCCAGATGCAGAAGATGTGGACCTTTTATGATGTCTAGATAGATGTATGTGCAGTGATAAGGTGGTGCTTATGTTGTATGTAGGTACCAGTGACATATGAAAGGTAAGAGAGAGGGGGCAAATCTGGGTTGCTAGAAAAGAGATTTAAGTCCAGATCTCCATAGCAGCATTCTCTGCAATGATTCCAGTTCCATACATAGTGCCAGTTAAACTAGCAGAACTGTAATCTCTGAATGTGTCAGTGGTGCTCGGAGGAGGGATTTAGGCTTATAAGGAACTGGAGAACTATTTAGGAAAGGAGAAGGACTATAAAGGGTGAGCTCCACCTCCACCAAAATGGAACCAGGTTGCTGACATACAAAATTTAAAATGTCAAAGAGAAGTTTTTAAACTAAGGGCTAGGGGAAAGCTGACAGAGGAGGAAGAGTACCTGGTTCAGACAGACATCCTTAGGAGAGAATTTATTAAAGGAGATATTCTATTCCCTAGTAAAGAGAAGAGGACAGAAATTGATAAAGCACAGGCATGAAATGAAAAGGACGAGTCAAATGAAAAAGACTTCCATTCAATTACATCACATGAAGGCAGGAAAATAAATACTGACAACCTTTATAAGTGCCTAAATTCAAAGGCAAGAAATTTAAATATTAAGGTGGGTGAACATGAGACTTTGGTTTTAAATGATATTGATATAACAGGCACCACAAAGATTTGGTAGAATGATGATAATCAATGGGGCATGGTAATACCAGTTTACAAAATATATAGGAATGAGTAGGTCATGCTGACAGGAAAGTGGCATTACATATGGAAAGTAGATGTGTTATAATTGACTTAATCAAACAAAGAATCCATCAGTTCTCTACAGATAGAAATTCCATGCTTGAATAATAAGAATATAGTAGTAAGAATATATTACTGACTATTTGACCACAATGATGATGATGTAATTGCTCACGGAACTTCAAGAGGCTACATAACCAGAAAACCCAATAATAAAAGGGGGATTTCAAATATCTATATTGACTAGAAACAAGTCACCTAAGAAGAGGATACAGAGACAATTTCTAGATACAATTAATGCCTGCTTCTTAGAGCAGCTAGTCCTGAAACCACAAGGAGAGAGGCAATTCTTGATTTACTCCTGAATAATACAAAGGTATTTGTGGTAATTATAGCAGAATCACTTAATAATAATGACCATAATGTGATTAAATTTAACTTCCTTGTAAAGGGGAAGATACCAAAGAAAACCACCACAATAGCATTTAACTTCAAAAAAGGAAAATACTCAAAAATGAGGAAGCTAGTTAATGGAAATTGAAAGCAACTGTCAAAGGAGTGAAATGCTTGCAAGCTGCATGGAAGCTAGTTAAAAACATCGTAAGAGAGGCTTAATCTCTAAAATAAAAAATAATGAAATAAACAGTATGGGAGACCAAAACAACCCATTGTAACTAGAAAGAGTAAAAAGTATTCAGAGACAAAAATCCTTTAAAAATTCAAAGTCAAATCCAACTGAGGAAAATAGAAAGGAGCATAAACTGGCAAGTCAAGTGTAGAAGTACAACTAAGCATGGCAAAAAAGAATTTGAAGAGGAACCATCAAAAAACATAAAAAACTAACAGCAAAAAATGTTTAAGTATCTCAGAACCAGATAAACAATTGGTGGAGGCACTGTATGACTGAAATGCTTAAGGAGCACTCAAGGAGGACAAAGCCATTGTGGACAAGTGAAATGAATTTTTTGCATCTGTCTTCACTGTAAAGGCTGATGTGAGGCTGATCCCCACACCTGAGCCAGGGTATAGGGGACACATCTGAAGAACTGTCTCAGAATGAGATGTCAATAGAGGAGGCTTTGGAACAAATTGATAAATAAGTCATCAGGACTACATGTCTAGAGGATAGCTAACAGGACATCAATTTTTTACAAGGCTCCAGAGGCAATCCTGGCAATTACAGGCTGTGAAGCCTAACTTTAGTACCAGGCAAACTGGTTGAAGTTACAGGGAAGAACACAATTATCAGACACTTACAGGAACATAATATGTTGGGGAGCAGTTGACATGACATCTGTAAAGGAAAAGCATGCCTCATTAATCCATTAGAATTCTTTCTGGGGAGAGTCAACAAAAATGTAGAAAGGGATGGTTCAGTGTACATAGTGTTCTTGAACTTTTAGAAAGTCTTTGACAAGGTTCCTCACCTAAGGTTCTTAAGCAAAGTAAGCAGTCATGGGATAAGAGGGAAAATCCTCTCATGGTTTAGTAGCTGGTTAAAAGGTAGAGAACAAAAGATAGAAATAAAATGTTAGTTTTCACAACGGAGAGAGGTATATAGCAAGGTCCCGCAAGGATCTGTGCTGGGACCAGTGCTGTTCAATGTATTCATAAATTATCTGGAAAAGGTGTAAACAGTGAGGTGCCAAAGTTTGCAGATGATACAATATTACTCAAGACAGATAAGTCCAAAGCTGACTGAAATGAGTTAAAAAGGGGTGTCACAGAACTGGATGACTAGGCAAGAAAATGGCAGATGAAATTCAATGTTGTTAAGTGCAAAGTAACACATTGGAAAACACAGTCCCAAATATATATCCAAAATGATGGAGCCTAAATTAGCTGCTACTACTAAAGAAAAGATCTTCGCGTCATTGTGGATAATTCTCTGAAAACATCTGCTCAGCGTACAGCAGCAGTTAAAAGATAATGTAAGTCAGCATTAGGAAAGTGATAGATGACAAAAGAGAAAACATCATAATGCCATTATATAAATCTATGATAGACCCACATCTTGAATACTGCATGCCCTTCTAGTTGCTCCAGCTCAAAAAAAAGATGTATTAGTATTGGAAAAAGAAGCTGGGACTGGATGATGGATCACTTGATAAGCCGTCTTGTTCTATTCATTCTTCCTGAAGCATCTGGCACTGGTTATAGTCAGAAGACAGCATACCGGGCTAGATGGACCATTGGTCTGACCCAATATGGCCATTCTTATGTTCTGCTCAATAAGAGACAGAGAACTAAGAGTGGGAGCACTGGTGCACCAAGGAAGTGAGCTACTGCAAATTTAACCTTTAGTGGCAGGGGAGAAGAACAAAGGAAGGAACATTGGGACAGTTCTTGCCAGTACAGGACTGCTGGCAAATGTGATATATACTTACACAATAAAAGTGCTATGTATAAGATTAATGTTAAGTATAATGTAATGAAATATGTCCAACCTATTTTAAAGATTCCAAATTAGCTTATTTTTATACTCACTTTATTGACTGCAAAAGCAGTAATGATGTCAGATTCTTTATGAATAATTCTTGCTTTACCTCCTGGATATCCCAGATCTGCTTCTATCTATATTTAGAAAATAAAACAGATATTTCTGTAAATACAAGCTTTTATTCAGGTTTTAATTCATATTGGAAGCATAAAGGGCAAATACTAGACCATATCTGATTATCACAGGTATGTCGTCACAGTATCAAACATTATAGGGTATATACCAGGTAGGATCCATAACTGAATCAACTGGGAAGTCTAAAATACTTGAAATGTTAACATATTTAGCTTCTTATTGTACCAAGATTGCCATTCCACAAGTTTGTATCTTAATCACACTTTTGTATCCCTGTTATCTTCCTAGAAATGCTGGAGAAGAATATGGACTGCACATGTGCATGAGGATGCTGATAAATAAATAAATAAATAAATAAATAAATAATCAGGCACTGCATTATGTTTACACCTAAGTTTTACAAAGGAAGACTCACAAGAGATCTCTATGGCAGGGGTCGACAAAATTGCCACTTAGCTAGGTGCCAGTGTTCAAAGTCAGGCGCCTAGCTCAGACACCCTTTGCTGCCAAACAGGGTTGGATCAAGATGGGGATGGGGAACAGGGCTGCCCACTCTTGTGGGGCCCCTACCCTTGTGGGCCCCCATTGCTGTGGCACCCTGCTTGGGGGTGCCCACTCACACTCCCCTGTGACTCAACAATTACATCTTTGAGCAATGCATTCCAATCTTTCGGTGGTGGCAGCAGTATCGGGTCTCGACCTTAAGTTCAAAAATCACTGCCCTAAAGGAGCCCGCTGCATTTTCCTAGGCTGCCTAGCTCTGCAGCAAAAAGGTAGCAGAGGAGTGCCCTCTAGTAACTCAAAGTAAAAACAGCCTGCTCCTAAATTTAAACAAAAAACCCCATAGCTGGCTCCTAGGTGCCAGCCTCCAATGTTTGGTCGCCATGGCAACTTGGCGCCCAGAGTCCATCGAGCCCCGCCATAAGGGCCTCGTGAATGTTTGATGCCACTTACTTCTTTGCATTTCAGCACTGAAGTAGATGAGACTGGCCAAGGGATTGCACATGGAAGATCAGTGCAGAAGAATAATTTGCATATCTTGTCTTATTTTGCCTGCCTGCCATCCATTCAACTATACAAATCTACTAGCACTTTTCTATATTGCAAAAACACGCAAACTGAAGCAGCAGACAGCAGAAATTTAGTTTTGGAATTAAGGGTTTGGTTTTTTTTTTCTATCCAAGGTATTTGACATGACTGATCTGTATTCAATTTTAGAGCAGAAATCACTTATAAGGTGTCTTAGCTATCTGTCAGAGTACTGCAGGATTCCAAAGAAGGTCCCCTGATGTCACTGGTAACATTGAGAAACACCTGTGGGAACAAAGCCATTACCACTATAATGAGACAATGAAGTGCTACAAAACATCAATGAGGACATGAAAATTAGGACCTTTACTGCAAATTTGAATTTGAAAACTGCTCCAAAATATAATAAATGTAAGGTTCCAGAACTGCTGTTTTCTGGCTTTTCCACCCTCTTCTGGTGAATCTGACCTCTTTGTCAGTCTCAGAGTATTTCTTCATTGATGGAAGCAAATTAGCCAATCACATCAATTTATCTGGTTGGATGAGCAGAAGAGAAGACCAGCTCAATCGATTCAGAGCTTGATTTAATAAAACCATGTACCCAAAAAATATAGCGCTGTGTTGGTGCGTATGCATTTCCCACCAGCACAGTATGAGAAGGTGCGCAGAAGGGAATTTAGGAAGTCAAATTAAATCATGCAGCTACTCTGCATAATTTCCATCAACTGCCACTGAGTTTGCCTGTCAGTGTAGACCAGGCTTCATTCAGCACTGGGACTCCCATGTGCTAGTCCCTGTTTAAACAAATGCAGGTGTGATTGCCGGTTCCAAATGCTAAGCCATTCCTTGAAACAGTATATGTAGCAACTTCCCTTCTCCTTTTACTCATAAATCCTAAACTTCCTAGGGAATATTTTATTATTTGAATTAGCTGTTCCAGTGTCTGTGTTCATTTTTGCTTTTCTATTGTTACAGATAGTGTGACATTTAAACAGATACCATTCAGAACACTCTGCATTCTCCTTTTCTACTGTTTACTAAAACGATACCTGCATTGCTGATGTTACCCTGTACCTTGTGGCAAACTCCTGGTACCCTGGTGGTGGGTCTCGTGCTTGGCTAGGCTAGTGGGCCAGAGTGTCCCCCCCCAGTCTTCCTAGTTTCTCACCCCCTTGGGGGCCTTCGCTGGTGCCCCTCCTGTAGGGGGAAGGGTGTTTGGGACCCGGTCCCAGCCCAGCGGCCCTATGATATGCAGCTATCTGCTCCTGACAAAGTCCCAGTTCTACAGTTCTTTCCCCGGGTCTGTTTACCCCACCCTCCTCTGCTGCTTTGGGGCTTTTGCACCCAGTGTCCCCTTCTGCTGGGTTTCCTTTCTCTGCTCTCCTTCTCCGTCTCTGTCTCTCTCTCTCTTCTCCTTCTCAATTATCCACTATCCTCCTGCTCCTTCCCCAGTTTGTGCAGCCTCTGTTTGGGGTGGGGAGGCTTTTATTACACACCTGGCTGCCTCTTAATTGCTCTCCAGTGCTCCCAATTACCCTGGTTAATCACTAGGATACACAGCCTTCAACATTCTGGGGCTTATATACCTCCCCTCTTCTACTCTATAACTAACAGCTGGCCTTGATCTCTCACAACCTGTATTTTAAATATCTGGTACAGTATATGTTTCTATATTACATTTCAAAACAAGTACTGTTAAGATAAAGGAGGTCACACCTTGCGTTTGGTCATTTTGCGGAGGGTCTCCATTTAAGTAAAGCTATAATAACCTTGAATGTGTGGAAAAAAAAATAAAACCACACTATGATTCAACTGGAACTGAAATGCACAAAACAGAGTTAAAAAGCTGCATGAAATGTCTGTTCTTGATGTGCTCCTAATCATGAATCAAGAAGTACAATGAAGGGATTGGTTTACTGAACTAGTGGTAATACGCTCCCCTGCTATACTGCTGAGCCATTCAAAAGCTGGCTAAGGTCTTTGCAGAAAGCATGCTTCATGCTGTTACCAGAGTGCATTTCACTGGCTCATTTAGGTGATAAATAGCACACTTTCCATGGATGTATACATTTTTAAAGGAGATGGGACCATTATGATGATAATCTAATATGACCTTCTGCATAATACAGTCTCATAGATCTTTCTCACCAAAGCCCAAAATTTCTGGTTGAGTGCCAATAAATCTTTTAAGTGCAGCCACTCAAATTTTAATTTAAAGGAAGATGCTGCCTCAGCAGGTGACCAATGCTACCAAAGGGGTTTTACTGAAAGGGAATCCTGGTAAGGAAACAATTATCCTAGGTAGGATGAAATACTGCTTCCAAGGGTTAAACAATCTATCCTGCCTTGAAGCGACGAAGTCTACCAGGATTCTTGAATCTTGGGAATGTTATGATAAGCAAATTACAGAACAATTGTGAGAGATTGGGGAGCTTTATAGTGAAATACTGCTCTCCTGTGAAAATATATAAAAATGGTTAAAATAGGCCTTTTAAATGGCTGGAGACAAAAATAGAGCTTTAATGCTAATACTCTGGATTTAAGCACCAGTTGAGTGGAGTTCTTATCTGTATCAACAATAAAAAAAATTCATAAGTGACCTGCTACAAACCTACATTGTGAAGTATCATGGTGATAAAGTGCAAAACTTGTGCCTCATGATGGACTGAGGTACCCAATAGCATTGTTCTGATTTTATGGGACAATATGCAAATGCAATACTTAGTTTTCTCAGATGGCTCTTCAATCAACAGTTTCTAAAATAGTGTTTGTAAACCACTTTAAGTGTCATGCAAGTGCAAAATATTAGTGCTGAATTAATATTTATAGGATTATCAATCCATATTCTAATTCTGTTATGTATTCTAACTCAAGTTTCAATGCTGCTGTAAAGCCATGGAGAATTTATTTTAGAATCAGTCTTAATATACAGAACTAGATTCTATACAATATTACTGATATAATTGCTCAACTTCTTGCAACGTTAAGCTCACGACACTGCACAAAGTTGTAAACCAGTTAATGGTGAATAGCAATTTCATGAATATAGGCGGTAGGTTTTTTCTTGTGAAATAATAAATCTAATTTCATTTGAAAATTATCAAATGTACCTTATTGAAGATGGGCTCCTCCATCATAGTAATTTTGGTTTCACTGTGGTCCTCTAATGACTTCACCAAGAAAGAACAATCACATGACAAAGAGTAAAGATGAGATGTAACATGCAACGTACTGAGGAAATCCTTACTCCTATGTTAATGTGTCCAGCACACAACAACATTCAAAACTACACAGTGAATTGCACAGATACTTGCATACAACATATTTTGTTAAATATTTACATTCTGTAGTGTAACAGTAATTTGTCTCCTTTAGTAGTCAATTTTCTGTGTAAAGTTCGAGTTTACCAATATGACAACACTGATGTTGAATGTAATAGCAAGACCAGCAGGAAATTTCCCTGTAGTCAAAGTTGTCATTTTGAAGTAAGAACACATCTAGCCATTCTAAACTAGGTGACATTGCTTCACAAGCATATAAGACATATGTAAGTATATCAAAAGGATCTTGGTGAAGCATAACAGGGTTGCGTTAATTACATTAATAATTTTGTCTGAAATAAAATGTCTGTAGGGAAGGGGGGGAAGGAGCAATCTTCGATTTTTCCTCTTCCACCTCTCTCTGTTCCTATGCTGCCATTCTCTTCCCCTCAGCTGGGGAGAGAGAGTTAAGTGCAGGGGTTGGCAACCTTTGCGGACCCCCATGCTGGCCCTTCCTCCCCGACCCTCAGCTGCTGCGGGCAGCCCCCCTCTGCTGAAAAAATGTGGTGGCTACCTGAAAACTCAGCAGCAGCGACAGCTGGAGTGGGGGCAAGGGAGTGCTTCCCGGGCATGCCACAGAAAGAAGCAGCTCCTCTCGGGGGTCCCCAGGCACACTCCAGAAGGAAGCTGCCCGGAGTGGTTCCTTTTGGTGGTGGCATGCTGTGGAGAGGAGCCACTCTGGGCAGCTTCTTTCTGTGGCACGTGGGGCATGAGCACAGTGGAGACCCTCTGTGCCCAAGCAGCACCTGAAAAAAGCCGCCCAGAGTGGCTTTTGGTGGCAGGAGTGGCAATTTCTGTGGTGCCGCAGAGGGTGCTGTGTGCTGCCACTCTGAATGGGCTCACATGCCACTGTCGGCACATGTGCTGGGGGTAGCCTACCCTGGGTTAGGGCTTCCTCAGCAATGTGTCAACACTGCTCCACGTATTAGTCATGATGGATAACACAAAATGATCCAACAAACTTCAGCTCATCAAGGAAGATGCAGTCTAAGTTTGGATCTACCATGCTGCCTCAAAACTTTTGTAGCAATAAAAATACTGAAATATTGCTAACATCCTATACATGAATGACAACGTGTATATGTTTAGCTGAAAGCGAGTAATCTAAACTTTATCTTTTAAAAGTAAGTAAGAATGCAATCACTCCACATTTTAGGGAAATTCATGCATACTAGACCGCCTATTCAACTGACAACTATCTTGATTATTCTGCAGGCGTTCCGCTGCTCTAATCAAAACGTCCATTCTGATTCTGAGAGACAGCAGTACCTCTCCGACACTACTCATTTCTGGCATCTCTACCTCATGTCAGTATCTGACAAAAAGTATCCATTCCCAAGATGATTCAGCCCAAATTGAGTCAGAATCAAACAGAAGCAGAATGTCAGACCTGAGGACTAAGTGGAAGCAACTATAAAAAAAAAAAAAGAAAAAATCCCAAACTTGCAGCAGCATAGGATTAGTTTTTAAAACTCTGCTGTTTTTAATTCTCTGAAATAGAATTAAATGAAAATGGGGAAAAATAATAGAAAATGACACAAAAGAAAATGTGAAAAGGAGCAAAAGCAGCACATTAAATAAATGAACTATTGAGACGTGTAACAAATAAAAAATAAAAAAAGAAAGAAGAGTAATACTGCATCTTCTTAAAGCACATACGGTTTTAAAATACCATTAATTGGGGGCAACTTTTTCCGAATCAATACAAACATTTCCTGTAGTACTGTGCTGCTCTGATTTTTAGTGGTTGATGCTTTGCACCCCAAGGTAGTTTAAGCTACCATTATATATGATTTTGCTGTGACAGTGTTATGTTCAATTAAAACCTCAAATGACCCTATGGTCATTTATCATTTACTCTTGGCAGGGCTGCTTTACAGAGATCCAGAGCAGCCCAGTGAGCAGAGGATAAAATAACAAATTTATGGGGTCGAGGCTAGACAGCACATAGTGAGCACTATCACCAATAAAACAGTACAGTAAATAACTATAAGCAAGGAGCATGATGGAACACCCCAAGGGAGGGGGGAGAGAAAAAACGAAAACTTAAGAAGTTTGAGAGCATGGCCTAGAAAGCCAGGCTGTGAATAGAGAACCTTATTCAAGTATTGGCCCTGTGCACGGGTGCTGTGTTTACTTTGACGTTTTTCAAATCTAGAAGGCAAGGAGGTAGAATTCAGTCGGCAACTGTGGGACAGACAAGGTAAACTAGTAGAGACAGACTCAATACTGAAAGTTATGATTAATTAAATTGCAAATTGGAATCTTTTGTGTCTATGTTTAAAAAATTAAACTGTCCACCTGCTGAGATGACTCTTATTACCATCTTAAGCCAAAATTATCAGCAATCGAAGGCTTTTCAAAAAATTCACAAGGCAGTATTTACCTTTTGTTTTGACTGGAGCTGTGGGACTTAGATTCAGGTAACACCCAAAATACAGCAAAGATTTTTAACCCACAAAATTTGAGATTTAACACCAAGCCTGTTATCCACAAAATCTGTGCTCTAGAAAGCAAGTAAACCAGCTTTCATGGGTTTTATCTTAAATCCAGACTCTTAGTTAACATTTTTATATATTCTGTGTACCATACAGACCTCATTTAGGCATCTTTTCTTCGTAAATATATTTCTGATAAAGGTTTCCTGGACTTCCTCTTGTTTAACTAGATATTGCCAAAGCCTCTTCACAGACTGTGCAACATGACTGCTAGATCTGCTGATGAAAGTTAAAATGACTATGTGTTTATGCCATTGTGCTGGTAACTACAAGAGACTCAAATCATCAGCATACAACATAAAGGAAATGTTAAGGCTGTGACAAATTAAAGATTTGTAAATCCATTGCTGAATCATCCACAGATATTGCTCCCTGTGTCAAGTAGCGAAGTACAAATTATAGATTTAACAATTAACCCAATGCCCAAGACTGCAGTATAAATGGCACACTATATAATAATATATTGTTCGACTCAAACTTCAAATTAACAGTTTACATTATAAAGTTTCCTTAATGCTTTGCTGAGTTCCTTGCTCTGATGGGGAGAAAATTTAATTGACCAATATATTGGGAGCAGATAGCCATAGATAATACCAACCAATACTGACAATGAAAAGATACATGCAATGGCATAATGAAGCATTGGAATTACCCCTTATTGCTGTGTCCTAGAATTTTTTTTTCAGGCAATTAAACTATGTTTAAGGCAAATGGTAAAGCAAAGAAACAATGAAAAATACCTTCAAAATTTTACTCTCTCCTTTTTTAAAAAAAAAAAAAATTACCTACTTAACCTTAAGAACATCAAGGACATAAGGAACTGGTTTCTGTGTTTGTACTTGAGCATCAGCTAAAAGACTAACAAACTGAAGTGCAATAGTAACATCACAACAAAACAAACCTGAGCTCACTCCTCACATAACAGATTTTTTAAAAAACGGAATAATAGTGAACCTTTTTCTCTCAGTTCAATATGCTCTAAGTACCTACTACAGCATTTGAAATTTTTAGAAAGCTGGCTAGGTGCAAAACCACAAACGAGTCAAAGCAGAGCCATCTACTGATCCTCAGGGGTGGAATAAAAGAGGGTTGCGTGCATGTAGATAAATAAAAATCACTCAAAATACTTTTGAAGAGTCAAGTGAACAAGACAACTAAAATACAGTTGTTAGGAACTACCAGTTTACAATGGAAAAAAGTGCACTTAACTGCTGGCTGTGGAGCTCATGCAGGTGCCATTGGGAGAAAAGGAACATATAGTTAAATAAATGTGTGGTGCCAATATCTAATTTTTAAAATTGAGCGATAGACTCAGACTCTAAGGTCAGAAGGGACCAATATGATCATCTAAGTCTGATCTCCTGCACAATGCAGGCCACAGAACCTCACCCACCCAACTCCTGCAATAAACCTCTAACCTATGACTAAGTTATAAAAGTCCTCCAATCATGCTTTAAAAGACTTTAAGGTAAAGAGAATCCACCAGCAATTGAGTCATGCCCCATGCTACAGAAGGAGAAAAATATACTACACATATAAATAGTATAAATATACTATACTGTAAATCACTTGCTGATACCACAATGTTTTCAGCTGCATGATTCAACATTATGGGTCAACAGTAAATACAAGCAAGAAAATTACTGTTTCTTTTGTTATATCTGGAAGAGAGAGAGAACGAGAGAGAGCACGGGATCATCTTTTAAGATAGTGTTCTTTTACACCTTGCCCTGGTCTCCTTAACACCACAATGCTTCCTGAGAAGATGGACCAATGACCTGCCTCACTTTTTAATTTTTTTTTTTTTTAAATAAGGTCAGATATTGAGATGAATAAGCCGACTTACTCTGACTGTGGCCAAATACAGCCATTTTTCTTACCCAACTAAACAGTAAGTCGACTTTTGGCATCGGGCTTAGAGAATTTCAAAAATCTAATTACTTTCTCCACATCTGAATATCTTAGTTAGGGCCAAAGTTGCAGGTTTGACCCCACATGCTCAATTACACACATGAGCATAGTTAGAACAACTTAGGTACTGGCACATGCACACATGCCAGGCATGCGTCTACCTTCAGATTTGCACTAAATCTGCATATGCAATCATGCATTTCTGAAATTACAGTCCTTCACTTGCCTTACCAAGGAAAGCTTTATTTACAATGTTCAGAAGATGTACATTAAACACTATTTTTTTAAAAAAATCACATGCTCACTTGAAAGGAGTGTTTGAAGGTTCAAGCAAAGCTTTGTGGCGTAGGAGCGCAGGACCTGCAGATAATGCATCCTCAGAAGTATGAGCAGAAATTAAATTTTGAGGTGGGCCACCATGTATCTCAAGTCGCCGGATAAGAACTTGCTCCCAGCGCTGAAATGTCTTCAGAACGGCATGGCACAAAGGGGAGCTAACTGGAAGCTCTAAAATGAGAGAGTAAAACAAAAACATATAAAGCATGTCAGCTAAAATCTCCATGAAAATCACTCCACCATCAAGTGCTTCAAATACTTTAGTCTTAAGTATATCTGTTTATTATACACATATATGCTTTTAAAAAAAATGTCATTCATAAACAGACAGAAGTGGTCTGCTTTTTGCTGGCAACAGAGTTAGATAGATATGACTAGGTTAGTGTATGTAGAGTAGCAGTGATGTATTTTGAGCTACAAAAGTAAAGTACATAGCTCATTAACTTGGGATAGTGAAAAACATTTAGAGAGAGATCTGCATCTGATGAAGTGGGTTGCAGCCCATGAAAGCTTATGCCTGAAGAAATTTGTCTGTCTCTAAGGTGCCACAGGACTTTCGTTATTTTTGCTATATACAGAATAATACGGCTACCCCTCCGGGACTTACAGAGAGATCCTGACAACTTTCTTAAATGGTAAAGAGGTAAATGAAGCTCTGTTAGTAGACACTGAAATCAAAGCATACAGGTACTAATACTGCATAGAAAAATAATATTGTAAAGTGTACCTATGTTTATATAGGACAAAACTACCCAAACACGTTATTTATGCAGCACTCTGCTGAATGCAGAAGAAAATAAAAGGCTTATTTTGTTTTTATCATGCAGTTAAGTCACTGAATCTGTTGTTGGGTATTAAATATGGAAAGACACGTCTGTTGTTATGCCCTTACCTGAAAGATCATGCCCAGCCAAGGGGTAGAAATTCTTCAGTCTATGAAGCACCAACTGAACCATGGCCAATCGCATCAATGACCAACTAAAAACAAGAAAATGCTCATGAATCATTTGCTGACCTCTGACATCTCTAAGAAAGTCTCATTTTTAAAAAACAATATCTTTACTGAAAATTTTTTTTAGCTTTTATTAACCAAAATACTATTCAGAGTTAATAAACCAGGAATATACTTTAAACCTTAAGGATACTTTACATGCCGAAACAGCTATAGTATAATACTAAAAAGGCATAATTAAAGTACTATACTCGTGTGTTATAACAAAAAAGATAATGCATTCCTAGGAAATACTTGCCTTTCTTGAATGACTGCCATATTATTTCTCACAATTCTGCAGTAAGTGCACAGAAATGCACTGTCAATAGTGTCAGAAGAAGTCTTAGAACCAAAATGATTCATACCTGTATGAATTTGAATTAGAGTGCTCCGGAAGACGTAAATCTGATGCAAAAACATCACTCTCATCATCACTTTCCTGACTCTCTTCTGAATCATATTCCACTCTACTTTGTGAGGATGGAAGAAAAGGCTAAAAAAAGTATAGATTGTATATTTGTGTTTCAAATACCATTTAAAATGTCTGGTAATAACTTTTAAATTAAAAAAATTAGACAAACAATGTTGTTCAAATCAACATATCAGAATAGTTTGGAATATATTCCTTATTATAGAACACACACTCTTGGAAGTAACTAAATATCCTCCAAATTGTTCACAAAATTATAATAATTTCAACCCTGATTGAGAACAGTTTTTTTTTTTTTTTAAAAACCCTCATACTACAGTACAATTGACTTTAAAGGTAAACAAGTGATTGTATTTGCCTAATGCTTTAAATTTTCAAGAGTTCATTATTTTTCACTATTTGTGTTTCAGTAGCACCTAAAAACTCCCATCAAGACCAAGGCACCTGTGGTAGCGTCAGACAGGTAAGTGAAGAGAATTTCTACCCCAAAGATCTTGCAATCTGATTTAGCACTAGATAAGACAGGTAAGGATAACAAACAACTGGAATGAAGGGGTATGGCAGAGATGGTAAGATAGAGAGCAGATGAGAGGAGCAACAACAAGATTAGTTACTTAAACTAGATGCAGTCTCTCACAACTTCATGGTTTTAAATCTGCTGAAGGTGTTTTTATAACTGAAGAATCAACTAGTCCCAAGATATGGAGAGGTTTCTGGAATAAGGTCATACCATCACTGAATGGGTGGATGTAGTAAAAGACAAAGGCAACTAAGGAAGGACAGGGTTATGAAGGATCTGGAAGGCGGTGACAAGAAAATTGAACCCTATGTGACAGATGGAAAGACAGTAGAATCAGAGAGTGGTTGAAGTGATACTGAGATCTCAGTGGTTTAGGAGCCAAATTAGCAATCAACATTACCCAAAAGAACCACAGTAGTTTGAATTCATTGATTGATTGAGTGATTCTAAATATCATGCAAAGAACGTCAGGAGACATATCAATGAGCCACTTGCAGCTCTTGAGACTCAGTCTGAGTATCATTCATCATTTTAAATGGCCTGGAAGGCGCTGATGAGTATGCCAACGAAGCAGAGGTTACAGTAATCAAAGCTGAGAATGAGGAGGATCTGGAAGGAAGTTTTTGCTGTTTGGAGAAGTGAAAGATCTGAATTTAAGAACTAGAGTAGATGTAGAAATAGCATTAACAACTCAGCCCATTTGAAGCAGGTAACTATTATTCCAACTTTTATAATGAGCAAACAGAGGCAAAATGACTGCACAGGATCAAACAGCAAGTCTTTCAGACCAGGATTGGAATTTCAGGACTTCCTAACTCCCTTCCTGAAGTCTGTTATGCTGCCTTTTTGACACAAATTTTTACCAATTTCCATCTAGAGAGAAAACAGGTTTTTACATCTACATTATATTCAAGCCCCTTTGGTTAGTATGGTATCAGAACACATTCTTACGAGTCTTCCTGTGTAGAAGCATAATCTTGTAAGCAGAAGGTATCTATCTATTGCACTGATATCCATTTTGGCAATTAATTTTTGAATTGTGCACTGTGTTCATATCAGGCAATTCAATTTTATTTCCATTAAGAACAGAAACTTCTTTGCTTAATATTTCATCTCAAACAGAAGTCAAGTCTTTTTCTGTTTGTTTCTTTGTTTTTTGTTTCTTTCCAGGAAAACATTTTTGTGCATCTGTAACCTCAACAAGCAATGTTTTAAAAATATCCTCATGCTTGCTTCATGGAGCATTACTTCTAGTCAAGTCAATTCAAGGTAACCATTTTGCAAACAAGGTCTCAATAAACAGTTACAGTCAATATTACTTTAAGCATGCTTGGGATGTTATGAATAGAAGAACATAAAACTTTGCATGCTATAAATAAATTTAAAATGAGGATAGGCTAATTTCCATTTAAGTATTGCTAATACTGGAAGAAGCAAAATGAGTTTTATAACAATAAAAGTTACCTTTGCTATGAAATAGTCCCAGATACTAAGCTCAGGAGGGATAAATTTTTCCCTATAAGATGGAGATTCTTGCTCTCCCAAAGGTGGTGAAGGAGACTGTGAATTTTCTTTTGGAGAGATTTTTGATGAAAGCTTAAAACTTTTTTGCTGCTTCTTACCATTGTCTGCATTAGATGAAACTAAAAAGACAAATATACAAAAAGGAGAGATAAATATTCATGGTAAAAGTGTAAACATATCTCAGTTATCTCTAGTCAATTGCACCCTTCAATAAATAACTATTTATTATGTTAATATTAATTAATTTTCATCATGGCAGATCAAATTGTACACATGCAAGATAATAGTAGTTATAGCTTCAGATTTTTTCCCTGATAGAAGTGCTTACCCATGCAACTTTAATATTGCATTAAAAAACTTACTGGTATCACTTGTGCTAAGTACTGAGGATATAAAGGACTGGATTCAGATAATAGACTGATGGACTGAGGCAGGGGGTTAAATAAAGTAAGGGAGAATGCACCGGAACACATTTTAGGGGCCCACAAATTTGAGGGGCCAGAGTTCCGGGGCCCATAAAAATAGAAAAATCCGGTGGAATGCATGTTCCGCCCTGTCCTGGCTGCTTGAAGTTCCTATGCCCCACCGTTGTTATTCACAATACTTATTGTGTTATGCAGTGTTTGCTAGTTTGTGACAGTAATTGCTATAGACATAAATGGCATATAAATACTTTTATGGAGCGATAACCTATGCATGTGATACTGAGAAGTGGTTGCAAATGCCTACCTGGGCTAGGGTTCGCACATGCATGAAGGGGGCCTAGACAATACAGGAAGGGGGCCCAGAGATTAGGAGGGTTCCAGGGCCCACTGAATTATACTTTAACCTCTGGGCCATGAAATGGATATATGCAACACATCTCAAAGAACAGTCACCTGAAGGTAAGTAACCATATCTTCTGCTTCTACTGGTTGCATATGTCCACTACCACAAGGGTAGACACCTAAGCAGTTTGCAGTGTAGGTGGGGAGCTAAGAGGCTCACCAGAACTGCTTTCTCTTTATTCATGTCTTTTCTCAATGTGGCAGTAATCACATTTCTAAAAAGATGTGGACTGAAGACTATGATATTTTATAGATGGTCCATGACCATGGTATTTCCCACAAATGCCACAGAGGCTGAGCGTACTCTGACAATGTGAAGACAGCTTTTCTGGAGGCACGATGCCCTTGATCTTGTAGTACAGGACAATACAGATGTTACACAAGAACAGTTTTATTGTTGCAGGATGTCTTCTCATTCATTCAACACAGGAGATGAACAGCAGGCTGGAGACCCAAAAAGATTTTGCTCATTCCAGATAAAGTACCAGCGCTCAGTGAACATCCACAGTGTGTGGGCTTTGGAAAGAAGATTCAAATACATTTTGATTTGCTGAGATGGAAATCAGATACTACTTGGCTTAGGATGTGGCCAACACTGTACCTTGCGCTTCTTAAAGAAAAAGCATATGGAAGATCCATCATTACATCATTTAGCTTCCCTAATCTTGCTCAAGAGATGGCTTCTGAAAAGCCAACTTTGCTGAAGGTGTGACAACAAATAAGTGGGTAATGTTCAAAAAAGGGAACCTATAAGGGCAGATAACACCAAGTCCTAAACCTACTGTGGGAACAGGGTCCTTGATAGTAGAAACAACCTTTTAAAGAAACCTGGTAGTCACACAGCTATAGAACACATTAGGGTGAAATGTTGAAACTTTGGCCAGGTTCATTTCAATAGAGGGGCCTGCCAAATGAAACGTTGAGTCAAAAGATTTTTGACTCAGACTGCGTAGGAAACACCTATACAGAGAATTGCTTCCACTTATTAAATTAGAAAAACATTTCCAAGAGTTATTTATTATTAAGTAGGACATTCTGGACTGCCTCCAAAACTGAGTGTCCCCTCTGGGCTTACCCAGAGAAACCAGGTTGTGAGGTGCAGTGCCTGAAAGGTTGGATGCAACACCTGCCTGTGACTCTGGGAGACAAGGTCTTTGACTAAAAGCAGAAGTAAGAATTCCCTGGTAGGCTACCTGAGCCAGTCTGAGAACCAAGGCTACCTTGCCCAAGATACCACAATGATTATCATTCTACCTCATTCTTGCTTTGGCTTGAAAGCAAATTTGGGGATCAGCAACACTGGAGAGTAAGCAAAGAGCAGGTCTTTGTCCCAGGAAAGAGTAATGTACTTGATACGAATCCTTGAACAGGGGGCATTTTCTGTTCTGACTGGTTGCAAATATTTCTATTTGGAATATTAACCTTAGTTCAGTCATTAAGATACCATTTGTAATCCAAGGGGGAACAACCTGTTCAGGCAGTTTGCTAATCCATTCTGAACCCCTCGGGTGTGATGTGAGAATCTGGGAATTTCCATACACAGAAGTTCCAGAACCTGAGTGCCTCTTGGCACAGGCTGTTCTATTTGGCACCCCATTGAAGCAGCATGGTAAGTATGTTGATAGCCTGGTATACAGGAGGTGGAAAATGGTGGCTTGTTTATGACTGAAATGTTTATATGCAGCCTGGCCTCCTGAGTGGACTACAAATTCTGTGTATGCAGGTCTCCCAGATGCATCGGGGAGGTCTGGGATGCATCCTAGTCTGTCTCATAGATTCATAGACTCTTAAGATCAGAAAGGACCAATATGATCATCTAGTCTGAACTCCTGCACAATGCAGGCCACAAAATTTCACCCACTCACTCCTGCAATAAGCCTCTAACCTATGACTGAGTTACTGAAGTCCTCAAATCATGATTTAAAGACTTGAAGATACAGAGAATGCACCAGCAAGTGAGTCATTCCCATTGCTACAGAGGAAAGTGAAACCCGCACAGAGCCCTCGCCAATCTGCCCTGGGGGAAATTCCTTCCTGACCCCACATATGGCGATCAGCTAAACCCTGAGCATGTGGGCAAGTCTTAACAGCCAGTCATCCAAGAAAGAATTCTCTTTAATAACTCAGAACCCCCCCATCCTGTCAACGGGATATACTGAGGGATCAAGAACATGATCTATGATGGGCCTGTGGTATGGCACCCCATTGAAGCAGCATGGTAACAACAGACGGGGCTTCTTAGTTATACGTACTGTACACTGAGGGAGCATGTCGCCATTGGTGTTTGAGCCGAGATCGAGATTGCTGGAAGTGGTATCAGACCTGAAATCACAGGTGCCAAAGCAGATCCCAACTTGGGCACCACATGAAACAGGCTTGGCCATGCACTTTCAGCCTGAGGAATCAGGCAAGGGCAGTATTAAGAGTCTTAGATCTTTTGCAGGTATATATGCCTTTAGAGTCATCAGTAGTGAAATGGGCCTTGGCTCCACTGTGAGCAGAAGTGACTGCTCAAGCACCTGCACCAAGGAAGTAGCTGGCCTCAGCAGTCCCAGCACGGGAATCAGAGTCAAAGGTTCTGGCCTGATTGAGCCACTAGAATGGAGCATTAAGTAGTGGCAGGCCAAAGGGTGCAGTCTCTCTTTGGTACCAGAGTGATTAGTCTCTGCAGTTGACAAGTCCCACACAGAAGACTTTGACAACATGGAAATCATTGCTTTCTATGGCTTCGAGACAAAGTGCCCTGAGCACTTAGGACTGCCTTCCCCTCTTGTCGCTTTCCCAAGTTCATGTCAAGGGAACACTTCTGGACAGAGAGGAATTCTCTTTAATCAACTGAGATGGCACCAATGCCATGCAAAGAGCTTTGCCTCAGTGAGGATGGACCTTAGGCGTTTTTCTCTGTTTCTTAATTCTAGTCTTGAAGGTCTAGCAAATTGTACAGTCTCGTAAATGACTTCTTCACAAGCACTTATAGGCGCAAGAGTGAGGGTTGCTTATGAGCATGGACTTGTGATGCCTGGAGTAGTGCTTGAAGCCAGGGGACCTTGGCATAGGCTCCCAGTACCAGGCAGAGCCCAGCACTCACCAATAATAAGACTAAAATTATATAGAAAGACAAGACGACAATAAGGGGGGGCCCAAAGAGCCCAAAATGAGCATCACAACATAAACGATCAATGGCAAGTTCACAAAGGGAATGAGCCAACAACAAGTTCTGGCTACTGACGGCATGACGAAACTGAAGAATGGGCAGAGCAGCTCTCTTCTTTATACACTTGGCTTAGGGCACAATGGACACCCTGGTGAAAAGTATGGCTGCCTGTATGTGTACCACTAGAGAAAACTCTCTGGCAGCAGTGCACAAGATACACATACACTTAGAGCGAAGCAATGTTTATAATAATAAGCAGAGCTTGTTTAAGGATATGGGAATTTTCTTCTATGCATTTGCAATTCAACATTTTGAAACGTTCATAACTCTTGTTAATCAAAACGAGATGTTTCCGAAGCCAATCAAAAGGAACTAAGCATTTGGAGGATTACTGTCTGTTCCAAGTTTCAAACTTAACCTTTTTTTTTTTTTCTGCTACAAGTCTGTTTTAAGAGTGGTTTAGATTTTTTTTTTTTTTTTTTTTTTTTTAAATGGAGACAATTTTTAACTTGCAAAATTCAGAGTGGCAGAAGGGATTTTATTCCCCTCTCCAAAAAGGAAATTCACCTTCATGCAAAACCATAGTATGGAAATTCCAATAAAAAACCATCAGAATGCCCTAATCTCGTGAAAATAGGAAGAAGGTGTTTTCTATTGTAAAATGCTTTACACACTTTATGCTTTACTCAGCATCTGCAACAGATGATATATGTTGAATCAAAGATAGCCATTTTTAAGCTACATATGTGTCAGCACAGAACAGAACAGTGTAGCTAAGTAGAAACATATTTCCCATTACAGATGCTATATAGAATTTACCTACCTGCATTAATAATAAAAATATATATGCTGTAATACAAGGTATATTACATTTTGTTGATCATCAACCAAACAGCATGCACACATGCATCGTTAAATAAGTAATTTTAGCATCAGCTCAAAAAATGAAACTTATTCCAGTATTTAAATGAAGAAGCAGAAAAAGAAAATTGTCATATGCGAGAAATTAGTGTTTTTTTAAATAAAGTATATTTTGAAAAGCAATTGCTATGTTATCAGTTAGAATTGCTGTTAACCAGTGTTGGCATTTTCCTCAAACATTTTTTAGCATTTTGCCAGATAGCCCTTGGTCACTCATTTGATATACAACTGAATCTAGAATGATCCTGAACTAAATATAGATGGCTTGAGACGCGCACCATCATTTTGTACATTATCAATCATTTGGTAATCCTTTGGGTTTAACTTTGAGTTCACAAGTGTTTGGGGTTTTTTTTAATGTGTATTGGGATAGGCTATGAAAGCCTGCTAAACTCACCAACAGAAGTTGGTCCAATAAAAAGCACTATTCTCACCCACTTTCTCTCTTGATTTCATATTGTCACTTAGGATCTTAAATCATTAGCTACCTTTACTAGTGAAGTCAAATTTAACGTGAACAAGTATCTACACGACAAACAAAAGGCAGAGTAACAAAAGGTATATCCATTTAAAAGAAATTCAAGATTTGTTTTTTAACTTATTTTTAATACACTCAAAATGTGAGAAAATGCATGTTCATTCTCAATGCATTCAATTTTCAACACTGAGACAAATTACCAAATAGCACTTTTTAGAGTAAAAGAATTACAGTATTTTTAAAGAGCAGGCAAATTTAAAATAGGAAGCAGAATTACAAAACAGTCTGTGAATCCAGATGTCCTATTTTAGATTACAGTACAGAGGGCACAGAAAAATGCAACAAAATGGAATACCATGAATGGTAGAAGAATATTTCCAATTTGGCAATAGGTCAATTTACAGGGCTATTGTTTGTAAGTAACTTTCCTAGAATACTTTCAGTTTGGATTAAAAATCAACATGATACTGTTTAAGAGTCTTAATTTTCAGAAACTTGAGCAAAACTGTGCAGGACTATGAAACTGCGTGCGCGCAAATGGCAGCACCAGAGCTAATTAAACAATTTCCCCCTCTCAATTGCTACTCCACAAAAGTTAAGTAATTATTTTGGAAAAAATGAAACAACTGACTTCAATTGGCAGCATTAAAGAGCTTCCACTTAAAGAATTTACTGACTTGACTAAAATAATATCAACTTTTATGACGAATTAAGGGAAAGCAGCACTATATTCACTACTTTGTACAAGACACCTAATTCTGAAAAGCCTAAAAATGAACTTTAAAATCTAAAGCCAGTGATGGCATTTGAAAGCCTTTAAAAAAAAAAAAAAAAAAAACTGTCCTGTGATTAGTTAAAACACGAACTAAGAGGCATCATGTTGCCACAAACATGCTGCCCAGTGTATAACTACCTAAAAATACATTTGTCTAACTGAACACCAACTATCAAAAGTCACTGCTAACTATTTCTGGAAAAAAAGGAAGATTTCACTCTTACCTTGTAAATTTACCACTCAAACAGCCAAAATCTGGACTGCTGCTCTTTTTTGTTCTGGCTCAGGAAGTCCCCTTCCTTACCTTCCACTAAGCAATTCCTATGCAATACTTCCCTTTCTTGCTAGAATCTGCTTTTTAGCCAGTGACTCCATACCCCCAGAACAATTGAGAAGACTACAAAATTGAACACTATTACCTGACTGGGATCCCTGCACCGGCCATCTCTGTTGCAAAAAGTGAATTTAGAGATTAAAACCAAAATTCTCCTTTCCCCCACAGCTCCCACAGAGCCCTCCTTTGGGAATCTGGACTGTGTCTGTGCTGGATGTTGCCATGCAAGGGTGGAGATAACATACAGGAACTTAGAGGGTCCGCTTTGTGCTGTCATCAACCATACACAACCATTTCAGATTTGAAGATAATTTATACCTTCACGTCAGCGGCACTGCTGTGGGTACCCGCATGGCCCCACAATATGCCAACATCTTTATGGCCGACTTAGAACAACACTTCGTCACGTCTCATCCCAAAGCACCTCTACTTTAGTTATGCTATATTGATGATATCTTCATCATCTGGACCAACAGTAAGGATGCCCTTGAAGATTTCCATAGAGATTTCAACAATTTCCACTCCACAATCAAACTTAGCCTAGAATACTCCACACAGGAAATCCACTTTCTGGACACTACAGTGAAAATTAGTGATGGGCACATAAAGACCACCCTATACCGAAAACCTACTGATTGCTATAGTTATCTTCATCCCTCGAGCTATCATCCAAGACACACCACGCGATCCATTGTGTACAGTCAAGCCCTAAGTTATAACTGCATTTGCTCTGATTCTTCAGACAGAGACATCTTCAGGATCTCTATCAAGCATTTTTAAAACTACAGTACCCACCCGCAGAAGTGAAGAAACAGATGAACAGAGCCAGACGAGTACCCAGAAGTCAACTACTACAGGAGAAGCCCCAAGGAGAAAAACAACAGAACGCCATTGGTCGCCACCTACAACCCCCAAGTCAGACCTCTTCAACACATCAAAGATCTACAGCCTATTCTACAAGATGATCCCTCACTCTCTCAAGCTTTGGGAGACAGACCTCTCCTTGCTTACAGACAGCCCCCATCCTTAAACGGATACTCACCAGCAACTACAGATCAACAACAGAAACATTAAAGCAGGAACATATCCCTGCAACAGACCACGCTGCCAACTTTGCCCTCATATCTACACTGAAGACACCATCACAGGACCAAATCAAGCCACCTACTCCGTCAAGGGCTCATTTACCTGTTCAGCCACCAATGTGATTTATGCCATTATGTGCCGGAAATGCCCCTCTGCCTTATATATTGGACAAACTGGACAGTCTCTGCACAAAAGAATAAATGCACACAAATCTGACATCAGAAATCGCAATACTAAAAAACCAGTAGGGGAACACTTCAGTCTCTCTGCTCCCTCCATTGACGACTTCCTAATAGCTGTGTTGAAACAAATGAATAACAAATCGCAGCTTCAAAGAGAAACTGCAGAACTTGAATTTATATGCAAATTTGACTCAGTTGCCTTGGGGTTAAATAGGGACTAAGGATTTTTCTCTTAATTTAATTTAATTTCCTCCCATTCTGTAAGTAAGAAGCAGAAAGAGGATGATATCAGACTGCCAAAAAAACTCCTGATTTCAGTGTAGGTAGAACATAATGGCCCTAATAACCAAGAAGGGGTTGAGCATTTTAGAAGAGGAAACATGAGGAAAAATGAAATGATATAGATAGAAAAACATCAAGGAAGAAGTTGGGAACCATACAACATGTTCATCATATTATACAGAGCAGTTTTATTAACATTGTGCAGATAATCAACATGGATTTGCTCTAATGAACAATCCTCAAGCAGTCTGTCTCAAACCCAGCAAGCCCTTGAGTAATACAGGTCATTCAAGCACTGTTTTCTGAGTTCTGTTACTAACCTGAACAAACAAGGACTCCTGTGGCACTTTTAAAGACTAAAGCATCTGACAACATGGGATCTTCTCCCATGAAAGCTCATGCGATAAATTGTTAGTCTTTAAAAGTGTCAGAGGACTCCTTGTTTGTTTTCCTGAACTAGACTAATATGGCTACCCCTTTGGAACTTGACTGACCTCAGTTACTGACAGGTACAACTCCCAATTTAGCTCTTACTCTTCTCTCCCTATTCTTTCACTCTCCACAAACACATCTCCTCCATTATGGCTGGTCTCAAACCCAATCTCTGAAGTCCTCTGGCGTCTTGAGGTATTAGGATTTTTTAATACCTTAGACTTACCTTGCAAGCTACAACAGTGGGGAGGAACCACAAGATTCAGTTAAAATAATTTACTAGAAATTCTGATAGCATTTCATGACAGTTGTTTTGGTACTGCTAGTGTGCATGGGCACTTGCTTCATGCACATTCATTAAGTTTGAAGGGATGGCAAATCAGGTACTATGGTGTGGACGCCTCAGATTTGCAACATCTTGGCAAGGGACCTGGTTCTCTCAAGTCCTGTGGTCCTCAAGACAAAGACAATCATCTTTTGTTGTAGCTAAATTTTTCATTTTCCTCAGCCAGGCAGCAATGGAGGTACTCACATTTCCCTCCAACTATCTTAGCTTCCCAAACCATTTCTTGAAAAGTTTTCTGAGAACAATGATTAATTCAAGTTTAGTGGTTCAGAGATAAACTAACAGAATGGTTTTAATGCTGAAAATGTTTTCTGGTTTTGAAGTGTGAGAGTTATTCAAAGTGTGTCACAAAAACTTAATTGATGGCAAAAGTAAACCCTGATGAATAATAGTAAAGTGTCTCCATTTACTCTACAAGACAAGATGGACAGGTATCTGGGATCACAGAACTGTCTTTAAATGGTTTAAAAATACTTTATAAAAAAAAAAGCATTACGAACCAAGCATATTTCAAGGTACTCGGGATTTCACTAGCACTCAATGTTCAATCAAAACTGTAACATGCTTTCCGCAAACAGCAACATTTTTTAACATCATTCTTTAGTTTATGGAGACAAATTAATTGCAACAATCAATTTAGCATTTCTTAAAACATTCTATGTGTAATCTGAAGTCCAAAATGGCTATTTGAATTAAGGTTAAAAACCATTCCCAAAAAAGGCTTGATTTTTGAGAAAGTTTTTTGTTTCTCATTTACCATGGCACAAGATAGCAATTGAACACGTAAAACGAAGGGAAAATATGGATTTCTAATTGTTAGAAAGCAAAAGCAAGTTTCCAAATTGTTCTGCAGAACCTGAATTATGACAAAATTATTATTTCTCTAAATCGCACCAAAAACAAAATCAATCCAATTATTCAGGAAACTAGACAGAGGCTCTCCAAATGGTCATGAAAATTTATCACATCTTTTCACATGCCCTTTATAATGATGGATAACAATAAGACTAATGCTTCATATCTCCACCTCCCCCTGCAAAAAAACCCCCAAAACCACAAGCCACAGTACCCAGTAGAGAGAAAAATTTTACAAAGCTGCTAAGTGTGTAGACTTGAATGCATCTCAAAAAAATAGCATTTGAAAAACAGGTTTAATCTTTAATGAATTTAAGAATTCTGCATTTCCCCTCAGGAGAAGTAATATTTAAAACACCTAAAAATGTAAGGAATGTAAATATTTCTCCCATCGAATTTTGAACTATTAGCTTTGGCAAGTAAACAAAAGAAATTTTAAAATTTGTTTTAAAAATATAATTGACATTTAAAGCTACACATTTATCTCTGTCACTAGCTCTGAGATCTTAAACAATACTTCAAAAAACTTTTCCCACATAAGCTTTCAGCTCTTCTACAAAGATATAATTTTTGGACATAGCATGCCACGTTGACTATGGAAAGTGTTTAACTCCACTTTTGGTGAGGTCTGTATCTATATTCAGACAAAACATTCAATGTCAGACAAACATCTGCATAAATATCAAGTGGACTATACTTTGCCAGATTCAAAATACTCCAGATTATTTCTCAAGAAGGTAAAAATCATTTTGAAAGTCTGATTTCTTTATGAATTCTGGATTGTACAGAGAAACCAAGATGGATCTTATAGTCTGATAAGTGGTGCTCATGAGGACAGGATCTGATCTTTAAGAACGAGTTCTCCAATTCCTGCAATTCTCCCCATCATGAGGTAAGAAAGTTTCTTTTACATCTTTAATCTGTGGGAAGGAAAATATTGAGAGGATTCTGGGAAAAGTCTTTCAGAAAAATGCCCACGTGTTTCAGGTTTTTTTGAACTAGTATGCCATTATGAAAAAATACTAGAAACATTAGTCTTTAATTTCCATCCATGAATGAAAGTTTAAGAAACAATACAAAAGGAAAGTGATGAGAAAAGGTTTTCTAGTTATTCCAATTGAGCAACATATTTGGAAGTTACTGAACAGTGCAGAGGGAAAGCTGAATAAATAGTCAGCAGTGCTGACTGGATAAAGTGGTCTAACCAACAAGTCACTTGATGCAGGAGAGGTCAGAGTATGAAGATAGCTAGTATTCACCACTCAGACGTTGCTTCACCTCACCTCTCTTTTGGCACCCATCCATTTCATAAGCACTCTCTGCTCTATTTCTTTGTTTTCTTCTTCCCCTCCATACAACTGTCAGTTAAGCATGCATTTTAGTCACCCGCAAAGGATTTTTAGAAATTAGACTCATGTCAATTTTGGGGGGGCATTATTACTATACAAAAGGAATGCCTTAATGATTTGTTTTCACCTTACAAAGGTGTCAGGAGTTTCTACTTCATTGCAAGACATTTTTCAAGGTTTCAGCATCAATGACCTGAGAGGTCATCTTAGTAGAGGTTGACATTATGTTAGGCTCAACACACTTCCTCCAGAATTTTACTCAGTCACTGGTCTTAATCTAAATTCCCTTCCCATCAAGTGCTTCACTTTTGGCCTTTTAACTTCTATAACAGCATAATCATGCTAATTTTCCAATTACTAGACAGGAGTCTTTCAAAGTAAAAAAGAAGTCCTGAATTTCTAAGATAAAAACAAGTAGCAGAAAAACCTTAACTATCCTTCAGAATGTCTTAATAAGTCATCAAGAAAATCAAAATTAAAAGAACAAGCCAATTTACATTTTCTTTAAGACAATTTTGAAGGAATGAACAAAAAAAGATAGTTACAGTAACACAAAACATGTGTATTTATAAATACCTTAATTACTCAGAACTTAAAAAAAAGAAAATCTATTTAAGCATCCTAAAAATCCACGTCTGTCAAGTTGAATTCTCATTTTAGAAAGGGTGAAACTGTCAACCAAGTCAAATATCTTGCCCAGTGCTACAGGGGAAACGAGAGAGATCCAGAATTAAAACTCCAAACGTCTATCCCAGAATTCCTGAGCCCAATTTTTCTAGTAAACACAGGCCTCATGAATTTGCATTTTGTATGCATTTCACTCGGTGTAATCTGAAACGGACTTACATTTCTAGACTTCTACAGCTTCCATGATCAGTTGCAGTGATACCAAACCCAAAAGTGGATATTAAGTTTGCTGTCACAAATTAAAATGTGTATATTTACACTTGTATAAAGCTCCTCCTACCAAGGTATTTACATGAATATCACATTTAAATTTACCCAAAGCTGTACATCAATAAACTAATAGAAACTGCACCCAAGAAAAATGTATTTTAAAGAAAGTCACTCTGGATCTCAGGACAATTTAGAATTAATATATTTATACTATTTGTTTGCTATTCTAAAGGGTTCTCTCTGGTTAAAAACATTTTAAGTATACCAAAAAAGTGAGAAGATATTATTTTTGGATGAACATTTAGAAAGCCAAAGACTTCGTAAGCCATATATCCTTTTGATGCAAAACAACAAGCAGCCTCCATAAACAAAGATTTGAAATACTTCCGATGAAGCCATGATCTGACCAATTTTTTATTTTTGTATTTAAAACTGGTTTAACATAAATTATAGCAAAAATGCTACAGATATGCCTTTTTTATTTTAAAATGGAATCTAATTGCAGACAAAACAAAAAAATGCTGATAAGCTTTTTAATTCAAACTCATGGCTTACAATCAGAAATTTTTCTTTACTCGTTTTATTTCTACATGTGCAAACTGCATTTGTTTAGAGACCTAAATACTGAAGCTAATATCTTGCCTGCATGTTTGGAAGGACTATGAGTACTGATGGCAGCAAGGGATTTGGAAAACCCCACGCATTCCATGGAGAACACTACTACCTGTTGTGGGCTAGGCATAGAGAAGTGCCTACCTGCCAAAGAGAGAAAACATACACTGTACTCAAAGTAAAGGAACACATGGCGATTGTGTCAAGAAAGAAGTCAAAATCTGCATTTTACATGAATCATTTTTTATATTCTATTTTCTACACACTGGCATGACTGAAGAAGAAGTAGTATGAAAGACTAACCCTAAACTTTGTTTTCACAGGATTAAAAATTCACAGAAGTGCATTTCATTCCCACTCACTCCTATTTCACATTCTATTTGACAAAACTGTTCTACTGATGTTAGAGCAATTTACTATATTGCCTTTTATATACACTGCTTTGAATATGAAGCAGAGTAAGGTACATAAAGAATTTCTACTCAACACAAGCTATTTCGTCTGGTAATCAAGAAAGGATTCTGCACACCCTCCCCTCCCCCTGAAATTTAAAAAGGAATAAAAGAATGAAGTAAATCAAAAAAGGAAACTAACCAGTTTTTGTTCTTGGTTGCATCTCTCCTGTGCTAGGAACATGAGCTCCTCCACCAAAGACAGCAGACCACATTTTGTCATTAAAAGGATGGGCCATAATCCTATACAATTCATTGCTGGAATGTGTTGCGAGACCATGGATGAAGAAACTAAGATAGACTGCTGTTAGAATTTCACAAAGTAAAACTGTGAGTCCTGGCTGGGCTTCCTCACCAGCAGAATTCAAAAGACGTATTAGAGCAGTTATTCCTAAAAGTAAAGATAGAGGTAAACATTACATGGTTTATAATCAAAGACGCAGGATGTAATCAAATTTATGAATCCTTTTACTTGCATGGAGGACAAAATGTAGACATTAAAGGATAATGAGACATTAAAGGATAATGAAAGTTACACTAAAAGACTCCAGAAGGAAATCAAATTTACTTATGCATATTAGCACAATTTTATAGGTTTGTCTGCTAAACATGTCACTCACTAATCAATAGGCCAATCTACTCAAACAAAAGCAAAAAGCTACACTAAAATAACTTTTCAGCTGTCAAGTCAAGCACTCAAAAATTAGATGACAGAAACTGCAATCATTATTCAGCCCCCTTGTGCAGTATGTTAAAATCTTTCATTGCATGATCACATGCTGTCCACTCCCCTCTCTCCCTCCCCAAGAAAAAGACACCTGCCTCATTCAGTGAAGGGTTAGCTATTCCATATTTCTAGGAAATGACTAAATTTTATAACAAGCTTTCTCCCCCAAAAAACTCAGTATGAGGAGGTCATCCAGCATGGCAAGTTTCAGCCTGAACAGTTCAACTTGGCTGTTATAAGCAACTGAAAAAAGGCTTTTAGAATAGAAACTACTGAGAATTTTCATCTTCAAATGAGGTTATCAACTCTGGACACAATGTAAACATATCCCTATAAACATGCAAAATTTTTAGTACAAGAAAACAATATACAGTTTAGTTCATAACTTATTTCAACACCGACGATCGTTTAATCTGTTAAAATAAACCAAGTTACTAGTATGCAGTATTGTTAAATACGACCATATTTAACGATTTCCTAGTACTTGTTTAAAACTGAAAATGTAGTTCAAATGCATTCAAGTTAAGGAGGATCAAACTGAGTAAGGAGGGTGGAAAAAAATTAAATTACTGGGTACCTGGCCATTGAGAAGGAGATGTATTGGGGGTTACCGTTTCATCTAAGCTTGTTGTTCTTAGAGAATGTCGGTGGGTAAGCAGCAGCGTCTGGTATACTGTACCAGTGAACTGGTTTGCTTGTAATGAACTGTGAAAAAGAAATAGTAACCTATGTTTATATAAACTGCAATTCTGTTTATAACTGGCTAATACACAGCTAGCACAAACTAAGGGATCTACACACTGTCTATATGTTAAACTGGTGGCATAGTGAGCTATTGCCCCGGCTGTGTTTTTCATAGTTCTTTACCTGTAACTGTGGCCACCGCAAAGGCACTGGTAGATGCAGGCAGAGAGTGATGCTGCTAAAGTATGCATGACATGTATCTGAAAGAAAGTATTTACAGTACAGATTACGCTACAAACTGAACATTTGTATTAATTATTGTAGAACACATCATTCATTAAAATACTCCAGCAGATCAAACCCATCATACGAGACAAAAATTGTATGCCTCATGCTGAATGGAAGTCTCTAATACTCAGTTATGTCTCCTTCTATGCCAAACAGTGACAAGGAATTCAGCTATATCTAGCAACAACTCTTAATATAATTAAATAGAAACAGGTGATATATTTCTAACTGTTCTGAAAGCAAGTTTAGCTAATCCATGACAGCCGAATTTTGCTAACTCACAATATTGACTGGGGAACCCACAGTGAATTATAAAGTCCAGTCCCAAAAACACACACATTGTGAAGGCAATGGGGCTACATAGGTGAGTAAGTTATCTATGCATTGCAGTGTTTGTAGAATTGAGTTCTAAATAAATAAAAAACCAAGAACATTATATTGCCAAATGCCTAATAGACCAACAGTAGTTTTAGTGTCTAATATTTATAGTAGTTCATAATGTAGGTTCTACCGTAAGCATGCATAAAAACGTGTAACCAAGTTTTAAGAAATAACCAGCTAGGAAAGCATGTTCATCATATTACATGATCAGTTAGAAAGAATTACAAGAGCATGCTGTCTCTTCACAGTCCCTCTCCAACCCCCCCCGGGCCCCACGGGGGGCCGGGCCCCCCCGGGGCCCCCCCCCCCCGGGCCTCCTCCCTGCCCACCAGTTCCCTGACCCACTGCTCCTGTGAGTTGGTACTTAACACTCTTAGGCTTTTCAGACAAACCTTGCACAATATCTTTGATGGTATTGCTTACACTTAGTTTTTATTAAAAAAAACTAAAGGAGGTAACCTTGCAAAGAAAAAAAGTGTTTTGGGATAATATTTTATCATTCCATAAAGATACATTGCTTCACCGATAGATGTATTGTATTTTGTAAACAATACTTGAAGGGCTTTGATGTTTTTTGCCTTTAAATTATTAGTTATTTAAATAAAAGCAGAGAAGAAAGTTGATATTAAGTAAGATTTTTATGCTGAAGTATTAGGAACTCTTGATTCATTCAAAATACAGTAGAAGAGTAACAGAAACTGCATTATCATACAACCCTTTAAAAAAAAAATTGTACTCCTCCAGTTACCACATGAATGCTGAGAGGTGCTGATCTACCTCAACCCCCTTGAAGTGAGGTACTCAGTACCTCACAGGAGTAGCTGCACACTATCAATAAAATGAAATATTTTATTTACAGTGATTTGGCTATTTTTAACCCAAAAGGGTTGCACAGGCAACTTATATATGTATTGTATTAATTTATTTGTTATTCATAATTTTAGATAAAGACATTAAAATGTTTCCAAGCTGTCAAAGAATCTGTTAGCTAGCTTAAAGCGAGCCATGTAATATGCAAAACGTACAAGTCTATCTTACTATAATAAAATACTTACCTTGTTATTCTGGCTATCTGGGTGAGGTGGTGAATCAAGGTTTATTACAGCATGTAATATATCATGAGTCAGGTTGCTGAGGTGCAGTAATGGATTGGCCACCACGGTTTTGGCACTGGCTGTGCAAGCAAAAAGGAGAGGTATGGAGTTCTGTTCTGGAAGAGGACTAGGAAGTGTTTGTATTGACTGTTCCTTTAAAAAAAAAAAAAATTGTTGAGGAGCTGTATCTTCTTACAAGACCCAGGAAGCACTATGTAGGTAAAAACCTAATCAACTTGATAGAGTAAATTATACTTGCATGAATTCCTACATAATTTATGTTTAAAAAAATTATTTGCAACCTAACAGGACATGGTATAGTTATTTTTAATATTAAATGATGGAAGAGAATAAAGTTTAAGATTTCACATGTCTTTAGACAATTAATATCTGAACATAGTATTTATTTACCATGCCCAGTGGAACAGGATGAAAGCACATACCTGCTGAGATTCTTGTAAAAGCAAAATCAGTTCCATCCTCACAGATGCCAATCCCCCACCATGAGATCCATGAAGTATACAGTAACTAAGAAACATCCTCAGGAGTGATTGGTATTTTAGAAGCCATTGTCGTCTTTTCTGAAAACTCTGTCTCTGCAGCATGGCTTTTTGTTGGTCAGATATATCTTCGGTGTTTTCACTTAATGGAATTTCATCAACAGCCACACTAATCCCAGGTTGTACCTCCTCTACTTCAGTACTGTAGTCACAAGTTTTTTGAAGAGCTACCACTTCTCTTTCAAGCCAATGGTAGAGTTGGTACCGTAACTTCCCACCATCTACCTCATAACCAGTGGACAGTGTACGAAGCTCTACAGTGAGAATCTTCAAGCATGCTCTGAACTTCAACTGTGTCGAGATCACATCTTCTGATGGACTTAAAAGATCATTTTCATCAACTGGACTGAAAGATTCTGAGTAGTTCGAACTAGTTTCATCTAGCTTTTCACTTGTTATTTTCTGCAAAGGTGTCAGCTCTTTCATTACAAGAGCAGAATCTTCACTTTCCTCATCTTTGTCACTGTCCCACTTTAGCTCCAATGGTTCATCTTGGATTACTAAACTTGGCTGACTCCAGTCGAAAGAGAGAGCTGAACCTGACTGTTTGTCTGACGAACAATCTGAAGATGATCCCAAACCATTTAGCACTGGTTGTGACCAATCAACAATGGAAGCTCTATCTTCCTTTGTCTCTAACCTTGCTGGTGAAGATGGTGAGACATTTTTACTAGTGTCTATAAAACTAGAATTTGCACAAAAAGGCTTTTTGACCACTTTTGGCATTTTTGATAATACTTCTAAAGCCAACATGGGACAGCCGGCTTTTAAATGTGCATGTGCAGTAGTGAAAAACAATCTTCTCTCGCTTAAATTGATTTTGTCTGCCAGTCCATTTTCTACAGTTAGGCAAATACGTGTTGAGGAGGTTTCAGAAGAGCCAAAATGACGTCTCAACAGGAGAGGATGTGTTCTTAGATAATTGTAAAAGTTAAACACTGAAGGATCACAACTTGATGAGGTACCACTTCCATCTGCAAAGAAATCAGAAGACCACAACAAGGAAGAATAGTTCATATTGAATGTTGTTTTTAACTTCTGCAAACTCATAAGCTAATGAGAAATCTAAATGACCAATAAAATAAATATAGGGCAGCTATGTAATTTGAAGGATGCTGTTTCTCACTTTTAAACATCAATTCCATTTTTAGCAGTAAAGAACAACAACTGCTTTTAGACGAACGTGCTTTCATTACCAGAACGGATGCTGTTGAAGTGAATGGCAAAGCCGCACTAGCTATGAGAGTAGAATTGGGGCCATACTTGAGAGGGAACATTGCTCAAGTTTCCACAGTCAGGTCAGTTTGGCTGCACTGATTAGCACTCTTAATCCTAGATTTTTGTATCACCTACAAGAGGATAAACTCCTCCACTGCAGTCAGCCTCAGGTGAGTAACATTTGTACAGCAAGAACAATAAACTTCTCCAGTCTCTGACATTTCCAGTACGTCTTACCCAAAATCATGTTAACATCTAAAGTGAAAAAATAAAGTCAATGTGTTTTTCATCCATTACTCCCCCCGCAATCCCCACACACAGAAAAGACACCTTCAAAAGGTCCATCTTAAGTTGTTAAACACAACTTTATAGTAACTACAGCACAGAAAAAAAATAGATTACATCTATAATGTTTACATTATTTTTAATATTTGTATCTATATAAAATTATAAAATATAAATATTATATGTGTATTAACAGTATTGCATCAAAAGGAATTAAATTTGCACGGGTATATCACTTTTGTTTTTACTTCAATGCTAAAGTGGTTTCCGAGACCAGCGACCATTTTACTCGGGTATTTTATGAGCCATGAGGTCTAAACATGAAAGCAATATACCAGTGGAAAGCTGGACACAAACATGTGAACAGCAGCTCATAGCTTCAAACGTTAGGCTGGCAAGCATTATTACTGTCTTGGATAGCAGAAGCCACGACATGATGTAACCATATATTGGTCAGACTACAACTTTCAGAGAAAACTGTACGTCTGAGGGGCCAACAAAAGATCTTTTAACACTTTTGGAGTTTACGGAGAAGGACCTAATAAGAAGAATATTGGCAAGTGAGAGGGTAACTGCCTCAATAAGGTGGAATCATATCAGCAATTAAGGAAGGAATTAGGATACCACTTTATCTTTGTGCCACTTGGTATACAGTGCATCAACCATTACAACCTGAAATACTTTGTGAAATTATATCATTATGAAAGTGCTTTTCCGTATCGAAATTTTTACGAGTACCAGTTAGTTCAAAAGGTGCTTTTGTCAGCATTGTCAGAATCAAGAGATTGTCCTGTGACCCTTAGGCTGTTAGTACATTTCAAACTCCTTAAACTAAAGCCTTGTGACTTGGGGGCTGTCTAACCCTGAGTGAGTTGATTCACAGTGGACTTCAAAGGTCAACAAATTAACAGGTTCATTAGTTTAAATCTGTTGAAACTATTGCACAGCTTATGTGGAGTACTCAGAAGAGTCCATGAGGAGTCACCACATCAAACAATTTCCTAATTTACATGTCTTGTGGTAGACTCTTCCTAAGAAGTCAAGACTAATCACACAACATAGGAATCATCATTATGTTTCTGAAGCTCCACTCCGCAGCCATCAGGAAAATGGTTCCTGGGTCAGGATGAAGAGGTCAATTAAGTTAGATTACATTTTCATTTTACAAGCTGAAGAACAAGATTTTGGTGCTTCTTTAAAAGTTTAAGAGTGGTTTATCATAGGACTAATTCCAATTAAACTGATTCAAGCTTACATGTTCACAACATAATGTGAATAAATTCATTCCTTTCCCATTCATGCAAGTCATTACAGATATAGTATATAATTTTTGACAATTCATAAACATTTTTAGCAGCTCAACCACCAAGATCTTTTTTCTGCCCCACTTAAGGTGATCAATAAAATAGGCAGCAAGTGGTCTTTCTGCCTTTGCAGGTGCCTATTCAAGTCAAAACAAACTTTAAACTGACTTTAAATTTAAAGGCAGCAATACTAATAACTAATATAATGGCTAAAATATTACGACTCTTACCTTCTTCATTTCCTGCAGGTTGCTTTATTAGAGTATCAAGAGCCCTCCTATAATCTTCCAAAATCCAGAAAGCCATACTTCGTAGAAAAGGGTCACAATGCATGTTGGATGAGCTCTCTTTACCAGGAGATGCACCCCCCAAAATTCTCTTCTGCAGAATGGATTTATATGTGCTAGATACTTCAAACTCTGACTCATAAAGTCTTGATATTACAAGAGCCAGCTGAATGTCATTCAGTTTTTCAAGGCAGACCTAATATTAAAAGAAACAAAATTTAAGAAACGAAATATTCATTTCTCCTTTCACAAACAGGCCACTACCAAAAATGACTGGACAAAAAACATGAAATGAGCCTGCTGAAATATGGCTTAACTCAGTGTCAATTTTTGCTCAATTCTGCAAACTATCTGGCAGCAACAGCTAAAACCTGATGCTAACAAGGTGTTACCCAGTAACATATGCAGGATTTAGAATTACAATAGATAATCTCCATTCATTCACTTCAAACAAACTTCCAGCATGAGACATTATGGCTGGACAAACTGTTGCTTGACACGATGTCGTCCTAACACTATTTGCAGAATTTTGACATGACGTTGTACCTTAGATTCACAGGACACTTAGCCAGTGAGATGTGCACACACCATTTCATGAAGTTGGCCATGCTGTCCAATAATCTTTACCAGACAAAACCCTTTACCCTCACATTCCTCCAACCTCTCTCTTAATAACTCAGTTAGAGAGCTTTTTCATTGTGAAGGGATCTCTGTGCTCTGTAGCCAGACTCCAGCAGCATCTAAGGACCCTATCTGACCTAGCAACCACCTGAGTTTTTTTAAGATAGATCACTGAAAGCAACAGCTATTAGGCAGACTATTAGTACTACTATGGAGAAATTAATTGCAATTTTATCTCAGTATTAGGTGAGAAGTGATAAAAAAGTTTTAAAATCCAACTGAATATATCAGTGATAGTCATGTATCAATGTGTCATTAATGATATGAAAAAGTTTCAGATGCACTGTAAACATATTTAACAACATATCTGTAAACTTAGGAGGCAAAAAAAAATACTAGCAATGACTAAAAACATCAAATCAAAACCATTTAATAGCAGCAGAATCTACTGTTTCATTACCTCAACTGCATCCTTCAAGTGACCAGCTAGCAAGAAAAATGCTGCAGAATGTTCAAAGCGCTGTTTGCCTAACAAAGAAAAAGCATTCTTTAATGCTGCTTTACGCCACCTGTCTTCAGTAAAATTGTTCCCAAAGAACTGCGTCATCTTAACTTCTTTTTGGGACCTGCAGATTTTGCAAGATGCATGAGAAAAAATGTGTTAACATTTTATTAAATTAACTCTAGATATCTGATTCAAGATTTGATTTAGATAGCACTCCACATGCGCATGCACAAAATCATTAAATTTTTCAAGTATTTGTTTATTATCTAAAAAATACCAATCCAATGCCTTTGTTCTAAATTGAAGTGCTGAGCATGAGATACATAAATGCTCAGTTTCAAATATCAGCAGAACTGATAAGCACTTTTCCAAATATCCTGCAGCTGTCTCATAGTAACTTGACAGTTATATTTTCAAGTTAGTGGTGTGTTTTACAGACTCGAACAGAAACTTATTTCTTTGACATCATCTGAATAGAGAGGATGATGCCGCTGTTTCCAGCTCCACAGAGAACATATTCACTTCTGATAACAACTGGAGAATCAACAACAATATCTTTCAAAGGAAAATACTAGTGCTGTATGAGGGCACAATTTCTTGAAGATAATATTATGTTTCAATTGTTAAGGTAACCACAGAAACACATGTTTCGGAAGCTTTACTGCTCTGTTGCAAAACCATTTATCAGAAATATCCTCACACATTACCAGTCATTTCCTTGAAAGCCTATACTATTGGTTTCCTTAGGTGACATCAAGTGCAATAATCTTTCCAGAGGTAAAAGGAAGCTCTTGTCTCATGGTTTTGATAATATCGTAAGAGATTTGCCATTTTTTTTTTAAAAAGTGATAGGCAATAATAGAAACTATTGACAATTTCAAATCAGTCTGATCAATTTGGACTATGGAGAAACTCATCTGTACCAAGACAGTTCTTTAAAATAAAGTACTGTATATAGAATCATAAATCTACATTAAAAGAAAATCAAGGCTGAACAGAATTAACACCACCATGCAACTTTAATTCAACCCCCTTGTCCATAAGCATTATGCTACATTGTTATATGATCAGATACTATTTTTTCCTCAGAACCTCTGCTTCATTCAGTACCCTGACCAAGCTGTTCTCTGGAATGACTCAGGGTTATATAGTAGTGGATGAGGCTGCTTCAGATTTAAAAAACTAAATGTTAGCCATCCACTTTTGGAAATCTTTAATATGTAATCTAAAAGCATGAGTCACTGCATATTTGCAGTATAGTTTTAGAATTTGTATTACACTTTGGGCCCCAGATGTACAGTCAATTTTGTGTCTGCATCCGTGTCTGTGTGCATGGTTGTCTTAGATGAAAATGTTTAAAATTTGTGTTGAATAATCCAAATTTTTTTTGAAGAAATGAAGTTTTAAACACCATAATGTGAAAGTTATAAATACAATCCTGTTAGAAAGTAAAAGCTTTAAAAGGAACGGTGAATTTTGAATTACAGGAACAAAAGAGACACATGCAGTCTTTAGATTTAAAGACTGAAGGGCATCTAAATGAACTTTTTTTGGCTAAAATACTTGTGTGGCAAGACCCAATAAAAAGCAAACAATTATAGTATTCAGAAAACATTATGATTACTGTAATATGAACATAGCAATATAAAGGATTTTTGGAACTTTTTGTTGCTTTTGAATAAAAAGCAGACAAGACATTTTTATAAAGTGGATTGGACAATAAGGAATTGTACGTAAGAGCAAGTATTTTAAAAAGTCTTAATTCATGAAGAATTGTTTTCTTGCATAACAAATAAGGAGTCCCGTGGCACTTTTAAAGAACAACAGATTTATTTGTTAGTCTTTAAAATGTAACATTTGTTGGTCTTTAAAAGCCCCCGTTTGTTTGTTTTGCTGAACTTGGCTAACGCAGCTACCCCCCTGGAACTTTTTTTCTTGCATGTTTCCTACCTGTATAAGCCCCAAATCACAGCCTTCTTTTTCATTGCAAGGTAAAAAATAGCTGCATCAAGTGGATCATTGTTTCGTTGAAAGGCTGCTTTGGCTACCTGTGAATATATAGGTTTTTTGGTTAAGTCTGTGACAAATTTATAAGTCATCATCTGAAAACACTATCCCTAAAATATTTAGTCATTATTGAAAACTTTTGTTTTAAGTAGTTCTGGAATATGTGGCAAAGATCAATTAGGCATTGCTTATGGATTTAAAAAAACTGTTCTTCATCAAATCACATTGATTTCAGACTTCGGCAATAAATGCTAACAATATGTGAACAAAAAAAACGTGTGTTTACTCAGTCTACATCAACTCTTTTGCATTGAACATTTGGGAAGAAATTTTGATAGATATGAAAAACAGTTCTAAATCATAAGAAAGGGACAAGCAGAATGGACTGATTTAAATCATAAGGCTTTAATTCATCATTTTAATCATGATTTACGCCCGTCATTTTTCCAGACAACTATATCTTGTGTGATGCAATTGAAGTTTTCATTAAAACAAAAATGGAAGGCCAAATCCATACGTGGTGCAAATCATCAACGCTCTATTGGCTTTCATGACACTGTGCCTTTCTATACAAGCTGAGGAACTGGCCTCACATCAATCTGCTATGGTGAATCAAATATAAGCTGATACACTGCTGTCTGCCTAGACGTGCAAACAGCCTGAAACACTATTCATGTAAAGAAAATGTTAAATAAGCAAAGCAGGCTTTAAATGCAAGTGCTACTATTTACCATTTCACTGATAACATTCGCAAGAATAGGAGCCATTATGAAAATTATGGACACAGAGTTTTAGGAAAAGTGACGAGTATAAATCAATCTTCCTGTTAAAAGAGTTTCATAGGATTCATGCTGCTCCTAGCTTCCACTGTCTCGCAGAGCTTCTCCCTTCTCTCTCACATCATAACTGGCATACCTTCCCACCTTTTAAGTATTTTTCCACCTACAGTCGTTGGGAAGCTAAGACTAGAAAAAAATATCTGCATCACTTTGGTGCCTTGTACATAGAATCTATAGAGGTTAAACTAACAAAAACCACAAATATGCACAGGCACGCAAGTAAAAGAAAAAACTTGTTTCCTAAGTATCTGAACATACAAATAAACCTATTTACATTTCATTTATTAAAATAATAATGTGTAAGTTGAGCCTTTACTATAATACATGTTCTCATGGCAGATATAAATTAACTTAACTGAGCACTTTGTGTGCTGAATTTGCCACAATGAGAATCCTCTTCTATGCTGTTCTCCATCTCCTAATACTCAATATGTGTCCCAAAGGGTAGGTCTATACTGATTTTGCTGTCTTGAGCTCCACAGATCGACACAGTGAGATTGACTGAGCAGCCAGCAGAGACCCATTGAATCAATCCTGGAAGTGCTTTCCGCTGGATGCTGTAACTCCACTGCTATGTCCACTGGAGAGCATTTCCTATCAGAGCAGCACAGTGAACATGCCACGGCAATGAAGCCCAAGTAAGTTGAAGGGAGATAGGCAAGCTACATACTGTAGAATTTGTATCTCCTCTAGACTCAATATGGCAGTGCAGACCAGGCCAAAGTCAAGCGCAGCTCTTATGCTAAAAATTACTCAACTGGTTGATTACAAAATGTTCAATCATCAGACTCTGTCCAGTTTATTAGGACGTTTATACCCCCTCACAGTGTAGAATTAACTAAAAATAACCTATTTCTACATGATAAAGATGAACCGTAAAGTCATAGAAATGTAGGCCTAGAAGTAACTTTGAGAAGTCAAGTCCAACCTTCACCATTGTAACAGGATCAAGTAAACCTAGCCATCTCTGAGAAGCGTTTGTCCAACCTGCTCTTAAAAACCTCCCAAGACAGAGATTCCACAACCTCTCTTAGAAGCCTATCCCCGAACTTAACTACCCTTAAAGCTAGGAAGCTTTTCAAATAATGAACTTAAATCTCCCTTGCTGCAGGTTAAGCCCATTACTTTTTGTCCTCATTTGTAACTTCTTGTCAAGTTTATAACTTGACCTACCTCTTTCATAAAATGCAGTTGAATTTAACACTTAAAACAAGTAAAGTGACAAGAAAAAGAAGCCAATCCCACCATGCCTTCTCCGTGGTGGTAAAAATTCATATCCTTTAGAAAGCACTAACATTTTTATACTCCAACAACTTTCACATAAGGAAACTGTAGCATAATTTTTCTATACTATATGAAAAATTGATCAAAAGCTGTAAACCCATTTGTTTTCAGTAAACTATATTTACCTTTTCTATGCATCTGCGCAAACTATGGATATTCCGAACCCACCATCCAACACCCATAGCTCTAAGTTCTGACCAGGTCAAATCCCCTTTCTGCACAGCAGGGAGCATGTTCAGTAGCTCTTCTTCTGCTACTGAATGAAATGCCCAGGCAAAATGCCGAGTAGACAAGCCTATACAATAATCAAAAAAAAAAAAAAGCGTTCATTTAATGACAACAAATCTTAAAACTCAGAACATTCAAAAGGTTTTGTCTTTGGTTTTTAACTATGGAAGTATGAGACCAGAAACTTGATAGATTTTAAAATAACTGCAGGCCTTCCATTCCTAAATTACACATATGTGAAACTCCACTACTGTCTTAACTAATGGGCAATCTGTCTTATTACTTTATTAACTAGTTATTTATAGTTCATAGACAAATGCAATAACCAAAATATAAACAAACCACTAAATGCAAATGTCTGCAAAAAATACCTTTTAAGATTTTTTTGACATTGCCAGTAGCTATGTGAAATTCTGAGAATTTAATTAAGTGAATTTTACCCAAAACTTCAGAAAGTTGTTTAATTTTAAATGCTAAATTCCAAGAAAAAATTCCAATGCTGAGAAAGTGAAAACTGTTTTGTTTTTTTTTTCCCCATCTCCTTTTAAAAAAATCATGACAAGTATAAATTGTAAACATTCTGCAATTTTATTTTTCCTGGGGGGGAAAAAAAAAATCAGCTTCTCAGCATCTCATCAACTTCAAATATAATAAAAGTTAGAAAGTTGGAAACAACTTTCAAGAAATAGGCTCTTGTAAGCTTTGGGAAACAAAATTTTATTTACCTAAAAGCAAAAAGAAACTTGGAAAATTCTTTCTTAATTTAGCAATTTTAGAAATAAAAAGCATTGAAGATAGAATATGTTCATACCTAAGAATTTTTCAAGTTTTATGCAGTACTAAGCAAGTATTTCTAAATCAAATGCTTTAATAAGGAAATGTCTAAATACCCATCACTTACATTTTTTATTTTAAGACAGGACTACATCAAATAGAACCATCAGTGAAATTTATTATGTCATAGTACTCCTTTAGGACTTATGTTCTGGTGTGGTTTGAACTAAACGAGTTTGGATTCAGCATTTTGACCATGCTCTGTTCATGTACACAATTCACCATGCATTTCTAAAACTGCCTTACTGAATTTCAACATTCAGAATAATCTACTCTTGAGTAAATTTGCTTAAAACAAAATAAGCAAATTTGGAAGCATCATCAGGACCTACAAATTTGTATCAGTATTATTATTTTCACGTTACAGGTGCTTAAATTCAGCATATTAGAGCCTAGATATCAACCATATCTGAAATTTAGCTTTTAGCTGTGCTCAGCTAGGAACACTGTACATGAGTATCTCACTAACCTAAACATTACTAAAACCAGAAATTATGTTCAATCTTAGTTCGTTTTACATGGCTCATTGAGAGCTAGCCCTAAAGGTTGAAGACATTTAATCTTATTCTTAAAGAATAAAAATAGAGCCTTTGCATTTGGCTAGTCCTTAGCAAATGTGTCTGGCCTCTTGAAAGCTAACAGGTATATTTTACTCAAACTAGAAAACCAAACATTTGATTGTTTTTATATCTTTTGTTTTTAAAAAAACACTACTTTTGCACTAAACTGCCTTGCAAAGTGGCAAATTGCAAGTAGGTGACACCAATCACAATCCTGAGTTAGATAAATACTATACATGTCTGATAAGTCAATTCAATGTTTTCTGAAAATTGTTACCCTATGTTGCCTGTGTCTCATGCTAAAATAGGCACTAAAATGAACTGTTCTATACGATGTTCAAATAGTCTGGTCACATTACTCATTTCTAAACAAAGATCATTCCAGTAAAAGGATATATTTACCCAACTAGATTAATCAAGGAGCATACACACAGTAAATTAACACACACCTTTTTTATGAGCACCGGGCTTGGAAGGCAAATGAACTTTTAGGACTTTGGGCAATTCTCTTATACAATTCTGAATGTTTTTCAAGTCTATGAGTAGATCTAATAAGTATCATTTAAATTGTTAGATCATGTGAACACTATCCAAAACCCCCTAAAATAAATAGAATTACCTTGGTGAAGTAGCTGGACTCGATGGACAGGGGGAAGTGAGGTTGTCAGAAACGTGTGAAGCTGAACAGCCAGAAGGAATTTTAAGCCACATTCATCAAGCGTTTCTCCACCTATAAATATACAGTGATTCGTATTATCACTGAAAGAAAATATATATGAAAGAGACTTGAAAAATAAAGAAAACAACTAAATAGCTTTCAGATTTCTATCCGTTGGACCACTATTAGGGTGCCAAGTTTAAAAAGAAGCTCATTAATTCAGTAAGTTATCCAACTCTTGCCCCAAACTAAGAGACCAGTGGCATAAAGAAACAAAAGATGGTGTTGGGATCAACCAGCGACAAAAAAAGAATGCATACACATTGAGCAAGTTACGTTTTGCAGAGCAATCTATAACTCTGGAAAAAAATACGGAAAGTATGATTTTTCTCTCTGTAACTAAAAGCAGGATGTTGCTTATTACAGCCACATATTAATACAACCACTATGTTAGGTAGCAGGGGGGGAAGGAAGGTTTGGTTGACAAAGGAAAGCGGATTCCTAGGACTGCAAGTTTAATTCTCATGAAGAAACACTTCTGATTGTTTCTTTATATTTAAACAATAACACCAAAACAAAAAGCTCTTTGGGTCCTAACAGATGGGATTTGTAATCTAACTATAGCCACCCCAACAGTAAACCAATCCCCAACTCTCCCCTCACCCCAACAGACTTACCCCACATAAAGCACCCATACAAATAATGAATTAACTCAGCTAGTCATTAAATCAAAGTGGCAAACCAACCTTAGTGCCCCAGGAACATATCCTCAACCTTCCAGAAAAGCCTGTCCATTTTTAACCCTTCTCCTAACATGCCTGGAAGATCATTTTTGGGCTATTTCTGACTAAGGGCAAAGCAAGTTCCAGAGTCCTGGGCAAACCTGGCTCATGATTATATCAGTAAACAATAACAATTGTAAATACTTCCAAAGTTCATAGCAATTTCTGAAACACAAGTGTTATGAAGAACTTTGCAATTAAAGACAACTGTTTATCTCAACAGCAGACAGCAAATTCTTCTTCGATATTAAATCATACAACTTGTACAACAGAATTTTAAATTCAAGTATCTTTCTAGATAAATGTAAGCCAATAAACATCCTCTCAAAAAGCTTGTGAATTACAATATAAGCTTACCCTGGCTTCTGTCTCTGCTTTCTCCAATATCAGTACTGGTAGTAGCAATTGTATCTGCCAAGGCCATCAGTGACATTTGCTCCATCCTAGAGAGACCTGGCAAGCTAGAATGCAACAAGTGACGAGAAAGAACTTGGGCATGCTCCGGTCCAAAGTAAGTTGGGCTGTACTGAGAAAGATCAATGACCTTTGGCTTTGTATCATCTTCCTCTGTTTCAAACATGGTAAGATCATCTGTACTTAGATTGGAGTTTTGAAAAAGATCTTCATAATTTTCATCTGGTAAACCATTTTGTTTATTTAAGTTATTTTGATTGTTGGACTTCTCTAAACAAAAATGTGAGCAGTCATCATCTGCAGCAAGCAATGCATATAAAGGAAGTGGTGGAACAGAGTCTATTTCTGTATAATCTGTATTCTCAGTTTTATTGAATGTCTTGGGGTCTCTTGCAGTACTTCCACTAGCACTGATTGTAAGAGATCTGAGTCGCCGATCATGATTAGGCTCAGATTCATTTACAGCAACAACTTCCCCAGCAATGCATTTAACCAAATGGGACAGAATAGCTTTTGCTCTACGTACTTTACCAAGATCCATGAGCTCTAGAAGCTGAAAAGGGTGGTATTGAGGTAAAGTAGGACATAATGCGTGAGCTGCTTCAAAAAGACCAGAATCTTCCATTTCCACAGACAGATCAAATACAGTTCTCTTCCCACTAAGTTTCTGTGCAAGACTTGTCATGGATCTGGTTAAGGCTCGTTTTGGGGGGTGCAGGCCAGAACCAGCTGACTGGCTTTGTTTCATCAAGCTAGCGATAGATGGTGTACTTCCACTGTAAGAATCAGTTGTAACTGACTCTTGTTTTGAAGGGGTCTGCCACTGAGAGTAAACATGCATTTCACAATCCATCCCAACTACAAGGATGCCATCACGCACCCAAGATAAAGAAACTGGTAAAGGAGGCGATCCTTCTACTGAAGAAACCAAGTCCACACACCGTAGCAGTACAAACCTACAAAGGGATGCAACTTTGCCATTTTCCCACAATGGCAATGCAGAGACCTCCTTACTACTTTGGTCATGCATGTTGCCAGCCAGTTGGCCAAACATATAAAGCTTTGATCCAATTCCTACTGTTAGGATATGGGATCCATCTTCCCTAGACATCCAGTCTAAATGAACCAAGTGTTTTGTGTTGGGTAAAATATTCTCATTATCAGATAAATAAACATCTTGTTTATTGTATGCCATTAAATTACTATCGATACTAATGGTGGAGTCCAGCATTGTGCTTATTTCATCTAAATGAAGAGTTTGTTCCAGAATCCAACATGATCCTCCTGTAGATTCACATTCAAAAATACTAACATGCATCATGAAGTCTTGAGAAAAGCGACTATTTTTAGATGTCATCTGCTTGTATGCTACAGCTAATCTATTTGTATGTGCACAACTAACTTCTATTGGCCTCCCTGGAACATTCACAGCACTACTATTAAGAAGTCCATCTTCAACAAGTAATGGCCATTCTTCCCATATATACGTTACATTACTATTTTCAGTATACTCTGGTGTAGAAGAACCTGCTGACTCAGGAGACACTTTGCATCTCCAGAACCTAACTTTCCCATCTGAGCAAGAAGTTGCCAGTAGATAAGGTGCATGACAAACTGGATATATGGAAGATGAACTCAAGTGTCCTAAAATTCAAACAAATATTTCACAGTCAAATAATAAGCAATCATACATAAGGTTGTGTGTGTGTGCGCGTAGTTTTTTTTTTTTTTTTTTTTAATAAAAATGTCAAATTGGTTTTGGTTTATCTTACAACATATCTAATACCTATTATTCCTTTGAGGTTTCAGAGGGAGAAGAGGTAAAAGCAACAAGTTCAACACATCTCTATAGTAACATGAAGGGGAAAAAATTATGGAAACAGACCCAGTTAAATATTTAAAATTATTTCACATTTATGAAATTTAAAAACTGGAATGAAAAGAATACTTATGTAAAGTAACTTGTGGCTCCTGCTATCTTAAGCAATTAAAGCAAATTTTAAAATTGACAATGCTGATAATCAGTGCTAGAACCTGACAACACACAAAATATGGCTCACTTACATTATAAGTTCCATAAATCAGTCAAGAGTGCGACTGTCAAGCCAAGGATTTATAGCTCAATTAAAAATGGATTTCTCTGTTAATATATGATCCATACCCTTCTTTCCCCAGCCCTTTTTTTTTTTTTGGGGGGGGGGGGGGGGGTGTCCCACCTCAGGTGCCACCAGAGATGCTCAGACATGCTGGAGCTAATTGATGGTTGAATGGGGTTGGAGCTCTCTCATTAGTGTATTTTCATAATCCACAGATGTGAAGTCACAGAATTATAAAGAGTACGCACTTTAAAAACGGCAATCTGTGTACTACATGCTACCTAGCTCAAAACACAGGCTCCCCAATTAAGGGTCTGAATATCCTAAGAAGTCTTCATGTGAGAGGTATATTGATGGACTTGACATTATATGCAAAAATAAAACTGATTTTCCAGACAAAACCCATTTCAGCTACTCAGGACTGCATATAGCTTTTTGCTTAAGGAAAGTCTGGGTCTACAACAACGTTTTTCACTGGCTTGCTTCGGCAGGAGCTGTGCTGCAGCATTTGGGCCCCAGTAGCAAACCACAAAATTTTATAAGGACTATGTATTTCAGTATTCCTTTCAAATCTTGTTTCCACATATTCTTGAATTCACAAAGTGTTTGTTGATTTTTGGTTGTTTTAAGGTCTAGTAACCCAGGAAACTCATGGATTACAGCATATCAAGATTCTTACTAGTTCTTTCCTTCTTTTAATTTACAAACCTGCTGATGGTTTAACACTTATAATTTCCACGCCTTCTGGTAAATTCAACTCTTGACTATAAACCATTTCTGAAGAGAGAGTCAGACGACTGGTACTTTGAAGGTTTGCTCTACAGGCCCGGTATTTCTGAGTGAAGGGAGATTGAATCTTCTCTGGATCTGGAGAGGAAGAATATAGCTCTTCTTGATGTGACGCTGCTTCAGATATATTCAAGTCTATTTTTTCACCTAAAAAAGTTTGCATTATTAAATGAAAGTTATTGAAATATGTGACAACTGTTTTATGAAAAACATAGATGTTACTGATCAACAAGAAAAGATGCAATTTTAGACTTGGTTTTGGTAAGCAGTGAGGACATCAAAAGAACTGGTCAAAGGACATTGTCTTCAACTGAGTGATCACGAATTGGTTGAGTTTAAATTTAATGGAAGGTAGTCAAAAATCAAGTCACCAACTCTGGGGGTCTTTTTGTTTTCCTTTGAACTTCAAAAAGGTAGACTTTGAGAAATTAAGGGCATTAGTTGAAGTCAAGTGGACTGAAAAGCTCAAGGACATAAATGTGAAGCAAGCTTTGAATTCCTTTAAATCAACTACACAAAAGCTAACTGAAATTTGCATACCAAGCAAGGGTGGGGGAGAAACTGTAGGATGGCTGCAGCTGGAGATTGCTAGTGCAGAAGCAAGGCAAGGACCATAGCTAATGTCATAGCTATATTTAAGAAAGGGGGGGGGGAGCAATTTGGGCAATTACAGCCCTTAAGCCTAATCTCAGTATTATCCAAGACTTTAGGACAAATTGAGAAGGAAACAATAATTTAAATTAATGGAAGAAAATAGTACAGGAAATGTAAGCAACATGGGTTCATCAAAGATAGATCATGTCAGACTAAACTGATTTCCTTTTTTGAGACAATAAATTATTTTTTTTAAATAAGGGGAATACAGTAAATCAAGCTTTCTTATATAAAGATAAAGCAATGGAACAATACTGATCCAAACAAAATTTAATCCATAGCAAGTTAACTCTCCATGTTAAGGTACTCATTTAACATTCTACCTGAAAATACATGAAATATAATTGCCAAATGGAGTTAGTTTACTATAAAAAAAATTATAATTGGTGCATATATACATTTGTATCTTTTAAGTTGCATTATGTTCTTATTTTCTGTTAAAAAAAATAAGTGCATCAATCAATAGACAATAGAAAGTAGGAAAAGATTTACCTGGAAAAGCAGGAAGTAAGCATCAGCTTAAGTAAGGTGGAAAGTGCAGAAGGATTAAAAATGAAACACCCATCAACCCTGCAGGAAGGGAGTGTATCTAACTACCCCTGTACCAGTTCAGGCAGTTGTGATCTGAAGACTGGTTTTCCTCCCCTACATACACAGGCTGTGGCAGTATCAAAACTACAGCGTTGGAACACAGCTTGAAGAAACCTGTGACCCTGCTCAAATCTAACTGTTTGGACTGGAATATTCAGAGTTATCCCAAGCACATAGCAGCAGCCAGGGAGAGCACAGAACTCAGTTGCAAGGCTTTGTTATTTTTTTTACATCACAACAAAAGGACCTACCTACTGAGACTGGAACGGACTTCAAGTGTAAGTTCCACATGTGTAATAATGAGCGGTTTTGAGTGTATTCAATTACTATTAAGTAAAATTTTTCAGAGAATCCATTTTGCAGATTTCCTGTTGAAATTTAAAGTAAAGTTTTTAGTGCAACATCTAGTGTAAAAATAGTTAGCTACAAACTGTTTTTTCCTGCCCCTATATATAATTATAGGCACTAGCCTTTACAATTAAAAGCGTACAAAGGTTCTGGGTAATTAGCATCTTATACAGGAAATATTTCCATCTGTTTGTTTGGAGGTTATTTTTGTTTCATCTCTGATCCTGTTATTGAAAGTTAAGTGAAAAGACTATCACTAATTCTTTCCTTGAATTTATTGTATTGTATAACCAGCTATGTTTAAAATAGCAAAGCTGTGCTGTAACAGCTTTTATTTTATATTGTAGCATATGAAGGGCTAACAAGTAGCATAATATTTTCATTTTTCAGGTTGAAAACATTGTGAACTATACAACTGTATGTTCAGTTTTTCATTAAGTATTTGGGATAAAGAAATGTTATATGTAGGAACAGTCATTGACTTCTGAGGCACTAAAAAAAATAATGGTTACATTTTATAGACGTTTACATCTAATCTGCAATTTCCTCATGCTGTTACTGGAGCCAGCAGTCTGCAGATGTACCAAACCCTAAGCCTTAACCCTTCTGGTCATTTATCTCTGTGGGCGTGAAGTGGAATGGTATTTATTTATTTATTTTAAGATAAAAGTTTAGAAGGAAAGATGTCAGACTTCTTTTAGAACCGTAAGTCCAAAGGTTGCTGGTTGCAAGGATGATTGCTTACCATAAAGCTGTGTTGGAAGTAAGACTCAGTGAGTCTACTTTCTTGCATCCCCTGTCACTATTGTTGTACCTTAATATTAAGTGTGGGACCCAGCTGTCTATAAATCTTTTACAACACCACCCCACAAGATGGGAAGCCATAGATCCTGTGTCTTTCAGACCCTGCAAGAGGGCCAACTGTATAAAAGACTATTGTTTTCAAAAAGCACCGCTCTCTGCGCTAGAAGCCATGAATGGTATATAACATTTCCTATATCATACAAAGGGTACTCTTAGTAAAATGCTTCTTTGCCTCAGACCCTTACGCTGTTCCCACAAGGAAGAGGAACGTTTGTATTCCATACATTAGAATTTATATTCCAGTAAAATCGAGCACATCTTTGACCTCAAATTATAAATGCAGTACAACAAGCCCATATAAATCAATACCCCTTTGATACATTCTTCACCATTTTACTGAACTAAACATTTAACTCTCCTTTACCAGTGTCTGCTATACAGCTTTTCTTTTCAGATATTTTCTCCTCATGGTTATTCAAAATGAAGTCTTCTTGAAAAACATGAAGTAACTGTGTTTTTCTGCCATGCTAAATTAAAAGACAAATAGTAAACAAGTGAATAAGAGAAATGGAATCTCTTATTTCTAAGCTGATAATATTAAAAAAGAGTTGATACGAACAAGCAAAATAATCAATTTCTGATTTAAAAGTATCCGTGACACCTAGATTCTCTCTGAATATGGGCCAATGTCAGGTAGTTGTCAGCAGGATACTATGAATCCAAACCTTGTACATATCAAGTATTTATTGCTTTCATCATCAATGGATATGGAAAGTTACAGATATAATGCTCAATTTTAATGCTTTTTAAAATCAAGTAACTCAGTCTTCTCTCCATCATAAAACAAGTGCAGAAAAAGATATCTTACTTACAAGTTCTGTAATAGCATCCAACTCTACAATGCAGCCTGGCCTTGCAGTAGATTGTTGACTTATGATGTTAAACACTTCACCAACATATTTCTGTAAAAAAAGAGTAATAGAAGCAATATTTCTTTTTTTTAGTTCAACTCCTAAAGTAAATTAAAAAATTAATTCATGTTTGATGTCTTCATTTTGGCATAGCATTTTTATTTCTTTGTGATTCACCTATTCAAAATCTGGATTGATGCAAGTTTCAGTTTAATAAAGTGAAATTTATTATAAAGCCAAAGAGATTTATTCACAATCTATGGAAGTCTACAGAGACTAAATTCTTAATAGAAATCTTCTCTTTCATTGCTATGCCCCTTGGCTTAACAATTCCATATCAACAGTACACACAATTAATGACATTTTATCTAATTTACAATGTTACAGTAATTTAAATAAAGGAGTTCTGAGAGAACACTAGGGTTAACATTCTTACCCCTATCAAGTGCCACAATCTTTAATGGCCTCACATGAAAGAAGCCTCCATCAAAGGTCTTTGCACTAGGCTGACATAGCAGTTCAGTACTGATTCAGAGGAATATGCCACTTATTGAATCAGAACTGCTTCTTACAGTATTAGGCGTTTCTTGGAGATTTTACAGCCAAGTAAGTAGTAGTGATTTGGTTCAAGAGAGATCAGCTTGGGAGATACGAGAGTCGTTGTAAGGGAACGTTGAATGGTTGCAATGCTGTAAAGGTCTCATATTTGGAGATTGATCTTACAACAGATTTCATTCACTTACCAAGTCTGAGAAACCACCATTAAGAATTGTATTACAATTGCCAATAAAATATGCTGTAATGTACGTGTTTAATAAAAGTTAGTTTTTACTTACAGAAATTTCAGGATTGGAGAGCTCACACAAAAGCTTTTTAGCATCTATTATAGCTTGATATAATCTCAAGTATTGTCCATCACTTGCCACAAAGCAAGCACTTGGAGAATTGCAATATGCACCTGAAAAGTATTTACAAACAATCAGCTCAATATTTATGTGAATACATACTAGCTAGTTCTCTATTTCTAGCCAGACGCAATCACAAGATTTCACTACTGAAGACAAACAAAACAAAGATCTTATTTCTCATTGATGTAATTTGTATTTATTTATTATTATTAAGAAAATGTGTTCCTGTGCAAGAACTCTGAAGATACAATACTGAGCTTCACTAGAAGAAAACTAGACTCCAATCTGCTCACTGTAGGAGACAATATCTTCTCCTCATATGTATTAATATTTTCCAATCTAGTACCTGCAAACATTACCACTTTGTATGCATTTTTAAAAATGTAATTTAGATCCAAGGTTTTAAACAAAGGGGCGTTATCTTGTCCTAAGCTTGTAAAACCTATCTATGGTGCCATGCAAATAAGAAGGCAGAAGACATCCAGTGGCTTTTTTAAGCCTACCAGAATTAAGGGAACATTTTCCCCTAAATTTTAGCCTAGGTTACCTTTCAGAAAACCCACGCTTTGGAAAACAACCAGCAGTAATTTTATAAATTCAACATTCCTAGATATTCCTTGTTGTTAGCATCATTTTTTCCAGTCAAGTGGTTTTAACAATGCAAGATTTTTAATATCTAATTAACTGAGAAAACTCACCAAGACAGTAACTGGGTATAAGTGTAGGTAGCCATGCCACATTAGAAAAGGCTGAAACGTGGAGAGAATTAATTCGAGCAAGTTCAGAAACTCCCCCAGAAAAGGATAATGGTCCAACTGGATCAACTCTCCAAAGAATAAGCTCGCTATAAACTGCATTGGGATCCTGAGATGTTACACTTGTGGTCCCTCTATTCTGAGATCTTGAAGGCAACTCTCCAGAATTTGAAGTATCATTTGTCTGTTTTGTGCTGTCAACATCTGGTGATCTTAGAGCATTGTGATGAGAAGTTGTAAGCAGCAAGGGTAACACTGAATGACAAGCCAGGTCATTAAGATGAAAACGGTGACCACAATATCGAGATTTATGTGAAATACTGAGCACAGTGGAAAAAGCAGATTCCTCTGCAAAACTGACTAGCCACTGGTTTAAAGATCCATCTGCATGTTTTGAAATCATCATAACATTGGGGGTGAAGATACTTAATTTTAAACTGTTTGATTTACTGTGGCCAGAAGAGATGAGCATAGATGAGGAACGAGTAAGGCCAAGGGGCTTCTGTTTGCCTTGCTGAATAGCGAGATCAACATTCTTAGTGCAGGCATACATCACTATACTTCTGCAAAGAGAATTTGCATCACCTGTTGGAAATGCTACTGGAATTCTTGAAACAAAAGACACCTAGAGTTAAAAGGAGAAATAATATGCATTAGAATGAAGGAAGAAGATATTAATCTACTTCTCATTGAAAAATAAATAGATACTTGAATTGAGAAAAACCACAGTACCTGCACCTGACGAAACATACCAGGCTGATACTCATCTAGCCAGTCCACATGCCATACCAACAACGAACCATCCATGGGATGAATACTGAACAGCATGTCTGCATTTTTGCTCCACTCAGACAGTAGTATTTCAATCTCATGATCAATAATATTAGAAGATAAAGGAACAAAGCCAGAATTTGGAATAGTTTTCTCACTACCCAGTTCTTTTGTCTCTTGATTTCCTTTTTGATCTTCTGTACTACCATCAGCTTCTGGTAAAAGGAAACACATATGAAGTAAAGAAACTCATACGTGAAAGCCACCCTTGGAAATTAAAATAGAATAGGCGACATTTTTTGGTTATCCAAAACTTAAGACATTTCTAAGCCATTCATACATATGTGGGCTTAATCAAGTTGAAAAGGTAAAGATTTAAATCACTGAATCAAGGTAATGCTACATAATTGAATATATTCCTGTATTTTACTGTGAAAAGTATACCGGTAGTTAGTTTATGCATATCAAACTATTTTACAGTATCTTCTTACACATCTACCAAAAGAGATACCACTGAACACTGATTAGTAACTATACCAAATAGTATTTAACTATAATTCACCAATAACCTTTTTAAAAACAAGTTTTAAAGCTTATTCATGAAAGTACAGAAAATGACTTTTTTTTTTTAAACCTAGAAACTGGAAGTGCAGAGCAGTTCAAGAATAAATGCATCAAATACCTTCCAACTGGCTTCATGTATCCTAAAAATCATTGAAATAATTATGAACACAGGTAATTCAAGTAGCAAACAACACAGTTCGTACCATTTTTAAGTCCAGGCTTCTTAATATTTACAGTAGTAGTCACAAAACTTGATCAACACATTTCCCTGAGTTTTTAAAATTGCAATGAAAAGAGTTCTGGTTGGTTTTAAACATTCCACTGCTATGTTTACTAAAACACTAGCCACATTTTGCTAGCAGAAGGGGCAGAATATAAAAGACAATATTTCTCATTTTTTAAAGGTAAGTAATGGCCAGCAGCAAGCTGCTGAATAAAAAGAAATATAAGTGGACCAATGTATTGCTTTTATATAACCTTGACTCCAAACCATGCTCATGTAACACTCTAATGGACACTATTATAAAGAAAAAGTTTCTGACATTCTACAGTGCCCAGGCTTCCATCCCATAAGTAGAAGGTGTCTAAAATTTCAAATAGCCACAATGCTCTTAGCTTAAAAAAAAACAAAACAAAAAAAACAACCCATCTCTGAAAACAAAAATGTGCTATGCTTCTAGAAATAGCCACATAAACGCCCTGTATTTGCAGACAGATTCAGTCAGTCAGTGCTGACTTCACACATTAGACCATACTTGACCTACCACACTACCCTGTTTCGAGCTAACAAGTGTCCTACAGCACAAAACCACAATACACAGTTGACATTAGAGGACTATAAATGGTAATACTAGCAAACAGGCCAAGAATGAAAAAGCATGAAGCTTGAACTACCCCTCTCCACACTACAGGCAACCCCTTCAAAACAGAACAAATATATGACGTACAGAAGTTTGTATTAGCACTAAGTCACCTCTGTTCTGTGGTTATGCAGGTAAGCTCAGTTGCCAGGCCTGCCAATTCAGCTTCTTATTCAGGGTGAGAGAAAAACAGGCCCACGTGACTAAAGCTTGGGACACAAACTTCAATTTTCTTTAGTAGGTAGGTAAAAACTGATTCTTCTTAGCTTAAGTAGATTTTTATATTCACAACATCTAAACTGGCTTTGTCACTAAGAGCAAGGTGACCCTTCACTCAGTTAAGCCTCAAACTACTGGCTTCCTAATTTCTTGATGGTAAAACAGAAAAGGACAAATACAGAAGTTCCCCAGGAGTATTAAGAAAGGCTGACAGGATGTGTGAGAAGATGCATGAGGGAAAACAAAAACAAACAATGATCCTTATCAGGCCATAAATCACATCGATTAATGTGTGATGGTCTTTATACCCAGTATCACCGCACCACCAACTATTACCCCAAAAGGATTGGGGGAGAGGAAGGGCATGGCACTGAGATATTTCCATTAATTTATTTCACATTTATCCCATGCTTTTATGATTTTGAAGCACATGTGCTTGTGGTCTAATGATATGTATTTTAACAGAACAATCAGGATTTCCAAAATGGCTAACAGTTCCCTTCCCGTCCTGGACCAAGACTGGATCATGCTAATCAGGAGGCAGGAACTGCGATGCACTGATCTGCTCAAAAGGTTTCTGAAAAATTGTCATGGGGTACTGCAAGCTAGAATTAAGAACACAATGCACTTAAATTACAGCAAGGGCGGTTTAGGTTGGATATTAGGAAAGAATTCCTAACTGTCAGGGTGATTAACCACTGGAATAAGTTGCCTAGACAGGCTGTGGAATCTCCATCATTGTCTAACCTGCTCTTAAAACCTCCGAACACCTCTCAGGGACAGTTTAAGAGGATACTTGGTCCTGTCATGAGTTCAGGGGACTGCACTCGATGACCTCTCATGATCCCTTCTTGTTTCTATGATTCTAGGGATAGCCATGCTGTGTCAGAGCAATAGTCTATCTAGACCAGCATCCCGTCTTTTGAGAGCAAATGGTACGATGCTTCAGAGGGAATGAACAGAATAGGATATTTGTCAATGTTGTCCTGTTCCAGCTTCTCACAGTCAGAGGTTTAAGGATACCCAGAACATGGGTTGCATCCCTGACCATCTTGGCTAATACCCACTGATGGATCTATCCTCCATGAACTTAGCTAATTCTCTTTTTAACCTAGTAATACTTTTGGCCCTCATAACACCTCCTGGAACAGAGTTCCACAGAACTCTGCATTGCATAAATGATTTCTTGTTAGTTTTAAACCTACTGCCTATTAATTTCATTGGTGACTCTTGATTTTTGTGTAATATAAAGGAGTAAACAATGCTTCCGTATTCACTTTCTCCACACCAGTCATGATTTTATAAGCCTTTATCATATGCTCCCTCAGTCATCTCTTTCCAAAACTGTCCAAAGTGTTTTTTTTAAATCACTCCTTTTATGGAAGCTGTTGCATGCCCGTAATAATTTGCTGCCCTTCTCTATACTTCTTCCAAGTCTATTATATCTCTTACTAGATACAGTGACCAAAACTGCATGGAGTATTGGAAGTGTGGGCATAACACAGATGTATACAGTGGCATTGTGATAGTTTCAGTCTCATCTATTCCGTTCCCAATGGAACATTAAGTCTACTGATGGCTGCAGAACATTGATCAGATGTTTTCAGAGAACAATCCACAATGATTCCAAGGTCGTCTTCTTGAATGGCAATAGGTAATTTAGATGCCATCATTTTGTATTTATAATTGGAATTGTGTTTTCTGATGTGCATAATCAACATTGAATTTCATTGGTCATTTTCTTGCCCAGTCACCCAGTTTTGTTTGTTCTCTAATACCTCACAGTCAACTCTGAACTTAACCATATTGAGTAACTTTATATTGTGTGCAAATGTCACCTCACTGTTTACCCTCTTTTAAAAACAAAACAAAACAAAAAACCACATCCTATAAAGATGTTGAACAGCACTGGCCTCAATAAAAGTTCTTGAGGGACCTTGCTATTTACTTCTTTTCACTAAGAAAACTAGAGCATTTATTTCTACTGCTTGTTTCCTGCCTTTTAAAAACTGGCATTACATTAGCTATCTTTCATTCATCTACTTCAAAGATGGATTTAAGTGACAGGTTACATTGCAATCTTAACTTTTAAGGGAAGAAGGTGTTGGTTTTGAGGAAAAAGTAGCCCAAGATCACAACAGGGTAGTGGCCAGAAACAGCCCAGAGACCAGTGTGATATAGTAACCAGACAATCACATTGTCACCTAAACTGCATTCCTGATTCCAAAGACCACTCAAGCTGAGCAGTCACTCTTATTTACCAACATATGGGTAAGGATAATTTGTAGAGTATTTAAGAACCACTTGGCTCTATTTCCAGATTAATATCCAAGGTTCAACACAGGCACTTAAAAAAAAAAAAAAAAAAGACCATGCAACCTTCAAAAGTTGCACTCAAGTGGTCTCTGAATGTCCAACTTCCACAACTGGACTTTTGACCTACATTTTCACTGGCAATAGTACAACAACTAACTAACTACTGCAGTAGTTCAAATCTGAAAAGGTCATTTACATTTATGATTTAGAGAATACAAGATTATCATTTTAGAAGAGCATTTACATGTGGTCAATGGCAAATTTGCATTAATGCAGTGGCAAATATTGCAGCTGACTCCAATTATCTTATGACGACATTCAGTTTTTAATAGCTTGCAAGATTTTGGTTTTTAATTAAAACTTTCAAGATCTTGACATACACTTTTTTGGCTGACTAATTGAAAAGCTATTTGAGCCATATCCTAAAAAACCAAAAGACTCATTCTTAAATTGGATCTATTTAGGTTTGGGATTTTTATCAGTAAACATTACAACATTTTTGTTGATTAGTATACTAAAAATCAACCAACAAATATTTCCTTTATTAATAACTGCAATGTACAGATGGACAAAAAGAGAAAAATACTGCTTGAGTATTCAATTTGATTTATGGATATTTACTTTGTGTTCTTGACGTGTGATACTAAAGTTGTATTTTAACTGTTATAAAACTTTAACATCTTGAATTTCAGTGTTTACTGTCATTAAATACTATGTTCCCCCTCAATTTTGTGCAACTGAAAATGTAAATAGGTAAAAATCTAACAAGCTTAAAAACAAATAGAAAGCACTGATATTATATATCAAAATTATATACAAAAAAATCCACGCCTAGATATATTGTGCAGCCATGTTGATTTTAATGGGGCGGTGTGGTGTTAATAGAAGGAAAACATGGCTCAATTAATTTAATATGGATTGCCAGACTGCATGCTCAAGTTCAGCTCCATACAACTAAAAATCAGGCACTCCAGATTACCTCATGAAGTCAAAGGACATATCACAATACTGTTACAAAAACCCTGAACAGATGGAATATCTTTGTGTAAATATGGAACATTTTCAAATGTGTGAATCAGATTCTGTCAATGTTGGAAAGGAAAAAATACTTCGTATCTTGAAAAAAATTCCATCACTCTTAAATAGACAAATCAGATAGAACAGTATTTCCAAAAAAAAAATAGTTCAGGAAACAGGTACCTGAACAGAGAAATGAAAATAATTCAACCAGCTGTCATTCAGCCCTACACAGTGATTCAGGCCAAAACGATTCATGCATGTTAGCTGAAACTCAAATGTTCTGTAACTCTGGTGATGTATTTACAATTTAACCTGATGAATGCTTCCTGTAATTGGCAATATACAGTTGAGGATATTAACTGTATAATTATTTGTATTTCACTTATTATTTACACCAAACAACCTTGCAGCATACAAAAACACAGGTTCTTAAGTTATTTTGGTCTTTTCTTTTTAAACTGAACCTGTTGAGTATGTATGTAGAATAGTGGTTTTCAATCTGGAGTCCATAGACTTCACTTAAGATTTTCAAAGGCATCTGCATCTCCATTTGAAATGTTTTTAGAGGTCAACAAATGAGACACAGTTGAAAACCATGATGTAGAACATGAAGGGGTCTTCATAGTGTATGTCCGATAACGAGCATTAGATCTAGTTACATTAGATATGCAATGTAAATATGAAAATAAGTGGTTTGCAAGCAGTATGTCCTTGCAATAAATTCGTTGTTGGGCTCACAAGCCACATACTCTTACTCATACATATTTAAAAACTCTGTTGCTAAACAAAAACATCCAGATTAGCAGTACCAAGATTAAGAGATTGTAGTTGATATTAGCTTTAAGCACACAAAACCTCAGGAAGAAGTCTATACTAATTTAAACATTTAGCTCATCTAACAAAATTACAGCACATTATGAAGCATAGAAACTACCTTTGGTTTGCATTTTACCTTCATCTGATTTGCCATCCAACTGATTAGACTCTTCAGTGCTCGTCTCTGAAGAATGTTGCTCAAAGCTCTTTTTGAGCTGTTGCAAAAACACTTCCATGGATAGGGTAAAATGCAGTTCTTTATTGTTCAGCCAGTGCACTACGAATGGTCCACTTTTCTCTTCATTCTCACTGAGACTCAGGGACGTGATAGAAGGGAGCAGAGGAATGTCTGTAAGGCCAAGAAGTTAACATTTCCAAAAGAGGAAGTGCCACGGTAAAGTGTTTTGCCCCATACCAATAAAACTTATACAACCAATGGAAGCCTAACTCTGCTTCACCCTCAGGGATTTAACTAAGGGAAAACAGGTAGTCCTATTGCTATCTTGAAGGGATTTATTCCAGAGGCCCGAGCCTAATCATAACCCCTTCTTAACCTAAATCACCCATTTCAGGGGTTATGGTAGCTTGCTGCAAGCCAGTTTGTGGCCTTGTGCTGCAACAACCATCTCATTTGGTCAGACTTTCTATTATAAAAGGCCCTATATGCCATGATTTATACCAGCAGAAGCCAGCACAGGTCTCAGGTGATTTTTGACCACAGTACATTGTTTTCCGTAGAGCAGAAATTGTATGGATCTTTACCAGATCTCCTATTATTTCATGCTATCTGCCACTGCACCACTATATACATAATAAACACAGAGTAAATGATACTATCAAGTTTCAGATAGGTTTATAATTTTGTACCATCTGAAACACAGGACCCAAAAGAGCAACCACTTGTGACCTGATGAGAATTCTCACATGGCACACCTAGCAATAGAAGGCTCTTCTCACATGTAATTCCCCATCTATACGTTCTTCCATATTCTCATTTTATGTGGCAGTACAATGTGCTGATGCAGTTATAAATTCAAACAAAACACTTCTGAATTCAAGTATGCTCCTTTCTCCACTGAAAATGGTATTGCTTTGTATCAGACTGCTCAATCAGGTAGTTATCCCCTGAGTACAAAAAGGAAATGGAGACTGGGAACTAAGAAATACAGGATTTCTATAGGAAAGAGAAAAGGAAGAGGAGTGCACAGAGAATAAAATCATGAAAAGAGAAACGTAGAAGCAGACCCAAGAAATAAGAAAGTTCACTCTTTCTAGAATAAGCTGTTGTCATTAGCCCCAGAAGGCCAGCTCTCACGAAGGTCACTCTGCCATTAAGATGAGTTACATGGAAGAATTAAGAAAGGAATATACCAAATGAGCAGGAACAAGGACCTGACATGTAGGCTTACTTTTGACATCAGTACACATTCATTGTACTTTCAAAAATATTAAAAGCAACCTCTTTCCTCAGCATCCCAGCTTAAAATGTACAATAGAACCTCACAGTTATAAAGAGCTCAGGAATGAAGATAGGTATAGTTCTGAACAAAAAGCTATGATTGTTCTTTCAAAAGTCTGCAGCTGAACATTGACTTAATTTAGCTTTGAAACTTTGCAGTAGAAAACTACTGCTTTTAACCACCTTATGAAACAAGACACATCAAGTTTTTTTACCTTGTCTATTCCTTTTTTTTTTTTAGTAGCTTACATTTAACACAGTACAGTATTGTATTGGCCTTTCCCCCCAATCTCCAATGCTGCCTGTTTACTTACTTTTGATTTCAAATTCATAACTCTGGTGTTTCTAACCGAGGTTTTATTGTATTATTGGAAAGTCTGCAAATGGAGTATTGTCTCTTCTTCCAGTCTAGCTTTTATTATGAATCAGCAGTAATGCTGGTTCTTGTGAGTTCTTACCTTTCTGCACTAGGGCTTTAGTAGTGACTCCTAAGAAGCCCTTAAATCCTCCCTACCTCCCTCCAATTAAATGCCATCATTTTCAGTATAAGGTTCAAGGCAAGACTCACAACTTGGCATTAGTTTGCTCACAATTACACTTCCCTTCCCTTCTGAAGGACTTTAAGATCTATGAGTGAAGAGGAGTATGTAACAGCTAAATATCATTAATAAGTTGTGAGAGTTCATGATAAAAATGCTTATAAGTATACACAAACTATATATAAGATTAACATTTTAATGCCAAGCACTTTATTGTGAAGTAATACCAAAATTAAGGTTTCCTCTTCCCCCCAATTCCCAGACACCCGCCTCATTCAGTATGCAAGATAGAACTGCTCTGGGGTGTTCATTAATTATGTTCATCGTTTTCTGTGTGACTGAGACATGAGGGTCTGTCTTGCAAAAGTGCTGAGAACTCGCAGGTGATGTCAAAGCTATGCTTTGACTAAATAAAAGGCCATACAATGCTAAGCAGCGTGAAAAATAAGTCCTAAGGGTTTCAAAATTGGGCACCCAAAATGAATGATACTTTTTAACTTTAATCTCCCCGAGTTCCCCGTGCAAATAATGCACCTTTGCCTCACAGTGTTGTTGTGAAGCACTCCAACAGTATGGCAGTGAGCAGCAAAAAAAGCCCAGGAGGAACTGGTAATTCTGTCTTCAGAGCAGGATTTGAATAGCACACAGTGAATAGTCAGAGTCACGTAAACTACAAGTAGAAAACAGACCAGTGAATAGCTGCAGGAGGACAGGGAGGGCTAATTAAAGTTACACTGGAACATCATGTACAGCACAGAGAAAAGTCTGTATTGTGTTCTGGTACCATATATATCTTAATTGCTCATGATTACCTGTGGCTGGGTTGATGCTGGCGGCAATATGAAAGTGACAGAGTGCATTTGCATGCAAAGGAGTGTTCCTATGAACTTCATGAGGACCTTGCTGATGTGGCAAATATCCAGTATGTGCTATGAGGGCAAGTGATCTTCTCCTTCCTCGCCGAAAGTGCTTTAGATTTAACTGTGTGGAAAATCAATTATTTTTAATTCACTTCCAAAGGAAAAAAAGGATTTAATTTACAGATTATTTTCTAGAGAAGAAAGCACACGAGAGTCTAACCTAAAGGAGGTAGCCTGTAAAATGAAAATGTGCACTGGTGAATTTACAAACGGTATTGTTCATACTGTATCTGTCATAGAAAAGGGACCATATATTAATGTCTTCAAAGTCCTGTAGAAAGCTTGTATGTATATAGTGGTGGCTTGAACAGAAGTAGTAATATTCATAGAGTTTTGTATTCCAGTGTACGGGGCTGTGCCCATACAGCCTGCATGCTCAGACCAAAATCAAGCGCTACTGCAGGGGTAGGCAACCCCCGGCACGTGTGCCAAAAGTGGCACACAAGCCCATTCGGAGCGGCACTCTGTGGCACCACAGAAATTGCCACTCCTGCCACCAAAAGATACTCCAAGTGGCTTCCTTCAGGGGCAGCTGCAGTGCGGAGGACCCTGCCATGTCCATGCCCCAGGCACACCATGTAAAGAAGCCGCCCAGAGCGGCTCCTTTCTGTGGTATGCTGCTGCCAAAAGGAGTCACTCCAGGCAACTTCTTTCCATGGTGTGCATGGGGATAGAGGTCCCCAGGCACACTGCTGAGAGGAGCTACTCCAGGTGGCTTCTTTCCACGAGTGGGCCATCGGCACCAGCTGAGAGTTGAAAAGGAGGGGTCGGCAAAGGTTGCCAATCCCTGCTCTACTGTATTGTGTCCTTCAGTTTTTTTCAAGTGGTACACCAACCATGTACATTTAAGTTACTTAAATAAATAAATCTTCAATTGGTTTCCATCACCAACTCTCCATGGCGGGATCAATACTTCATTTCTGATCCCAAAAGCACAATTTCGGACTTCAAAGCCAGAAGGGAACATCATGATCACCTAGTCTGACGTCCTGCACACTGCAGATCACGTAACTCATCCATGCACTCCTGGGAAAGCCCTATAACAACAAGCTGAGTTACTGAAGTCCTCAAAAATTAACTTGAAGTTGCCGACAAGCCACCATTTACTGTAGCTAAAATCAGCATGTGACCTATGCTCCACACAGCAGAGGAAGGCAAAACAAAAGTGTCTGTTAATCTGACCTGGTGGGCAAGTCCTTTCCAGCTGCAACTATGGCCATCAGTTAGACCCTGAACAGGTGTGCAAGACCCACCAGCTAGACACCTAGAAAAGAATTCTCTAAGTCAGAGCTCTCCCCATCTAGTGTCTCATCTCCAGTTACTGGAGCATGGCTGCATTAAGGGGCCACGGCTGCCCACTTTTGTGGAGCTCCAAGCTTGCCTCCCCCCCCCCACATCCCCCATAACCAGGGCCCCAGCTCACCATGCCTGGTGGCTCCAGCCCCCAACCATGTTGGCCTGCTGGGGGATAGGGCGGGTTGTGACCCTGTGGCCAGAGCCTGTGGCCAACCTCAGCACTCCCACCCCCAGGCCACCTGCTCTGCCGCAGGGGATGAGGCTGGTCTGGCATGTGGCTGGCCAATCAGTGTACAAATTGGCCTCCAGTGCAGCCCTCCAAGACCCAAAGCGCTGTTGGGCTGTAATGCCGGGCCCTGCAACTCAGGCTGGCATGGCCAACAGCACTGAGGGGCCTCGAGGGCCACGCCAAAGATTGCTCTACACACCAGCCAGCCCCACCCTGGAGTGCAGTGGCCACACACCAGCTGTCCCACCCCCTGGGGCAGACCAGCTGGTCCAGGGACAGGGCAGGAGTGCCATGGCTGGCCACATCCCAGGCCCACCCAACACTGGTGTCCACATCCCAGACCCGCCGGCAAGACTGGATAAGTAGGAGATTTTAGAGGCTACAGTCTGGGGCCTCCTCTTCAGGCCTGGCCTTGCACTGGAGATAGCCAGGGGTAGGCCAGATGCCACTGTAGGCAACCTCATTCTACCACACCTGCTTAAATTAATCAAGCTAAGTTTTAAAACCAGCTAGGTTTTTTCACCCCTACTACTCCCCTTAGAATGCTACTCTAGAACTTCAGTCCTCTGCTGGTCGGAAACCCTCTTCTGATTTTAAGCCTAAATTTGTTGGCAAGTTTAAACTCTGTTCTTGTCCCAACATAAGCTCTTAAACTCCTCCTCTCCTGCCCTGGTATTTATTCCTCTGATACATTTACAGAAAGCCATCATATTTCCCTTCAGACCTCTCTCAGTCAAGCTCAACAAGTCAAGCTCCTTGAGCCTCCTCTCGCAAAGGAGGTTTCTCTATTCCTTTGATATTCCTGGTGGCCATTCTCTGCACTTGTTCCAGTTTGAATTCATCTTTAGTTATAAACATGCAAGATCACAACTGCAAGCAGCATTCTCAATGATGTCTCAGTAATACCTTCTATGATGATAAAACACTTCCCTATTTCTATTTGTACCACCTACCTGATGTATTCTAAGACTGCATTAGCCTTTTTTACTGATGTATCACACTGGCAGCTAATAATCACACTGTGACTGACCAATATAGTCAGATTTTTCTTAGCCTCAGCAAAAATTCTTGCTTTAAGTCCAAAAGCGCGCTGTTTAATTTAAATGGAATGAAATACAAGTTTTCAAGATCTTCCCAATCATCTGGTATGATATTTTGGTCCTCTTCTGTATTGGCAATACCTCTGAATCATCCACAAATTTTATTAGCACACTCCAATTTTTTGTGCCACCAACATTAATGAAAATGTTAATTGAGATTGGTCAAGAGACCCATCCCCGTGAAACTTCTTCAGTACTCTCTCTCTAACTTGACAGTTCACCTTTCAGCATTACTGGTTGTGTCAATTTTTACTAGTTCCTTAGTAATCTTTTGATTCTCATTTTAATCCAGATCTGAATTTAACTAATAATTTCCCATGTGTAACTGCATACAATGTCTTTCTGAAATCAAAGTAGATTGCATCTATTGGATTTCCTTTATCTGGAAAATCTTTTATCTCAAAAGGAAGATCAGGTTGGTCAGACACAATAGACCTTTTGAAAAAACAATGTTCTATTTTAACCCGAATACTATTTATCACTATGCACTTAACTATACTCTTTCAAAAATTTGTTCCAAGTCCTTGTGTACAACTGAGATCAAACTAACAAGCCTATAGTTTCCTGGATCACTTCTTCTATTTGCAATTCCCCAGATCACTTGCTCTATTTGCAATTCCCCAGTCAAAGGGATGATCCCTGAGTTTACAGATTAGTTAAATATCCTTGCAATTTATCGGGCTTGCTATTTCATTTGCCAGTTCCTTTAATATTCTTGAATTGAGATCATCCAGATATCTCCCAGCATGCCACTGAGTATGGCTTTCATACTGGAAATGATCATTTGTTTTTCAATATCCTTGCTCCCATTAACCATGCTGCCACTGTCTCCAAGCTTCTCATTAAAAACTGAGGCAAAGGATATGCCTGTGTGCTATAATTATTTTCCTTACTTTTTCTCCTCATGATAAACTCTAGTCAAGAGAGGTTCACTTTTTCTGGAGGGTACATTGTAATTTGATAGTGCCAAAATCAAAAACTTTTACAATGTACTCAGTTCAGACTCATATTTGGTCTAGCCTGCTGGATTATCTCTCTTTTCAGCTTGTCATTCTTTCCCACTTCTAATTTCATTAGGTTCAGTAGGCCGTTGTACTACAGCCTTTCTCCCAGTTTTTCCCTTATTTCTCCCCTCCCCACCCCCCCATGAGGAAAAAGAGTCACATTCCTTGCACTCTTTTTGACTTAGAACATACAAGTAGAAAATTTCTCCCATTGTTATGTCTCTGTGTTACACTGGTCACAAACACTTGTTGAAGAGCATTTATTTCCTGTGCTTGCACTGTGCTGTCTTCCAGTTTTTAGTTCAACTTCATGGTCTAGTCCAGATCTGGAAAAACTGCTGGTTTACCAGGTGGTAATACCACCCCACCCCCAGAATTGCACTGTAACTCAAACTTCCCCATTCAGACCATCACTCACATCATTCCCCTCTGCTTATGTTCTTGATCCAGGAGACATGAAAGCCAGCCATCTTCTAATCCTTCCATGAGGTTTGTGAAGGAGCTGGCTGTTGCTATCCATAAGCATCTTCAAGGTATTCCTTTTATTCAGCTATTTTTGGTCAAAGGGAGGCAGGCAGGTATGGACCACTCTCCACAAATACATAAGACCTTACAGCAAGCAGTTTAAACTAAAAATTGTGGGGTACTCTACCTCAGTGCTCAGAACATGAGCACTCAAAGACACAAAGAACGAGGGGGAATATTTCAAACCTTGTCCTGCTGCTTAAGTATGTGGTTGGTGGAGCTACCATTTCATTGTGTAGCCCTCCACTCAAAAGGTATATGGATTTTAGTGCAACAATAGTCTATCTTCTCAATCATATACCCAGATGTCTGGCCTGAAACAAAACAGGAAGTGAAACTGTCAAACTACTGTCATCCCCTTCGCCCTAAGATGTCAAGTATGAGGGCTGCTGTGCAAGGACTTGTGACTCAGGCTGACATGTTCTGGTACAATTGATACACAGATTTTAAAAGAACTTGAATTTCTTTTGTATTTTACATGCCCTTACTCAAGATACTGTGTCTTCATTTATGTGACTATTACCCTCAGAGAAACTTAATCTGCAACTATTGGATTTTTCTTTAAACAACTCATCATCAAAGCTAACATGCATACTGGAAAGGTATGCTAGCTGAACCAATTAAACTTTTAAAGAGTACTTCAGAATGCTCAAGAAAATAAGCTTTACTTTATTTTAAAACGTTCACATTTACTTTATTTTAAAACATTCACCAGAAATGTAACTCTAAAAATCATACTCAACCAGTTGAGCAACAGATGCATGATCCAAAGTACAATCAAAACTGTTTTTAAAAGAATATTTCCAAAATACATTATAAAACATGTATTATTTACAGAATTTCCTTAGCAAATATTTTTTAAATATGAAAAAGTAGTAGTTTTCAAACAGATTAGTACTGTCCCACAGTACTCACCTCTAAAGCATTTTGCATCCGTTCCTTACTAGAAGCATTTCTTTTGAAATTATTGGTTAAGGTCACTGGTTCAGTCCAATGGTTGTATCCACCAGCACATGATAAACTATCATTGGGTAACAGAGTCTCTGCCCAGAGACGACATACATTATCTTTGCAGCAAGTCAGCAGTACATTGCATACAGCACCACTGAAAGAAAGTTTTAGGCAGGTCAAAGAAACTAGTTATGTTTTGAGCATCAAAAAACCCACATAAGATAGAGAACTTAACTATAAATTTCCAAAGTTAAGCATGACACTATGACTTACACAGCATGTAAAAAAATTACAAAAATACAAAATCAAATTCTTTAGTTAACCAGATATTATACTTGCAGAAAATAGAGGAGAACGGAGGATACAGACAGAAGGAAATTGGTTCAGTGTAAATGAACATTTTATTTAGGCCCTAATATGCCAGTCAATGGTATGGAGCTTTTATAATGAATAATCAAATAAATGGAGAACCAATAGATGCTATGTGTTGTGTGAAAGACAAATGTGAAAACTGAGACAAGGGTGGGGAGCAATACGCACCTATATATTTTATTTTATTTAAATAAAATATAAATATTTTATATTTTATTATTTGATGGGTCACTGATGCAGAAGAGTACAGAAGAATTGACTTGGTTTATCTTGGAAATATAGTATCTGCTAACAGCCAGCTCACTAAAGAAGTGAAGACAAGAATTCACATAGCTGGAGGATCATTTTCCCATTTGCCAAACATCAAAAAGAATAAGCACATTAATCTACAATTCAAGTGAGATTATACATCTTGGGAACATGTTAGATGGAAGAAATACACAACAGGAAGCTGAAAGCATTCCAGTGGTGGTGTTCAAAAAGCATCTCAGGAATTCACTGTAGAGATCATTTTACCAAGGTGAAAGTGCTGCTCTGAACTGGGCAGTAAGTAATCTGCTGACTCAGTAACTAGATAAATACCAATGGTGGCTTGGCCATATCATCAGGCTAGCACAAGATGGCAGAAGCACAAAGTATGTCTTAGATTGGATTCCAGCTGCAGGACAAACTTACCTGTCAAAGGATGAACAGAGATTCCGAGGCCAGAAGGGACCATTTAGATCATTAGTCTGATCTCCTGTACAAAACAGGGCACAAGACCTCTCCCAAATAATTCCTAGAGCATATATTTAGAAAAGCATCTGCTCAATTTAAAAGATGACAGTGATGGAGACTCCACCTTGATCCTTGATAAAATTGTTCCAGAGGTTAATTACTCCGAATTTGTCTAGTTTCAACTTCCAATCATTCCAACCATTGCATTGTTAGATCTTTCTTTGCTAAAAAGAGCCCATTATTAAGTATTTGTTCCCATGTATGTGTATATGTTCCCAAGTCACCTCTTTACCTTCTATTCCTTTAGCCTAACACTTTAATAATTCTCATGGCTCCTCTCCACATCCTCTCCAGTTATCAACATCCTTCTTCACTTGTGGACACCAGAACTGGAGACTGCATTATCCCAGCAGCAGTCACATGCACGGCCACTATAGATGTAAAATAACTTCTACTCCTACATGAAAAACAGTCCCCCTCCCACAAACACACCTTTAAGCAACCCAGGATCACATTAGCTCTTTCAGCCACAGCATCACACAGGGTGCTCATGTTCAGCTGATTATCCACCACAACCCTCAATTGTCTTTCTGAGTCGCTCCTTCCCAGGACAGGGTCTCCCATCCTGTAAATATGGCATACATTCTTTGTTCCTAGATGCATACATTTACATTTAGCTGTATTAAAATGCATATTGTTTGCTTGTACCCAGTTTATCAAATAAGCCAGATCACTGACTCAATGACCTGTCCTCTTTATTATTTACCATTCTCTCCCCCACCCCACCCTTTTTTTTTTTTTTTAAATCCTCAAACTTTTTTCAGTGAGGATTTTATATTTTTTTCCAGGTCACCAATAAAAATTGTTAAATGGCATAAGGCCAAGAACTGTTCCTTGCAGGATCCCACTAAAAACATCCGCTCAATGACAATCCCCATTTACAGGTACATTTTCAGACCTCTTCATGAGCCAAATCAATTTAATGTATGCCATGTAGTTTTATATTGTTCTCGGGGTTTTTTTTAAATCAAAATGTTATGTGGTACAAAGTCAAATGCCAAGTATATTATGTCAACACTACCAAACTTGTCATCTTATCAAAATTAGATTGTCTAACTAGATATCTAATTTTCATAAATCCATGGTGACTTGCATTCATTACATTATCCTCTTTTAGCTCTTCAATCATAGAATCCTGTAGAGACAACTTATAATGGAATCAAATGTCTTGCTCTGGATAGAAAGAATGGGGTAAAGTGAGTTACCTCATAGGCCACTAGGCACAGAAAATTCTAAGTTTAAGTTAGAGAAGGGAGGATACAGACAGAAGGAAATTGGTTCAGTGTGAATGAACATTTTATTTAGGCCCTAATATGCCAGTCATAATGGTATGTTGGAGCTTTTGTAATGAATAATCAAATAAATGGAGAACCAATAGATGTCTTTCACACAAAAGTAAAATGACCATATAGCAAGAGTGAAAAACTGAGACACGGGTGGGGAGCAATAGGCACCTATATAAGAAAAAGCCACAAATATCAGGTCTGTCCCGATAAAAATCAGGATATCCGGTCACCCAACCCCAGAGTAAGAAAACAGTATTTGAATACATGAGCAAGAAACCGTGCACAGACTTGAGTTTTGTTGTAATCAGATTCTGTAAGGCCATAAAGATAGAAAGTGCAACACCACAATGCCTGAATGGCTCTTTTGATAGCGTGTGAACTACTGCTGGATAGACACTACTGCGTAAATGATAACAAGCAGACCTGAAGAATGTTAAGACCTAAGCAGGGATATAATTTTTTATGCTTTTGGATGAAAAGATGAAATTCATATCCAGAGCTAAATGAAAAATCTCAACAGAATACATAAGCATGAGTGGTATAGGACAGTGCATGGTAAATTCTGAAGTAGCAGAAAAACCACAATATAATACTATTAAATTAGTGTAGTAGGAAATTGGACTTTCAAGGCAATCAGGGAAGACCTGGGACAGTTTTTTAAAAGGTGCCTACTACAAACTTTGGAAAGAAAGTTTATCAGTTAATGTGTAACAATTTACAAACACCTACAAGTTAAGTTACTCACCGCGGCATGTATTTGCTTGTCTTCCTCCATGAAAATCCATTTACAGATCGAGGATGGGCTAAGTAAACAAATGAAAAATCAACATCTTGTGCTTGTTTTTGTGGACTTGAACTCTGAGGTGTTACTGCTGTTCGCCAGCTGTCCGAATTATACCACACTTTTACAAGACAGTCGTCCTGAGCAGAAAGAAGTAAAACAAAAGGAAATTTATAAAATGTTTTCCTAGTGAAAATTCCAGAGTGAATAAAAGATTTTTTTTAAAAATAAATCAATTGGAATATTTAAATACTCAACCCTATTTAAATTAAAATTTTAAAATGACGACTTAAAGTAACCTGAATTAAATAAAAAAAATAATATTCAAGCATTACGTTTGCTTCTTAAGTTTTAAAGACAGTCAAACTACTGAAGTAGGGAAGTCACTGTCTAAGCACCTGGAATCAGACTTTGTTGAAGTGCTAAGCAGGAATGTCTTATGCAGGTACAGAGAGTATTCTCTTCCTTTCAGTTTATTCCACTAGTTTAGTTCAACTACTTAGTCATAAAAATGTTGACCCCAATTTGGAGATGAAAAAGCAGAAAAAAATCCTCCTCTCTTCAATCTACAAATAAAAATGAAAGCTACGGATAAGATCTACAAGATCTAAAATCTAGAGGACATGATAAACCAGTTCAATTCACTAACAGACAATGATTTGTTTATTAAATCAATTTTAAACATGTAATATTGATAACTTTTTTCCTTATGTATCCAACATACTTGGGTTTTTTAACTTATATAAACAAAGGCTTTTAAATATTTTGTGCACTTCAAATTGAATTCCCAATTTCCATCTAAATGCATGGAATTACAAATAAAAAAATAATCTATTAAGTGAGTGCATCATTCACCATTTCCTAATGTAATAAATATAAAAGCAGTCTAAATGTATATTAAGCTACATAATTATTTAAATAAACTTGTACAGATATAATGTATTATTTAGTTAAAGTACACAGTTTTACTAATCACTGAAAGGCAACTTTGTTGGTAAACAGAAAGTTCAAATGTAAAACAAGATTAAGAATGATTTTAAAATCAATATTTCTCATTCGCTAATTTAAGTCACTGATCTACATCAGCCCACTTGTGGAAATTTCATCTGAAAATCTGCAATTAGCTCCCACAGGTTCTAGACTGCACTGAGATGATGCATTTGAAAGCTTTTAGTATCATCTAATAAGGCTTTCAGAGCATTCACTGGAGGCAGTGAATTCAGGCCACTCAGTTTTCAGGCCTTCTTTGCCTGCCCAATACAAGAAGTTTTTCAAGACAGAAAGATGCTGTAGATATCCTAGATTGTGACAATTCTCTTTTAGGGCTAGTCTACTCTAAACGCACTACACTGGCACAGCCGCATTGGTGAATGTCTGGTGAAGACGCTCCATGCCAAATGGGAGAGAGATCTCCCATCAGTATAATATATCCACCTCTACTACCATCAGTAGCTATCTCAGTGGGAGAAGTTCTCCCACTGGCATAATGTTATCCACACTGATGCTCAGTGTAAATTACAGTGCTCAAAGGGGTGGCTTATTCATAGTTCTGAGCAACATAAGTTATGTCAAAGTAAGTGGTAGTGTAGATCTGGCCTTAGTCTTGCTAATGCCAAATCCCCATTTCCTCCTGCTTGTCTGAACCTCTTAATGATGATGAGTTCCTGGAAGAGCTACTAGAGATAGTTTGTCATGGTTTCAGCTTCTGAAATTCCATTGAGTTCAGTGGAGTTAATTCTGACATATCTGGTAAACAGAAAAAGAATCCAGGCCACTGACTTGAGAAACTGATAAAAATTCCTGACACACTAAGAATAAAGAAGAAGTTTAGGCATAGCTATTGTCCAGTCCTTCCATATTGTCTCCAACTATGCCCAATGAACAGGGCAAAGCCCTAGACATCCTCACTGTAGTCACATACATAAAGGGCTCAAGAATGGTACCATATTTTTATCAGACAACCTCTTTGATAGATGGAAGACACAAGGGCCCAGTTAATCCTGCGAAATTGTCAGCAAGAAAAAGTCAAAACATCAATGTTCAAAGTATCCAACAAGCAAGTCCACTATAATCACAATGACACAGAGGCACTAAAATGCCCCATCCTCATCTCTAGAGATCACTTAATCTTAGACTATCTATGAAAGAAGAGTCAAAGCAAGAGAAAGGAAATGCTGGTGATGGAAAAACCTCAAGAGACTTAAAGCTAGAGTACAAGGACCATTATATCCATGGAAGACAAGAGTCTTCTCCTCCCCAGTAACAATCACACAGTCTCATTCAGAAGAACTATCCCAGATTTGCAATCACATTATTTCAGTAAATAAGTGGCAGCATTACCATCAGCCTACATCACAGAAAAAAAAGTGACCAACAGAAGAGTTATTGTGAACACCATAAATATAAGGAAAAGGGTAACTGATGACATGACAAGCTATTCAGACTTAAGCTTATAGTGTGATGCTCACTATGATGCTCCCAGCTCTGGAACCTATAGCCCCAAAAGCGAAATTTCATTTTATGCATGGGAACACAGACATTTTACATTATGGATTGATCTACTAAAACAAACTAAGGTAACTTTCACATTCTGTTTTTGGATTATTAGTAAGCAGTTCTTTAAGAATTCAGCTGCCAATGAAGTTTTTTGCACATTAGGTATGTCTACAATCAAGTAACTGCCTTGATTACCATCTTGTACAAGGAAAAAAGGAATCAAACAATTCTGTTATGACTGAGATCTTTGCCAAGGTAACTCTGCCAAAATACAGCAATATAAAAAGATTAAGATGTAAACAATTCTTTTCATTTACATATGGAACTAGGTTGGTTATAGTCAATATTTCCAATATTAAAATCGGTCTATTTATATTTCTATAATTATGACAAACTGGTATTTTCCCTTTAGTTTTGTGAATCCACAACATGACATTACACACTGATTTCCTTCAGTCACAATTTGTATATAAAAAGTTTCCGTCTCAATAAATCAATTACTATGTGATAAGGATTGCAGCATGCCTTAGGGAACTATTTGTATTTGTGTGACAGGGTGGACAGAGGACCCAGCTGGAGGCATCAGGGTCCTGCCACATCCACCCCAAGAAAAGACTAGGAGTTAAGTCCTCCAAAGGGCCTAGAGAGGCTGCAGATCAACCTGGGAAATTTTACAAATATGTCTAAGTGAAAGTGAAAGTGACTGGTGCTTTAGTTCCTACTTGGCTAAAGATTAAACTGTCTCTTAATTTACTTTGCCAGTCTCTTAGGCTATGTACATAATCTCCAGATACTATTAGGACCTGCAGTACAATTCTCCAGCATGCCCACCACACAACTTTGAGTTCCCTCCCTCTGCTGCTACAGTATTAAGTTTTGTATTCCTGAATAAGGAATATTAGATAGCTTTTCTAGAAGTAGAAGTTGGCAGATCATCTGGTTAAGTTCTATTAGAGACCGTGCTGGTATAGCCTTTAATATAATTCCCAAGCTGCTGCACTGAATTAGCGCTTTTGTAGGTGGACCTTCTCACTACCAACTTAGCAAAGCTAAATTTGTAAGTTACCACAGACATTTGACACTTACATAGGTACCTATCACAAGACACTGACCATCCAGGCATGAGTTTGCATGCATTAAAAAAAACAAAAACCCACCAACCTTGAAGATTTAATGCTTACATGTGAAACATTCAAAAGTTTCAGCCAGTCTGACTGCTCAACCACCATACACGGAGCCTATATATTTTATGCATTAAAAAGATGCTTTCTGTGCAACAGATTGCCTAACAGGTGGTTCCACTGTTATGTGGCACATCAGTTCCTCTTTTTAAAAAATGTCTTTTTAAACAGTAAGAAAAACTCCAATGTTTCCCTTTCCTTTTCAGTAGGTAACCATGCATCCAATTTTCATTTCATTTTATGGGCTTACTGCTTTGGCACAAACTGTTCATTTCCTAATGTCTTGTGTTTTGACATGGAATTATTACCGACTCATAATGAAAACAAAGGGAGCACTCTGCTAGAGCCAAATCCGTAGGCTTTCCCTTCTGAATTTTAGCCTCCAACTATTCAAAGTAGTAATTAAACTACATTAGGAAATGCATAAAGAATTTTTCCTACCCTAAGTACCAAATTATATAAGAAAATAAACCCCAAATATCACTTTTTTTTCCCAAAAGAAACCCCCCAAAAAACTCAGATGCAGTCAAGTCCCAGATTTCATAACATTTCTAAAGAAACATAACTCTGTCATACCAAGGCTGTTTACCTTTCCTGCAGTAGCAAAGAATTCTCCGTCTGGTGAAAATTTCATTAAACAAACTTGGGAAGCAGTTCTGTAAACACACAAAAAAAATATGAAATTGACAATTTAAAAAGTATAGTAATATATTTAAGATTAATTTTTTAGAAGCATAGAATACATGGTTATTTCTTTGAAGTCATGAAAAATTCTTTGCATTTTAAGGTTTAATTTCATACACTGCAGTCAGCATCATTGGACTCAAGCACTAAAACTCCATATGTGGTGTGAGACAGACTCTTGTATAGGTGATGTGCTAATGGCAGGCTGTGGAATGAAATCACAATTACAAAGATCTTTGTGCAACATCTTGAATTTTGATTCCTCTACTCTTGATGCTCTGAACAAAAATAAGATTTTTAGCTGCAAATGGTTATGTTCTGCATAATGTCAGCTAATTGCTATGAAATTTATATTAAAAAAAATTCAGCACAATGTTTTCCCCAGGATAGAGTACATGCTCCGTACACTACTATTAAAAATCTTTGGGACCCAATTTTATGTGCTACAGAGGGATCACTTCTAAGAATTTCCATAAGCTGAATTAGTTCATGCCAAAACATATTATTTTTATATTCATGTAACTTTTCAAGATGTGATGCTGGAAATAATCCAGCAGCAAAAACTTAACATTAAGAAATACATTTAACAGATGCCTTCCTCTTTCGGTTAGACTAGAAACTCTTTTTTAAAAGTTTAGAGTCCCACTTCCAAACATGATCATATTTTAGCACAAAATTTCTCAACTCGATGTGGGACATATAAAAATTTGGAGAGAAATTTCTGTCTGTGCAGCAGAACGAACAGATGAGTCTATTATTAGTAACTCTCTGACCCTAACTCTAATTGCCAAGTGAGGTATTGAGAACAAAGGCAGCCTAAGAAGTTATCTGCTAGTATAGGCTAGAAAGACCATTACTGCACTGTCGGGAAAATCTTGTAAAAAAAGTTTGAAATGGCAGTTGTGCTAGTCTGCACTGACAAAGTGAGGGAGCCAGAGGAAATGCAGACATAACACACAAGATTCAAGAAGGAAAGAAAGAGGTTCCTGTTTCTGGAAATCAGTCACCTTAAGTAAATGCTCAGTAAGCAGAATGAGGGAAAATGCTCACATTCTGAAGTTGCTCTGCTATAAGCCTAAAGCTCCCTTTCCCACGAAGAGGCAATGCAAACTACTGATCAAGTTCTGTGCTGCTGCAGCAATCTAGGAGAGTGAGTTTGGTCTCAAAAAAGAAACAAGGAAGAAAAAAGTTGCTAAAAATTCCCTTCTTTGTGCTGAATAGCCCATGATTAGTGGGCAGGCCTATGGAAGACCAATGAATAAAAAAGTTACAGCACTATTATGAAAGTAGGAATACCCATTGTATTACTAGTTTCTGCTAGAATTAATGGGAAAAAATGATTTAAAAGAATACTCCTCAGTTCCTCTTAAATGGTCCATTGTTTTGAACATCCCCATTTCTCAGATTAGTAATATGAAAAACAGAGCTGAAAGGTAACAGGATTTTCCCTTCTCTGAAAAATTGAGACAGTTTTTTTATTCCATATCAGAACAAAGCCAAAGACAACTTCATGTAACAATTCTCCTATCTCCCAGATGAAAGATAGGCAGTCAGGGAGCTGGTCAGGCAGGCAACCAACCACCTGGCTCCACAGGGAACCAGAACCCTGCCACGCAATATGTGAAGGACCTTGGGAGCTAGGAATTCCCCAGTAGGCTGTCCCAGAACCAAAGACTTCTGAATTCTGGAGTTCAAGCACTGCAAACCTAGGATCTGGGGCTCTCAGCTCCCCACCATCGCAGAAGCCTGGGCTGATGCCACACTGGGAAGCAGGCAAGGAAACAGGGAAGCATTCTGATAAACACCCCTCTCGGAACATTGCATCCACAGAGCCCTGCAAATCTGTAGATATCCACATCCAGCTATCTGGGCCATTTCTTGAGGATGCAGATGGAATGCAGATCTGCATATTTCTAACTGTGCAGGGCTCTATGCATCCACCAGGAGAGAGGATAGCATCTGTGTACTTGCAACAGTCAAATGCAAAACATGTTATACAAACTGAACAGATGATGGTCTTCTGGCTAATGGTGCAGAAGTCTCATCTTTCAAAGAGTGAAAGGTCAGAAGAGACCACTGATCATCAAGTTAGACCTCACAGAACTTGTAATGCAAACAGGAATTATTTATGACAGCACCGCTCTTCGAAAAACATTCAATCTTTATTAAAAAAAAATCGCCAGTGCTGAAAAATCCACCACAAATTTTGGTGAATTGTTCCAATTCTCTCCACTGATAAAAACATATTCCTCGTTTCCAGTGTAAGCTGGTCTAGCTTCAACTTCCAGCCATTAGATCTTATTATACCTTTCTCCACTAGGAGGAGGAGCCCACTTATCAAATATGTGTTTCACATGTGTACCTACAGACTAATCAAGTTACCCCTTAAATTTCTCTTTGTTAAGCTGACCAGACTTGCTCTCTTGCTTGAGTCCAGAACAATTCCAATTAAATGGATAATTTGGGTGTGTCAGTTATATATTATATATATCCCCCCCCCACACACACACACACACAGTCTTGAATGCATTTTTTGCACAAATTAGCACTTTGTAAACCACAAAAGGGATGGCAGAAAAGTCAAAAGGGAAGGACCTTGTACCGATTTTACTCCACAACCAAGTGAAGGCATTTGCAATGTGAAGGCTTGTTAGTGATATGGAATACATTTTGGGGTTAACAGTCAGGGAATTAAGTTCCAGAGGGGTAGCCATGTTAGTCGGTATATAGCAAAAACAAAAAAGTCCTGTGGCACCTTAAAGACTAACAAATTTCTTCAGGAATAAGCTTTTGTGGGCTGCAACCCACTTTGCCAGATGCATGAAGAGTCAGGGAATTACAGGTGCTGGGGTGAACACCCAGACTGAACATTCTGATGAGGAGCTGAGGTCTAAGATGGGCCAGAGACCACCATCTTTCTTCAGCATCAAAGTATCTGCAATAAAAGGATCTCCGTCCTGCAATTTCTTCAGGAGCTTCCTCAATGGCTCCTGCTTTCAAGAGTAAGTGAACCTCTGTTCTTAGTAGATTCTTGTGAGAAATCCCTGAATGTGGAATGAAGGAGAGCGTGGTGTTGAATTATATGGAATATCCCTTTACAATTTCTAGGATGTATTTGCTTGTAGTGATGATACCTCCAGTTGTTGTAGGAATGAGAAAATAGATCTGGGGTGGATAGGTGAACAGTTTAAGAGTGATTAGCACAATGTCAAGTCCGACAGCTTGGGTGGACAAGATAAGGATGTGGTTTGTCTGTTATTGATTTGGGATCTTGAAACTTTCCTCTACTGCCAGCAGAGGCGGCTTTTGGGGTAGGCAACGCAGGCAGCCACCTCGGACCCCAAGCAGTAAGGGGCCCCATCAGGGGTGGTCGCATGCTTCTCCTAGCAGGGGTCAGCACTTCCCGGCACACGTGCCAAAGTTGAGTGGCAGGTGCTGCTCAGCCTCCCCCAGCTGACCCCACCCCCCCAGCGTGGTCTGGGGGCTCGGGCCACAAGAGCTGCCTGCTGCGGCTCCCGGCTCCCTCCCGCTGGCTGCGTTTCCCCACTCCGCCTGGTCTACAGTGGAGACTATAGTCCCCGACTCCACAGCAAGGTAAGTGCTGGGGGGGGGGGGGGGAGCCTCGGCTTGAGGGTTGGGCAATGGCAGGGGTGACTGGGGGCACAGGTCAACCTGACCGGGGCCCAGCTGGGGGCCAGGGGGCCATCTGGGTGCCTGGGTGCCCAGCTGGGTGTGTGGAGCCAGTTCGGAGCGTGGGGGCCAGCGCGGCCTGGCTCGGGGGCAGTGCGGGGCTATCTGGGCACCAAGGGCCAGCATAGGGGCTGGCGTGGCATGGCCTGACTTGGGTGCCAACTGGGGCCCCAAGGACTGGTGCGGGGGCCGGCTGGGGAGGGTGGGGGCAATGCAGCCTGACTTGGGGGCCAGTGCAGTGGTACAGGGGCTGGTGCGGGGCCGTCTGGGGATCTGGGGGCCAGCGCGGGAGCCAACGTGGCCTGGTGCGGGGACCGGCTGGTGTGGTAGGGGGGTCGGCACGGGGCCGGCTGGGGACCTGGTGGCCAGCTTGGGGGCTGGAGGCTGGCTCATGGCACAGTTGTGGCGTGACCTGGCTTGGGGGGGGTCAGCGCACGGGTGCAGGGGCCGGCCAGGCCTGGCTCAGCACTCGGAGGTTGGCTCGGCGGCTGGCGCGGCCCGACTCGGGGTTTGGGGGTCGGTTCAGAGTTTAATCCCTTAGGGGGCCCCACAAGGGGCCTTCACCTAGGGCCCCAGATAGCCTAAGGCTGCCTCTGACTGCCGGTGCTGCTAATAACTGTGTGTGTGCATAAAATATAAAGATGAGGATAAAGGGTATTATAGTCAAATATATATCTGAAGACAGGTGCTCCATACCATCTCCTTGAAGGTTAATAATGCCTTAGCAACTTAACTACTGCTCTAGTGTCCTTCTTTATAACTACATCTGTTCTTCTACTAAATGAACCATCATCTTCAAATAAAAGTTCTTCTATAGATGGTCTGGTTTCTGAAGACAATAGAATCCATGCCATGCATGTCATTTCAATTTGACAGCAGAAGCAACTGCCCTTCCAGCAGTATCTGAAGATTCAGAAGAGGTTTTCATACCTGTTTAGCTGAACTTTCTGCTATTAAGGTCCTTATCAAATAAGGCAATTTTTCTCCCAAAGATATTACCGATACCACACCCTTGTAATTAGAAACCTTAATGCCTATGTAATGATGGTAAGGAGAAGAGAAAAAAAATCTGGTCAGAGTAACTAGCTTTTTGCTTTCTGTCAGATAACTGCTCTTGGCTTTCTTTTGTTCTTAAACCAGCAACTTAGGAGCAGGATATGACTGGACCTACAATCCAATGACTTGGGATCCTCCGATACTTAAACAAACAAGGAGTCCTGTGGCACTTTTAAAAACTAACCAATTTATTTACCTCATGAGCTTTTGTGGGAGAAAAATTCCACTTCGGCAGACACTTTGAAGATACTTAAGGTTTCGTTTTCATTCTAGAAGAATGAAAGTTAATACCTTCACCAAGACCTTGGGCTACTTTGTTATTCCTTGAGGCATTACAGTCCTCCTGTAGTACTAGGGATTCAAGTCAGTTTTGACATTCTTTGTAAGTTCTTGTGGTGAACATGTTATAGATTGTGTATCATGAAAGAGCTTCCTCCCCACCCCAAGAAAGCTGGACAATGAAGGAAATATAGCTGGACATGAGGCACGACTCAAATTCTGGCCTCTTTCCTTTTTGATCAGTGTGAGAAGGAACTAATGAACTAGTAAGAAAATAAAGTAAGCTAAAATTTCTAACGCTACTCTTAACTAAAAAAAATTTAATGACGCAAAGAGTCTTCCCAACAAGTTGGGTCTGAGCTGGATCATCCTGGAGAGGTTCATGATCTGCATGCTGCCACAGTGAGGAAGGAGCAGGAGGGGCTAGAAGAGTGCTCCAAATAGGCTCTACTATGAAATACTGTACACCCCTCAGAGCTGCCCCACTGGCATGCCCTTGAGCAGGGTTAATTAGTTCAATACTATTGAAACAGGTGTTATCCAGGGAGACAGTTGGTATTGAGGTATACAAACTATAACCTCTACCACTTACCTGTACAAGTCTGTCTAGCTGAGGCATTCCTGCTTTGGAGCATAGTACCGTGCAGTTCCGCAGAACAGCTACTCTGAATAGAAAGGAGGGAGCCAGCATTCAAGGTTGACAAATGTAATGATGCTGGATCTGGGTATAGGATCTGACTATTGTTTTGAAAGACTACCAGTAATCTGAGGTATTTTCTGTGGGCCAGATGAATGGATGTGAAAATGGGCGTCTTAAGGGTTGAGAACTGTGAACCAGTCTTGAGAATCTAGTGAGAAAAATTATGAAGGTCAATCATCCTGATTTTGATACACATGTTGAGAAGTCAGAAGTCCAGAAGGGGCCCTTCTTCTTTAGAAGAAAAGAATTGGAGCAACCATCCCTGCCTGTGAACTCCCTAGGCCCCTGCACCCATATTTCAAATTATAGAATGGATCCACTTCCTGCTTTAACTGTATTGTGAGAATGGTGCCTGAAGAGGGAAAGAGAAAATGAATACAGGGTAGAAGGAACTGAATAAAATGCCCATCACTGACAGTTTCCAGGGTGCATTAAGGTGATGCAACTTCAGGCTTCCTGAAAGAAAAAGGAATGCTGTTGCCAAAGAGGTGGAGTGGAAAGGAAGGGATTGAGAGCTTCTGTTAGGCTCTTGACATTGCCAGCAAACCTGCTACTGGGCAAAAGATGCAGAGCTCAAGGATTGTGATCAATGGAATCTCATTCCTTCTCTTTTTCTGCTGTTCCAAGCTCCTCTTAGGCTAATAATAGACTTGGATGTTGCCTGAAGGAATCCTGTGATATTATTTGCTTCTTTCTTAAGAGCTCGAATATACGTAGCTAAACAAAGACGTTAACCTGCAGTCCTTCAGCAAGTGGAAGATCTCATCTATTTTAGAATTAAGTAAATTAACTTCAAAGGGAAGGTCCTCACTTGTGGTTTAGACTTTTAGTGTTACTGCCACAGATGTGTCCATAACAAGTGCTGCTGAGCTGGATGCATCCAGCACATCCTGGAGAGAAGTGCAAGTTCTCAGTTATCCTTAGGATAACTCAGGATACCTTTTAGTGCCTCTCATCAGTCCTGTAATAATTTATCAACAAATGCAAACAGTTTGTCCCAATTCAGAGTCATATTAGGAGGGGAGAGGGGGGCTTTACTGTCAGCCATGTACATCTGAAAGCTAAGAGATGACTGGACCTTGCATTCAAATAATTTGAGTTTCTTTGTGCCCCCCTCCCCAACTCAAGGAAGCCCTTGCTGCTTTCACCTCTCTTGGACAGCAGCTACTACAAGTAATCCTGGTGAGGAAAAGAAAGATTAAAATTCCTTGGTTTTAACCCCAGGGAATCCAGCTAGACAGCATTTAATCAGAATATCGGTACCACGGTGGCAAGTACAAGATGGGATGTTGCCTAAGAGCCCCTGACAGCTTCCTGACAAAGCCTTCCCTAGAATGATGGTTTTCAAGTGGTGTGCCATGGCACACTGGTGTGCTGTGAGAACTGTCCAAGTGTGCCATGAAATTATGTACCAAGGTAATAAAAAAAAAAAATCAATGTAAAACAAACATTGTTTCATTTTAAACAATCTTCTATCCAACCAAAATTACAACTCATAAAACTCGTGAAAATTAATCTTCAAATTAAAAGTGAGGTGTCAGTCTTTCAATTCTAAAACATGAACATTCTAAACACAGGTGGCCGAAGGGCAAAACTGAGGCGATGAGTATTTTTTTTGGTGGATATGAAACAATGCATTTGCTCCTTCTTTAGCTTGGTGTGTGGACTATGTTGAAAACCTCTCTAGTAAGACCATAACCATAGTAAATGTAACATTTATGACCAGCCAATGCAGCTGAAAAAAAGTGGGTATGCTGTGGAATAGTTTGTCTCATTGAAATGTGCCGTGCTACTGAAAAGATGGGAACCACTGCTCTAGAATCCTTACTTCTATTGTGCTATTGAATTGACAAGAGAGACGGCATGTAGGCGATGACCCCTTACTGTACAGTGAATGGAGAAGGAGTAAACCTACTCCAGAGATGGGCCATCCTGTCAGGAGGGCCCTAGATCTTTTGTAGCAATGAACTCAGCACTAGAGATACATTTGTCTACTGCACTGACAACCAAGAAATTAGTGTCTTAACTATCACCACCTTCAACCTGTTGAGGAGAGCTAACTGCAGCATCAGTTCCCCCGTTTAAAAAAAAAAAAAAAAAAAAAGTCACTCAATACAAACCCTGGGTACCAAGAAAAGTAATCCATTTGAAGAACTTTCTTTCAAAAGATCTTTCACTTGACCACATTCCCTTGATTACAGTAAGCCAGCAGTCTCAGAATAGTATTAAGTTACTTAGACTTCTGTTCTTCTAGCCTTTAAGATACACACATTAATACTATTTCTATTTATGCCTTCCCACATTTCCCTTGCTGCCACCGGAAGCGAGAGGTACATGTTATAACTGGTTTTATCAATATATTTCAGTAATGTAGCCTAGAATTTTTGATCCTCTTCAAAATACATAATACTTTCAAGCAGCCAAAATAATCGGGGAAACAGAATTAAATGCGTTTAGGACTACCCATGTATAATAATTTGAAGGAATGAACAGATTCACATTTTCAGGAACATTTCAGCATATTTCAGAAATTTCTGAAAGAAGCAATACATAGTAGGATGTGACACCACTGTAATCCATTAGGAGTTTCATCTGGAAAAAAGACTACAATAAAAGTCAAACTTCACTTTTACTAAAATTTTATATTTTTTTGTAAAGCTGCTTCTTACTTGCATTGCCAGATACACTTCCAGTCTCCAAGGCTAATATCTGCCTTTTCAAGATTCCCATCTTCAGATTGGGCTTCCAAATTATCATTGAACCAAAGCTGCAGACAGCTGGAACCAGTCAAGAGACGAGTGCCTACAACAAAAAGTTCTAAACTTACAACAGTACATGTACAAATCAAATAATGAGACACAGCTCAAAGAAGAGTATATGCAATAATGAAGTTCTAAGTGTAAGAACTATCAATCCGACCGTCTTGTTATCACTATCCTCATTTGGAGCCAGGAATGAAGTGTTCAAATGTCCCTCTCTCAGAGTTTTTTTTAATGCCACCCACCCACCTCTCTTTAGAAGTGGCCAGCACTGGACACTGCTTAGGGTAGGGTAACAGATTATAGACCATTTGTGTATTGAGATATGACGGAAATGCAGATGTATTTTGTTTTAAATGTAAAAATGCATCGCAGTGAAAGAAAAGTGTCACAGAATGCAGGTGACAAATAGCATTTTATGACACTTTCCTGATCTTCCCCAGCCATATCCTTTTCTGCTGGACCAAAAGGAAGTCATGTCTTCTCCGCAAAGAAGTGGTTAAACTGAATATGAGAAAAAATACATGGAGCTGTGATATTAAAAACAATTAGAAATTTTAGTTAATTTTGTTCTTACCTGAGGGATCCCATGTTATGTTGAGAGCTATAGAGTCCAGTAAAATTTGACCACTCTTCTGCCACTGGTAATATACCCCCTAAAATCAAAATTATTAGCACACTGAATTAGCTTGAGCAAGATACTTACTATACAACATTTAATGGTACATAATCACTGAAGTACTATGCCTTTACTGCATTCAAAGATTTACAAGGTAAGAGGCACTTAACATTTTTTGGAAGTTTAAAAAAAAAAACAAAAAACTTTTTTTAAAAAAAATAAAGGACATCTCTCAATTGGTAAGACAAGATTATACCAGCCACATCTGTGATCTCACATTTCAAGACATTAGTTTATAACATATTGATGAAATAAACTCATGAGATTCTAACCTGAATGTGACTTAAGTATCTGTTTATAGTTACTTTTATTTTGGAAAAAGTGAAAGTAGTCTGAGAAAGTAAAACAGAGAAAAGGTGAGATGAGAGAAGAACTATTGCTAATATTTTATCACTGTGACTAGATACACATGAACTAATAGACTATGCGTATCTCCCATATTCAGTATGTTATTTCTTTATTGAATAGCATTAAGAAAACAAGATAAAGTAGTGTTATAAGAACTGTGGGTAATTTCCAAGTAAACTACTCATTTCACTGAACCCAGCCGAGGTTTCAGAACAAAATATTTTATCTTCCTTCTGGTTTGTCTTCATGACTCAGAACAGAATGGTTAGTTTTCCTGCTTCGTACTCCCAATTTCCAAAATCCACGTATTGGATAATTGGAAAATAAAGCTAAGAGTGGATACCTTTTCCCATAATTAAAGATGGCCATAGCCCAATTTTAATCACGACTTTCCCACATCCAAATTAGATTAAATCAAACCATAGCTGAGATTATACAACCGTTGGATCTGCCTGATACATTTTGAGGGCATTTTGGGTAGCATCTGCGATAGATGAAGGGTCTAAAAATTGAGATACTCAATTGCATCCTAGTTAAAAAAAAAATCAGAATTCAGACATATTAAAAGGATTAATAGCTTTACCTAGAATCTTAAAATCTTATTTTCATCTAGTCTTAATGAAAATTAGCATGTTTAGCTAATTTTGCAGAGCATTTGAAAATGGCGCAATTAAATGAAGTGTCTACAAATTAAAAAGTCTGGAAGATTTTATAAAGCATATACTTTTTTTTAGTAAGTGTAGGAAATAGATATCAGCTTGAAGAGAGCTTCCAGAATTTCCCATAGGTACTATGAATGTCTTAAGAACTTCATCATGTTCAGGAAGTAGATTTTTTAAATCCCCTAGGTGTTAGGAAATTGTGTTGCTACCCCTAAAAGCCACATGGTCTGTGGAATATACTCAATGTGGAGGTTATATCTGCTATGTTGTATTTGCACAAACACCTAAAAGAATCAAGATTAGGATCCATGTCCATCTGATTAATTCATGACTAATCCACAAATATGCCTGCACCAAAGGAAGTCACACTACGTGGAACATAAATACAGTTCTTACCAACCTTCATAAAACTCTAAAATTTACATACAGATATACTCTAAAAATACTTTGCAACATAATTAATACTTTGTTGGGGTTTTTTTTTTGTTTTTTTTTTTAAAGAGTATTAGAGATGCACATGGGCAAGAACAAACAGAGCTCCATACAACAGGATAAAAACTAGGATTATAAAACCACATGCATCAGGATGTAAACATATCAGTTACTATCTGATTTAAAAGTGAATGTCCCTGTGCACAGCTTACTCCATTTTGAGCTTTTTTGCACCTTCTGCTGGTACTGGCCACTGTCAGAAAGAGTCTGACAAAGTGGGATTTTCTCCCATGAAAGGTCATGCGATAAATAAATTTGTTAGTCTTTAAAGGACAGGACTCCTTGCTTGGTTTGCACAGATAAATCACTGAGCAGGTGGCATGTTAATTAGCATGGGCCCTCCCATACCTTTCCCCCATTTTTACACAAAAACCATTCTGTATCCCAATTTTAAACTAGCATCTGATTTCGTATCTCAGAAAAGTAATAAAAGTATGCCATATCAATTATTTTAATTTAAGCCATCTAGTGAAGTTTCTAGTAAAATAGTTCAATGACTTACAGCAGGTTGATTGCTCTTCTGTTTCAGGAGCGTAACTGGTTCAAAGATACAAATGACGTTTCCATAAGAAGCTGCAATCTAAAATAAAATTATATAAAAACAAAATTAATCTAAAAGTTAATTTGAAATGTGAATTATTGATTCTACTTTCATTCCTTCTTTGTAAAATTATTCCCCTCTATATTCTAGAGTTCATGTCTTTATTTTCTTCTGAATCAAGTATTAGAACTTGAACATAGAGTAAAAAAAAAACCAAAAAAACCCCAGAAACTTTAAAACCATATCAAAGTTTGAAACTTGATAGTACCAGAAAAAACTGTTTGTCTACAACTTTATTTCAGGGTAAGGGATGAGGATCAACCACCATAAGCATAGGTGCATCTGGTACCAATTTTAACATGAATCTTCCATCTAATAGCAAGATTTTTTTCACATGTGATTTAGGTTAATATGTTATAAGAAGGATTAAAAGCATTTCCTCATCTTTTCACTGTGAACATGTTACAGTGTCGCACTGAGTGACTGAAAGCATGAGTGCCATTTAAATCACCCAACAGTCATGCAGTGCCAAAAAATACACTACAATAAACAGTTAATATTGATAGTAAAAATAGTCAATCATAGTAAATAAAGCTTACAATAAAGACATCCTTATTTGGGACTCAATAAGAAGTCATGTCTATCCATGGCAATAACCACCATGTATAAGGATATCTGGACATATGTTTTCAACTGTTACCTTCCAGGATGGGATAAAAGTCAGGGGGAAGTGGAATTTTTTTTTTTTTTTAAGTGTTTATTTACATGAGATTTTTATTTAAATTTAATACAGAGATTCTTAAATAAATTCATCTGTGATTAGGACAGCCTACATTAAGACCTAAAATTTACTCTACTCTAATAAAATAATTTAAATTCAATTTATAAAAGCTAAGCAGTATCTATCTACTGCCAAACTTCTAAAGCAAGTCACACCACTGAACTGAGGAAGTAGGAAGCCACAGGCTAATCCCTTGGAACCAGAGTGGTAAGGTGCTAAACCAGCTTTTGACAAGAGCAGCGTATTCTCTTTGCCCCTGCAACAAACTATTTTCTTCATTTCAGTGTGACTAGTTCATTTCAATGAACAGTTAATTCAAAGTTAAATTTAAAAAAGTGGAAAGAGCAGGAAAGTTTGTTTTCCACTTCCAATCTCTGAATAAACACTAGGTATGAGAGGATGAGATTTACTACAGTAGTTCTAAAATCTTGAAGAAACAACTCAAGACATGTTCTGATACTTTTTTTTTTTTTTTAATAAAACTTCCCTTGTGTATCATGGACCCTTAAGGTACTTTTATGTAACTAAACAACTTTAAAATGCTTTTTTCATTTAATTGTATTCAAATTTCCATCTAAGTAGTTTGACACACATCAAAAGTACAAATTAAACTAGTAAATAAATGCATTATTCACCATTTTCTAACAATAAAATATAAAAAGTTAAAAACTGTATAAATACAAGCTACAAAATTCCTTAAAAGTGAATATAAAGTATCCTCCATTTGCAAAAGGAAGCACCAATTTTAGTGCAAATCAACATAATTGAAAATCAATGTTCTAATGGTTATCAACCAATGAAAATCAAACTTAGGAAAGCGACTAAAGGACAAATGCAAAACACAAAATAAATGTAGATCAAGCGAGGTCCTGCTTAATAATTTAAATCACTTTGATTTAAATTCATCCACCCTATTATTTTCTTCCAAGAAAAGTTATTGCAACAAGTCCAGGAAAAAAGTTACATGCAGAGCTATTAAAACCTAAATGCACCTTAAAAGCCTCAGGCTCCGAGTCACCACATCATATAGACTAAAATTTATTTACCACATGAGCTTTCATGGGAGAAAATCCTACTTTGTCAGATGCTTGAAGATGGGGAACTTACAGAATGGAAGGAAAATTAATGTGGGGAAGGGTAAGTCATAGGATCAGGTCAGACTGTTACAACAAATCAAAGCAGCTGTTTTAGATTTACATAGTGGGAAACAGCACAATTGCTTTGATTTGCTGTAACAGCCTGACCTGATCCTATGACTGACCCTTCCCCACATTTATTTTCCTCCCATTCTCTAAGTTTCCCATCTTCAAGCATCTGACTAAGTGGGATTTTCTCCCACAAAAGCTGATGCAATAAATAAGTTTGTTAGTCTTAAAAGTGCCACAGGACTCCTTGCTTGTTTTGCTGAATTAGACTGACGTGGCTACAGCTTTGGAACACATCACATAGCCTGACATTTAAAAAAACCTACTAGCTACAAATATGAATGAAATAACGCTACTAGCTCTAATTCTGACCTCTTCTTATCATATTTAGTCAGCATCATTTTCTGCTTCCATAAAATTCTGGCAAGTTATTTTTGCAAAGTCAGCATTAAAATGTGCATCACAAACAAGCTATTAAGATTATACAATATATATCTTTTCTAGTTTAAAAATCAGTTGCAGTAGCATTTTACAGAATGTGATTTTGTCCTACTTAAGTTGCAAGTAAATTTAAACAAAAGCTAGATGCTCAAGTTCTGAAAGGAAAACATTACATTTTTTTTTTTACAAGACCGCATCAGATTCTTCAAGCAACTTGCACGTAAGCATGACCTAAAAATGCCAAGTATAATTCCGTCAAAGCTGCAAAAAGCCTAGAGAAACCATGTTTTTCAAAAATCACATCTCTGCCTAACATTTGTCTTGTATTTTCTACTTAATCTTTTATCATTGTCATACTTCCGTGATTCTGCAAATAAATCTAATATTCTGAGAGTAATTAAAAGAGTTTCTTCTCAAGGAATTCAAAGAAAAATACTGAGATGGAGATTTGTAAACCTAATCACTGTGATTCTTAATCCAATACTGATATAAGCAACGTTGTGGCTTAGGATATCATTGCAAAACAGTGGGATTGGAAGCAGTAGGTAGGTATAGTGACTGCAGCCCTATAGACATTTCTGTGTAGCTTTATATGGCCATGCAACAGCAGAGGCCACTTACTAATGATGGGGATGCTGTAATGATCACAGAATGAAGATTTAGACACTATACAGCTACTCAAGATGGCCTCCTGAGGAGAAAGGCCGCAGATGCTGCCCAGACTCATTAACGTACTTTAAAATAAGGACTGTATGACTATCAGGAAAGTTATGTATGATCACTGCATGCTGGTATCATGCTAATGGGGATATTATGCACTGGTAAGGTACTGCTGGATTTTAAAAGGAGGCCCATGTGTCCTTTGCTACTCATCCTGTCCTAGAAGTTAAACACCACGACTGCATAGTTCCAATCTTCCCCATTAAGGTACCAAGACTTATTCTTTATACAACGAAAAGAAAATGTAATATTGAAGGCTGCTTTAAATTAGAAATGGGTTTTAGCAACACATAGCTTTGACCTAAGATAATATCACCTTCAGTATGTTGAAGTCAAGATTAGATTTTAAATCTTTTGTTGATGTGGAGAGCATACAAGAAGGTTGCAGTGATAAGAGCTCAAAACATCAGAAGCCTCAGGAAATTCAGAGTAAACATTTAAACTCAAAGCACATATTTGCAAGTATGGAAATAGACAGAATTTATCAAACCATCAGTAGACAAACACTGAGGGCCATCATTCCACATTCTTTATGAACACATCTTATGCCACTGACCATACTGATAAATGAAGACCAATGATCCTTCATATACATACTTCCTCAGTCTAGACCTGCAGTTCCCCACCTTTCTGGTTTGAGGGTCACAAATATCATCTTTACCACCCTGATGACCAGACTACCAACTCTTTAAAAAATGTACTGATGTATACACTATTAAGGACTAAAAATCACTAAATATTTAAAAACAGACTTCTGTTGGAACTTGATTACATATTTAAAGTAAACAATTTTGATGCTGTTGTGCTCATTTTTACGTTCACTATTTTACACCTAAAAATTACAGTACGTCACACACTCACAGACAAAGCACTAGTATAGATGAGTGACTGTCACTACACACTGAAGGACATGGCCTGTTATTTGCAGACCAAACTGGAAGGTACTGATTTCTGGAGTCCTGCTCCTCTCCTCAAGCATTGTGGGCCTTGGCTGTAAAGCCACCAGCCACATGAAATATATTCAGTGAGGAGACTGCCTCCTTGCTGATCTCTCATCCCTCTGGTTGGAGCAGGGAAACTGCATGTGTCCTGTAGCCCCTTGCACTCTACCTTGGTACTTAGGCAGTGGCTCACTTCTGCAATACGTACGGCTCACTGCTGAAGTCAGTAGAGGGGAGTGTTGATGTCATGTCCCCTTGGTTGCAGCAAGGAACCTGCACCAGTCTTGTAGGGCCACAGCAACATACAGTCTAGGTCCTTAGGCAGCAGCTCCATTCTGCAGTCAGCAGGAAGGGAGCGGTGGGCCACTTTTAAACACTCGACAGGGTCACGTATGGTCCCTCAAGACATGGATTGGGAACCAGTGGCCTAAGCCATGAAGTTAACACACCAAAACAACACACACTTACATAGACAATTAGAGGGGATACCACAATATCTTTAAATTTAAGATTCCTGCCTGCATACTCTGCAGATTGTCTAAATCCTTTTGGAAAAAAAAGTGAGTGTAGGAGGACATCGGCTATATAATTATTTGATCAGAAAAAGATAAGACCTTGCGCAAAGTGCTGTTCAAACACATGATCTCTGCCCTAAATAGTGCTTTAGTAACGGTTTGAGGTAAAATGCCACTTTTTAAAAGAAAAAGGGAAAGGACAAGGGGAACAACAGCACAATGGCCCAATGATATACATTAGTAGGTTTAGAATAGGTTTTCTTGTATTTAATGCAGTAAATAATGAGCAGTCACCTCTTTTACCAACCAGTCAGTGCTCCACTGGCAATACAAATGTGTGTGCTGCTTATGCACCATACCATCTTATTCACATACTTATTAAAATGAAGTCAGACTATGGAGCTGACTTTCACAAATACAACCTCCTCAACTCATTTCTTAGATTCTCATAGTCCTCTCTGTCCCTTCTTTCATGTAACTATCTATGCCAAGGCTCAACAAAATTGGCTCCCAACTAGGCACTAGCAGTTTTATTTCTGGCCACCAGAGGGTGCTCCTCAGCTGCATTTCTGCAGTGGAGCTAAAAGCCAGGCTACAAACCCCGGTTGCCATGGTTACCTGGCGCCCGGGTTTTGTTGAGCCCTGATCTATGCATATACTACAGGTGTCAAACATGCCGTCCACGGGCCAGATGCGGCCTGCAAGCCTCTTCCATCTGACCTGTGACTGCACTTGAAGAGACCACCCTCTCTCCCTAACAGAAAGAGAGAGAGAGAGAAATGGAGAGAGTGATATCACATACATAGGACTCCACAATGCTGCCAGAGTGTCTCAGTATTTCAATTTATGATACGTACGGCTCACTTGAAGTACACTGAAGTCAAATCTGGCCCGCCATAGCAAATGAGTTTGACACCCTGCATTATACTATCTTCCTCAGCTCATTTGCAAGGTCCCTCTCCCGTATCCCATTAATTCCTTATTTGATAGGCACTGCTGCTATGTTGCCTACAGTGAATTAAGTTCCTTTGTACACAAGTTAAATTTTCTCTATTATTTCCCTTGATCTGTCTACCTGTTTGTCTTTAAGCTATGAGCTTCATAAGTACCTGAAAGGCACTTAATTTACGGGAAGGGTCCGCATATACTAACAACGGGCTCTGAGCATTATTAGTGGCATCACTACATACCTTCCCTTGCTGCATTGAGCAGTCCACACATCCAACTTGAATATTCCCATGTTTTGCGCCAGGGATTATTTGTAATCTTTCAAAATCAGTCCCCAATATAACGATATCACATCCTGATGCATAAACCTGCAAAAAGAAACAAAAACAAGAATTTCAGCACACCTATTACTATCAGCGCCTCTAGATATCACATAAGGATAAAGCAGTAAAATACAGATATCCCTTTTGATATGCTTTTTTCTAGTAGCAATCCTTGATTCATCATAATTCATGCAGACCCATGGTTCTCAACCTATTACCGCCGTGGGCCACACATGCAGCGCTCTGTGTTATGTGGGCCTCCACACACACACACACACACACACACACACACACACACACACACACACTTTATGGTCCTGAGGATGTCACATGTACCACAGTTACGTGTTATGTTATGTGGCTGCAAGTAGCCAATGGGCTGCAGGATTGAGAACCACAAATATGGACTACTGATTTATGACCCTGTTGTATCATTTTAACAATACTATATGGGTATAATATTGATAAATTTGAATTACAATTAGTTGAAATATACACTGGGAACACGTAGGAGGAGAAATAATTGGGGTATTAGATTTTGCAATCATAGAAAGGCCTGTTTTGTTAGTAAGAGGCCTATAGTGATAAGCTTATGTTAAGGATCAATTACAGGTGAACCAGGCAATAGCACTATCAGGTCATGGTTGCAACTCCCATTCCAAATTATAGCTCACTTTCCATTAAAAGCCTAATTCTGCAATAATTACTTCAGTAAACTCTCTCAATAAGTCTACTTTTCACCTTCAATTTCTCTATGTACCATCTCATGCTGTAGACAGAAGCTTGTGGTATTAAAAAGATGTTTGGTTTTAAGGCCTACAATCAAGCATCAGATGGCTTTGTGACATTGATCCATGTGATCTCACCTATCTGATTTAACACTCCCTGAAGACCCCCTGGGACTTTGTGATTCTTTGTATTTCCACCAAATCAAGTAGTTGAATATTTCATCTAGTCAGTTAGGAAGGAAGGAAAAATACCTTTAATTATAAAGGAAATATCTATGCTTTTCACATACAAGGTAAAATAAGGAAAAAGATCAAGGTTTGAATGAATGAGATTGGTGTGTGCATATGTGAGACAGAGCAGGCACCAGAATCAGACCAACCCCAGCTTGAACTATGGGATCACAAAGAAGAAACAATAAGTTTCGGAAATGGGAAATGCTCAGATGGGAACAGAATCCAATAAGAATGGAACAGCAAGGTGGGAACTTTGTTTCCAGTTCTACAATCACACTGCACCGTACTGGTACATTGGCAGTACCTGGCGCCCCCACCCACGTTTTCATCACCTGGCCAGTGGACGAGCACAAGCAATGAGGCTAGTAATTATAACAACTGTATAACTCATTGCCTTTACCTGTCTCTGTGTGTCTGAGTGAGAGAGAGAATGAATGTGATTGAATAGGCAACTGCTGTCTCTAAATTGATTATCTTGCTTTTAGAACTAATTGATAAGTTCTACCTTTTAAAATTTCAGCCTATATGTATTCACAATGAATGTGGCATAGTGCCTTATCCCACTGAATAAGATCCTGAGGATTTTCATTTTCTAAGTATAACAACACCTTTCTAAACACACAACCTGAAGTTAAGTCAGGCAATATATAGAGTCAGAGTTGAACAACTCACTTATTTCAAAAAGACACTTGGAATGTTCTCAGCCTACTGGAGCTAGAAACTATCAAGTCATTCTACTGGCTCCTAAAGAACCTATAACTTGATTAGGTTTTGGAAAATTGTGGGTTTTCTTACAGAATTATTCCCTGGGAACACAGGGACATTGGAGAAGTTGCGCAGAAATTTCTACCGGCCTAAAGATCTGCTGGCTGATTTGAATCAAACATGATGTTTCATTGAACACGTTGTCATATCTAATCACAGCACAATGTGCCATGACAGAAAATGCAATAGTCCATAATTTCATATAGTGTTTTTAAATATTTCTCACAAAAGCCTGGAAGTTGGAAAACTCAAAGATTCTGTAAAATATTTAATTCTGACTCTAGGTAAATACTTATCTTAGGTTTACCTGACATCTTGTTTATTCATCAACAATCTCCCTATATTCAACCACTATGGCCATTTTATGTTTCTAGTACATACCACGCTTGATTGCATACTAAAAAAAACAAGAGTACTGTGACACCTTAAAGACTAACAAATTTCTTCGGGCATAAGTTTTTGTGGGCTCCAACCCACTTAGTCAGATTCACAAAGTGGAAACTACAGTTGAGAGGTATATATACAGATCCCGGGATGAAGGAAGGCAAGTGCTAGCAAAGTCAATTCAGTTAGAGTAGATGAGGTCCATTCAGTTCATTAGCAGGTGAGAATGTGTGAACAGCAATAATTACTTTTTATAAAGTGCTAACCATTCCAAGTCCCTATTCAGACTCAGGCCATGTACACACGATCACTTTATTGCACGATAAGGCTCCTTACCGCACAGTAAAGCTTGGCGCATACACACGAGTGTTTTCCCTGTTGCGCGGCAACACCCTCTTGCCCCACAACAGTTAAACCACTCAAGTCGAGAGTGGTTAGGCTTACCATGCTCATGTACACAGATTTTGCGCATTAGAAAGCCTCCGGAAATGTCCCAGAGTGCCAATCCAGGCCACCCTGGGACATTGGAGCCTCAAATATGTCAATTTCACTGCTCTAGCAAAGCAGTGAAATTGACTATTATTGGAGCTGCCACCCAAGCTCTGGGGCTGAGCTAGGGGGCCGGCTCGAACCGGCTGCCCTCACCGGTTCTGGTCAGCCCCCTAGTCCAGCTGCAGGAGTTCGGGTGGCGACGGGGCTGCGGCACTTAAGCGCGCAGCCCCCGCCGCCACCAGAAGCCCCGGGGCTGAGCTAGGGGGCTGGCCGGAACCAGCGAGAGCAGCCAGTTTGGGTCAGCCCAGGGCTTCAGGTGGTGGCAGGGGCTGCAGCCAGCCCCCTGGCCCAGTGTACCACTGGGGCAGCCCACTGCCAGCCAAAAGGCTGGCTGTGGGCAGTGCATGGTGGGACAGGTGCCCACCATGCACTGCTCCTTGTATCGCAAAGGAGTGTTCACACGGTGAACGCTCCTTTGCGATACAAGCAGCATGTGTGTACATACAAAAGTGTTATATTTATAGCGCTTTCCCTGTCCCGCAATAGCTTATTGCGGGACAAGTTTGTCGTGTGTACATAGCCTCAGTCTGCGTCAAGTTTGTAAATCAGTTCCAGCTCTGCAGATTCACGATGAAGTCTGTTTCTGAAGCTTTTTGGTTGAAGTATGGCAACTTTCAAGTCTGCTTCTGAGTGTCCAGGGAGATTAATGTGTTCTCCTACTGGTTTATGGGTGTTACCGTTTTTGATGTCCAATTTATGTCCATTTATTCTTTTGCGTAAGGACAGTCTGGTAAGGCCCTAACTCAGTGGTCCCTAACCTGTAGATCGCAATCTACTTCTGAAGGGCAGTTGCCATTGAAACTTATGACTGTTGTACAATCTGCTGGCAAAAGGTTGGAGACCACTGCCCTAACTGCACACCTAATTTTGTTTATCCTTCCATTGTTTAAACAGAGTTAGCTGACATGAAGCAATATTGTTCCCTATAACCATTTCTTCTAGGAGGTCCTCAATATTCAACAATACTAAATCTAAAATATATCACCTTTTGGACCTTATTATTATTAGTAGTAGCACTAATAATTGTCCTCCTCCAATCTACAATAGAAAAGTTAACGTGTCCCATAAATACTACTGGGGATTTTTTGGACAACATCTCACCCTAATTCCTAGTGGTTCCCAATTGTCAAACATCCCACAGCCCTAACTATCTGTTGATGATCATAATCTTGTCTCACCTTTCTTCTCCTGTAGGGAAATGTAGAATTTCACTGAAGATCACCTAAGCCTCCATTTTGTTAATTGTCTTCCCAAGCCTGGTAAAGCCTCCCTTGATGTATTCCAACAAGAATCTAGCAGTATCATTTGTTCCCACATGAAGGACTATGAGTGGCAGCTGGAAAGAATCCATTAGGATCCACTTCAGCTCCACATCACATATCTTAGCACCCAGCAGAAAGCACATCCTTCTGTTCTGTTGGGGGTATTTTTAAGTAAGGTTAAGTACAGTTGCCACAGCCGGGAGTTATAGAAGTATCACAGGCTACAAGCAGCTCTTGGGCAGAGCACAGTTCAGAGTCATGAAGATTGACAGATATGGCTGAGGTCATTGGCAGGCGGCCAGTTCAAGTCAGAGGGAATAGCTTGCCTAGCAACAAGCCCTTGATAGGGACGTGTGAACAGCAGAGGGAGAGCCGTACGCAAAAGCCTAGGGGCCGGGTGCAAAGGGGAGCTTGTGTGGCGGGAAATCCTAGGGCTGTGATTGGCCAGGACAGTCAATAAAATCACTTGTGCAGCAGTGTTGTTTCGCTGTCCGTTTGAGAGGCAGCCCGGTTCTGTCTATTTGCGCGGCATCAGATCAAGTCTTCGGACCAGGCAGAGAAGCAGACGGAACGAGTCAGGAGGACTCCGGACCCGGACGCCGAAGCAGACAGTGCATAGACTGAAACAATTTACCGACTCGGACCGGAACCTGGACACTCGCCCTCTAACATCTACACTACAGCTCGGACGATCGGATACCAACACCCCGTTGGGGAGAAGGAAAACTGTGAATACTGAGGGACTCCCTGGGGGGTGGGAAAGATCCTTGTGTTGAGGTGTTTTGATTTAGTTCCTCCTTACTTACCCTTCTGTTGTTTAAAATAAAATTCCTTCTGTTGGTTAATAGTGTGATTTGTCATTCCTTGACTAGCTCGGCTGCGGTTGATAGATGCCGTATGCCAGGTGCGAATTTCAGTAGCAGAGGGGTTGTCTGCCCAGAACCCCATTATTGCTAACAGTTCTGCCTGTTATTCTTAATAGGTAGTCAGCATAGCCCTGCCTCTTCCCGGTATTCGTGTGATTCTCTGGCCTTCCTTCTACTTTTATGGCTACAAGATCTCGTCTTGTTCTCTGCATTCCTGAGCATTTCTTCTAGTATTCTTGTAAGTACAACATAAGGATCGCCCAAACACTCAATTTTTTGTACACCCAACTTTAGCTACATTTTTTAATTAGTGCCTAAATTAGCTCACTCTGTTCAGATCTTGTCACATTTTTTTAACTTATGGGTCCAACTGATTTTGTTTTCATAAAAGATACCTTTTGTATCCAAGAACAGAAGTCATTTGGTGTTGACAGTTTCTCCTTGGTTTACAAATCAAGAACTGAGTTCAGCATTTTACATACCACAGGTAATAACTTCAGTAATATCTGAAATATTATAAAGAATGCAGCTCCCTATACTCTGTTACCAGTATAAGAGGTGTCTGAACAGGCAGGGCTATATGAGCAAGGTTCTCCTACCATAAACCAAGTCTAAGTATTAGTGACGTCTCTGTAGGGGAAAGAGAACCTTTAACACCAGTTTTGGCAGGTATAAAGCCTTTCAATTCACCTTTAAAGATTAAAAATGTCCTAGAGTATTTGAAGTGTAATCTGTGCAATGAAACAAGCAGATATTGTTGACATTACCATACTCTCGGGATGTTTGTTAAACAATGCTTTTGTTCACTCATTTTAAAAATAAATAGTGTTAAACCAGTTACAACCATGCAACCAAGGATTTTACTAGCTGATGCAACATATCTGGATTTAGAAAATTAAACATCTTCACCTGCATCTAAGAATGAAGGAAGTTAATTTGCATCTGGTATTGAAATATCAACTGCTTTCTATTTGCTTCTTATCCAGCTTTCAGCTACTTTATCCTTGCATCCTAAATTTCTTGAGAGGATTATCAAATGTTTTCCTTTAGAGATAACATTAAGGCAGGTTTACAGAGCTGTTAAAGGATATTACAGCCAATAATTTAACTGCTACAAAATTCTGATTTCTTCTAAAAACGAAAATCTGACCTAAATACAAGAAAGAAAATTTGCTATTGTTGCGTGCAAGTACCTGTAAGAGTTGAGACTTATGCACGTAAAAAAAATTAAATTATACTGCACATTAAAAAAATTTCATCTATTAAAGTAACTAATCTGTGTATGCTAAAATATGGTGCATAAAATAAAAGGTTCTTTTCCTGCATGTGTAAATGATTGATGAGTGACTGACGAGCATCAAGTTAAGCAGGTTATTCCAAGAGAATTTTTTTTTTTTTTTGCCAAGTCAAGAATTGTCTCATCTCTTTTAAAATGTGAGTTTTAAAAAGTATTACTATAAATTTTTACTATGCCTGTAAAACCACAATGCCTTAATTACCAGAATGCCAACTATTCATACCTTTGAGGAGAACCCCTTCTCCACTTTCCAATTTCTAAGAAACCAAAAAGTATACTGAAAAAGGTAGAAATTTCCAGAGGGGTAGCCGTGTTAGTCTCTTACTTACTTACTGAAAAAGGTGTTTCAGGTAAAAGTGCAAAGATTTTTTTAAAATAACAAAAAAGCTTTACATTAGAATTCCCCTTTCTATTAAGCTTTCAAATGGCATGAAACACTTATTGTCAGGCTGAACAAAATGAACCTTAAAACTGTCACTAGTTCACGTTTGAATACTGCTTGTCCTGCACCATGGACAAGTGTCAGAAAGTTTTAAAATTTCTTTAACTGTTCCACAACTATAAAAACAAAGAAGTTAGTATTAATGCTCCAAAGCTCAGTCATGATAAAGTTCTATTGGACAGACTTCAGGTAAAGCTATTTAATGAATTTTTGCTATATGATAATTGCATGTATACTTTTTATTTTAGGTTTTTCTCCTCATACTCAATGCAAGATGACAAAAGTGAACATTTATCACCTGTCTTAGTGTAATGAAAAATTCCTATTTCATGAGATTGTTTTAATCACTGTAGTATACTTTTTCCTCTAGAATTTATTACATGTTAAACCTGACATAATAACTGTCATAACTAACTATTTTGTAAAAATGTATCCTGGAAAGAAATTACTAAATTGAGCCACACCAACAATATTTTAAGTGACTTTTCCAATAATTAAGAGAAAACAATGATGCAGAAGTTTCTTCTCCAGTAAGGCACCAACATTAGAGAAATATATCATATGCATATTACTAAGTTATTTGCTTTTTCCTTTTTATACTTTCCAGAAATCTCTTAATGACTCTTACAACTTCCCACTTCCTTCAAACTGGAGCTTAAATTTTTTTTTATACATTTTAGAGTCAGTTACTAAAGTCACAATAAAAAAGTATCAAGATTTTATTTTTTTTAAGGACAATAAAGAGTCACTAAAGCAAACCAAAGCAAAAAACAAAACCACCACAAAAAGTGGTGACAGTATTGATTATGCAATTCAAGACAACATCTTAAATAATGCTTCAGTCTTCGGATATGGAAGTGTGGGAGGTACTATATACACTTACAGGTACACAAGTTTGGCAGGTACTATATACACTTACAGGTCAACTTGCTTTAAATTAAAAACCTGCAGATTTAGAAAAAGACAAGCAGGCAGCAAATAAAGAAAGTTAGATGAACATCTCTCTTGTTTTGGTGAAATGCCTTCTTGGCTTACATATCTGTGGGTTCTAAAGCAACAGAAATAATACTAACAATGATAATATATACCACCTGTGTTCTAGTATTCAATTCCGATCTTAAGTGTACTGAAGCTAAAAAAATAGCAAATATACACTAGGCTTCACAAGTTGTCTACTTTCTTGCCACTTCCCTATTCTAAATCAGTAACTTGCATAGCCTTTTTCCTAAATTCATGATAGTATGCCAGGATGTAATAGAGTCTGTTCTGTCTGAGGTCTGCTGATATTTGGATCACTTATCAAACTCTGGCTCCCCCACTGGTTGTCTTTCACCCATGACCACTGCAAGAGCCATTTTACCAACATAGCTCTCAGGTCTCCACTGCATATGCCCATACCAATGTAATGTAGCCTACCTAAATTAATCTTTAGTTGGAACAATCTTTACCACAACCTCTACAATGTCATTTAATCCATTCTCTACATTAGGATTGGTCAAACCAATTTTATGCACTCTATCTTTTAAACTTTATTGGCATCTTTTGGTCACAAAACTGCAGTCAGCTCCTGTCATTTGCACTAAGCAACTTTAGAACAATGCCGGACACCATTTAGGAGGGCACAATTGTCATCACCCATTGATTTTAGATATTTAGATTCTCTTCCCCCGTCCCCCCCCCAAGCTCTTCTCCTGAGACAGCCTTTATGATGAATCCTCTTCCAGTTCTCCAGTGAATGTTAAAACCAAGGCCAGCCTATGTGGCTACTGTTCAAAGTTGGCTTATGTCTTAATCTTCTGCATATATCACTAAGTCAGTAGCAAACAGCATGTTCTAAGGTGGTTACTGCATATATTCTTACTTATCACATGCAAGACAACCACAAACAAAAAAGGGCTCAGTGTTGACCTCTGATGCACAACATTTATTGAAAATTCTCTATTGTACTTCATGCAGTTTTGACCACGATGGTCATTCTACCATACCTATCCTGGATAAGATGGTCATAATCTTTGAGAACACCTTTTTGTCACAGATTCCAAACTAATTATCTTGGGTTCACAGTCACATGGCTTCTTTGACTCAGAGACACAAAGGCTAGGTTGCTATCTCTTCTCTGAACTTCTCCATGAGGATTCATAGTGCAAATGTGGCATCAACTGTTGTCCTTCTCAGCATGAAGGCATAATGACCCTTACAAATTTCAACTATTCTACACAGATGTTTTTCAATAATCTTCTCCCATATTTTCATAGCATGTGGCATTAGCTTAACTGGAAGGTATTATGCTTTATGTTAATTATCTTCTTTAAACTTAGAACTAGAAAAGAAGCCAGATAAATGGCATAAAAGCTTTGTGGTGCTTTTCTTAAGAATATCATTGAACAGATTCGTAAGACACATGATGCTTTCCTTTCCCAATAACTTCAACACATCCACTGGTATTTCATCTGGAAAAGATGCTGTCTTCATTTTCTAAAGAACTTCTGAAATCTCCTCTTCCAATATGCAATTTATTCCACCCCAGTTCAACTTATCTGTTCCTAATGCCGTCCTCATTCACTCATCCTCATCACAGGCAATACTTGTAGCTGTTGCAACACCTCATTGGGCCTACATTTTTTGCCTTCAGGTAGGCCATTTTATGACTACTCAAGTCATTGGCCTGCCATTTTTTTTTGAAGGTTCTGTTCCCCACCCCCATCAATATATTCTTTAACTTGAGGATTCTTTAGGCTTCATAAGTGTTCCAGAAAGTTAGTAGTCAAATTCTGTGTTTACTTCCAGGATTTTTTTTTTGGTAGCGGTGTCTAAACTTCAATTATAAATCATAACTGTAGGCCCAATTCAGACCGCATTCTCCTTAGTAGCATTGAAGATTTATTTTTAAAAATTTGAAGTACATCTGTTTTAAGAGCTAAGATTTCTTTTCTGTTGCAGAATACCAAAGTTAACCCAAATTAGTTTTATTAGTAACTAATTAAGGCATTAGTTTATTTTTTCAGTTGAAAAACGCTATTTTATAAAGCCTTTCACCAATACATTTGAAGCCTTTGATGTGCTTTACAGAGTCAGTACTGCAAAGCTTTAGTACAAATATTACATCTTTAAGATGCAAACCTGGCCTGAATGTTGAAACACAAGGAAGTACCAAGAAACATTACTGAAAGGCTTAGACAAAATTACTGAAAGATCTATAATTATGAGTTTAAATTTAACAGACGACAAAGCACAAGGATAATAAGCACTTGAAAGAAATGAACCTGAGTGTCTGCACACTGGGAGAGGAGAAGAGAAAGAAAGGAAGGCAGAAAAATTGCAGGAAATCTATTCTGGGAACTAGACATGCTATTGATAAGAATTAATTCCTGTTTCAACCAAATCAATGTTCTGTACAATTGTGTTTTCCCTCTACCAATCCAATCTGCACAAATAGAAAAATTAAATTACATAAATTCAGCCTCAAGTGGCTATTCATTTACTGAACTACATTTCAGCAGCACCTGATCTTAACAAAGGTCATTTTCCTGAAACCTCTTCTAAGAAACTGTATGTAGTCTTATTGTTTTATTTTGAGTTAAAGATTTTTGAGGTAGAGTGGATGGGTAAGACCATCACTGTCTATTGTCTAAATACAAGATGTACAAAAAAAAAAGCATAGAATTCATGAACTATTTCTCTTTGCAGCTATTTTCATTTTATTTTGCGTGATATTTTTAAAACTTCAAACGTTTAACTAAAAACACAAATAAAGCTTCACACTTCCCATACATTTAATTCTTGACTTCTAAGTGATCATGATACAAGAACAAACTGGAACTGACCTAACTATGGATAGAAGAACGGCTAATCTTTCAGTTGATGTGCAAGGGTGGAATATAGCCATTTCTTCCTAGAAAATTAACTAACAGGATCAACTAAAAATGTATTTGTAGAATCCTTTTTGTATTCATTCAAATAGATGGAGAAATCCAATCAAGATTTACAACATGAATACCATCACCACCACAAAAAAGCAGTGAAGGGCATTTTTGTTCTTCAGGTTTTAAACTACTGGCTAAAAATTCTATTAGCAATATGGTTTCCAGCACACTATAAATACACATATAGGAATTTTTATTATTTTATGTGTGTCAAAACTGTTCTTAGAAACAAAAGGTCTCCCAAAGTAACATTACTCAATAAATACCATTTGGCAAATTTCTCCCTCCCAAGAGAAATCTACCAGTTACAGATCATCACAGAGTTCTAAATACTCTTCTAATAGGCTGCAATACTGTGCAAAGAGTTTGTCAGCAGTCATTCTACAGAAGTGACGATGATATGCTGACATTTAAAAACAAAACACTAGGAGGTTGTTTGGTTTTTTTTAAAGTGAGATCTAAACTTTACTATAATTGAAAGATTAGAGAATCCTCTATTTGTCTCACTTCTTTGCTATGCACAATGATTGGTGCTTTGCTATAAAAGAAATTACATTCCCCCTTCCCCACCCCACCGCCAGATACAATCAGTTTCATGCTGTTTATGAGTCTTTCGCAACACAACAGGCACAGAAACATTTAAACAGGAAAATTTGGAAGGTGGAATCAAAAGCAGTCGTAGTATTTCAAACTATTTTAAACTTTTTTTCATACTAATTGAGCTGACTGTCTGTAACAAAGCCTTATTCTGATTACTTCCTATTTTACACAACAATTTTTAGGTTCTGAATCTGCTCAGGCCAGTGCCTGTGATGACATGAAGTCCCAAATACTTCAAAAGATACCCTCCAGCATGGAACTCCTTGCAGAATCAAGATGACAGACAGTGAACAAATGTTGCTTTTTACGGTTGCAGTTAAAAAACCCAGCAGACGGGCATAGAGGTGTGCATAGTACCCAAAAAGGGTTAAAGTTTAAGTCTAGCACTTACTCTTCAACAGATTAAGCAGTGAGTAAAACTGGGTGCAAGACTTAACATCTCATGTTTTATAGCACTTCGGTGCTGTTGTTCCAGAGTGAAACTGACAAATCTGGTGAGTTCTACTTTGGGCCCCTTCTGATCCACTATAGTTTTATTTGCATTTTGTTTGGCTAGTCACTCCACTGAATAAAGGGAGAGGGAATAGTAGATTTTGGAGTCTGAAGAGTCAAGGAGAAAAACCCAACCTATGAACAAAAATTAAATTAAATACAAATTAGGTTTCTGTACAATTAAGTGCAATGTACAGTTACTTTCCAGCAGCAGAGTGCATGCAAACAGAAAGTTCAGAAATACTAGCTTTAACTTCAAGACTTTAGAACACAACTGAGACTTACTGCATAACACTTTAATTTCCTTTTTTATGTCACTTTTTTATTTCATTTTGAGTAAATTACCACTTACATGTTAATTTATGTCAGCACAAGGGGCTTTAAAATATTTTACCAAGAATTCATGCTTTCAAGTTGACATTTACAAAATCTGACATGGAGATTCATTTTCTTAATGCTTACACTTTCAAGCCTCTAAAAGACACTGTTACATGCATTCAACATAACATTTCTTACATAGCTAATCTATAAATATATATGGCCTATTGCTCACAGCATTTTCACCACAAGCATCATTAATCTCCATCTTAAAAAAGTGTAAATAGCTCTCCCTCCAATAGGAAGAGTTCTTAACAAGTGTACTATAGGCCTTATTTTCTGAAGCTCTTCCCTGCAGAGACTGTGTCATCCTGCGTGTGCCCATCACACCGTGGGTGTGCTATTATAACGCACAGATATTATCAGCAACCACAGACGTGCAGGAAATGAAGCGTCCCTCTTCACACCCCTTGAGCAGCACTTTGATCTCTACCGCTGCGTTGTACTGCAACCCAACCCCCCCGTGCATGTGTCCCCAATGCACCTGAACCAGCCCACGCCAACCCCAACCCGGACGCTTCCAGTTAGCAAACTGGTTCCCGGCCAGTTCAGGCCACACTGTGCCTGGTGCAGGCGGATGGGAGAAGTCGCGTCAGTCAGGGCACCCCAGCAGGGGAGCAGCGGCGGCACAAGGGCCCGAAGCAAGTCAGCACCCGGCAGTGGCACGGGCAACGCTGGGGGGCGGCCGGGGTGGCTCGGCACGCGCACGGCGGGGCAGCCTGGCCCGGGACTCACCGTGAGCGGCTGGCCGTGGAGACTCCCTACGGAGAAGCAGTTGTCCCCGGGGTTCACGGCGCCCGTCAGCACCTGGTGCAGCTTCATGGCGCAGAGAGCGCGGGGCCCGGCTGGCCTCACTGCGCGGCAGGCACCTGGGCACCAGGCTCATGCTCCAGCCCCAACCTTGGGGCAGTTGCGGACTGGCGAAGGCTCTGCGGCGGCCGCTCCCGATCGCGACCCGCCCGCCGCAAGCGGAGAAGGCGGTGGCATATCTGGGGGCGGGGCCTCAGTCATAACCCCGCCTCCCGGCAGGGCGGGTCCCACTCGCTCGCGCTCCCCGCCTCTGCCTGCAACAGCGCGCGGAACGGACCTATCGCGCCACTCTCTTCCGCTTCGGGTGACGTTGCAGTCTAGGTTTTCCTGGAACCGCGCGTGCGCCAGCCCTGCCGCAGGACGGGCTACGCCGCGGAGGCTATTTTTTTCTGCGCGTGCGTAGAATAAATTTGCCCAGAAGGCGTTGCGGCGCCAGGTTGGTGGTCGGGAGCCAGCGGGGCTGATTTTTCTTGTCTCGTGCCTGAGGAGGGGTCGAGAGAGTGCAGACGTGTGCAGTTGCGTTGCTCGCGCGGATTCTCTCTGCCACGCTGGTCTTGCGGGCTGCGCCCTCCCCTACCCACCGCTCTGTTTCGCGCCCGCCCGAACCGGAAGGCTGCGAGCCGCGCTCTAGCGACCCCTTTTCCCCCCACGAGTGACAGCGGCGCTGGGGGGCCCACAGCGGAGCAGCCCGGAAACCCCGATTCTGACCGGATTCACCGGCTCGGTGTGAGCCGTGTCTTTCCTGGTTCCGGTTGTCGGGGGCGAGAAACGGAGAGGCTGGGCAGCGCTGTGTGCCGAGCCCTGGGACAGGCGCTGCGCAGGGGCTGCTGGATAGCAAAAAGATCCAGGGCTGTGGCCCCCCAGCCCACTCCCTGTTAGCCCCCCCTCCCCTGCTAGGCCACACCCTCAGACCCCACCCCCAGATAGGCTCTGCCCCCCTGACCAAGCCACTAGGCCCCTCCTCAGTTCACAAACCCCCACACACACACTCAGAAACAAGCCCCAAGGCCTGTGCAACCTAGGCAGCCCCTCCACATGTCTAAAGGCACCAATCTGCATTGGAAGTGCTTGCATACCTGAGACAATTTACTGTGTGTGTGACATTCCCCTTCCATCTGGTTTGGTGTGCTGCTTTGCCCCCCTCAGTTGCTCACTCCTGGACTCCAACTTCCCCTGCTTCACTAGATGGACCTCCTCACCCCTGGGTCTCTCCACAACAGCATCCTGAGTTTAACTGTTTGCAGGCAGTGGGTGTGTGCTCACCAGGCACTCAGGAGACATTCCTCCAGCAAGCGCTCCCAGCCCCAAATGCCACACCAGGAACTTCGGTCTTGCAGGAATCAGGATCCTCCCCTGATTGCTACAAGCTCATTTACACCAGGTTTATGAAGAAACTGAAATGGCAATAATCTCTTGCTCTTGCACACTCTCTAATGTCCACACAGCTTTAGCTAAAACAAACACTGGCATTGATTTGCTGTACAGCCTGACTTGCTCCTATGACTTACACTTCCCTACATTTATTTCCCTCCCATTCATCTGTAGTTCTCCATCTTCAAGCCTCTGACAAAGTGGGATTTTCTCCCATGAAAGCTCATGTAATAAATAAATTCGTTAGTCTTTAAAAATGCCACTACACTCCTTGTTTGTTTTGCGGAACTAGACAGACACGGCTACCCATTTGGAACTAGTTTATTGATTAAAACATGAATTTAGGTAAGTATATAACAAATCAATGAAAAATCATTTAATAAAGCAATCCAAAGTTAACCACTATCAAATGAAAATATAACAAATATCCTAACCTAAACTTTATTATTCCTGCACACCTAATGAACAACAACTTGAAGAAATGTCACTTTTACAATTATTAAACCAGGTTTTGTAAAAAAGTGAAAAGGGCTTCTATTTCTTTTCAGGAAGCATCAGTGTGTACCTCGTCTTATGCATGTTAGCAAAGTGGTCAATGATTGCGTCCACTGGCACAGATTCCAGAGAATTTTTTTCAATTGAAAGCATTGCAAGGTGCTGTAGCCTATCTTGTCCCATTGTGCTTCTCAGCCAGGTGTGTAGACGTCTTAAAACACTGAATGATCTTTCATAACTGCAGCTACTCATGGGGATAGTTAATGCAACCTGTACCAGTTTCTTTACATCTGGAAAGCAAGTAGGGTCTAACAGCTGGTACACATCTGTCATATTGAGATTTCTGCCATTGTCTTGTTTGTGAGTCAAGTAATTTTTAGCAATAGAAATTTCTTCTGGTTTCAGTTCTATTTTGTAGTGCTTTGCCAGTGTTCTTAAGTCCCCTATGGAGAGAAAGTTTTGTGAGAGTGGACTGCATGCCTGAATTCCCATCACTAGCTCTGGTTTGATACTAGAGAATCTCTGGTCAAGTTCAGAAAGCATCCGGTCTAAACAAGGATAAAACAATTTTGTCTTAAAATGGTCAGGAGTCCTGATATCCTCACTTGCACCACCTACAGATTCAACGATGAAATCATCTATATGTTTTTGCTTTCTCCTTTGCAGAGCTGTTTCCTTGATGTCTATGCCACTGTTCACGCACAGCGCCCTGGCTTTCTCATATAGTGCTTTTGCCTTTTCATTTGTTCTCATGTCCTTTAAAGAGCTGCATACTGCTTTTTTGACATCTATTGCTTTTGCCAAATCAAGGTTTTCTTTCTGGAGTAGCTTATGGAAGGTCTCTGTGGTGCTTAGAAGAGACTGGAACATAAAAAGGCAGTATACAGTAGGCAACTTGCATACTTTTCCTAACACACCAGGGGCTACTAAAGACTCAGAGTCTGCAAGGCATTGAACAACAGCTGGGAAGTTTGATATGAGTGCATTCACAGAATTTACCTGGCAGGACCAACGAGTGTCTGAAAGCCATACCAGCTCCTTTTGCTTCAGTCCTAGTTGAGCTTGAACATCATTGAATCTCTTGTGATTTATTAGTGATGCACTAAAAAAAATATACACACTTTCCAATGCACTAAAAAAATCCCTAGCTTCTTTAATTGCCTTACATTTGTGGCATAGCACCAGGTTGAGTTCATGTGCATAACAATGAATGTAAATCTGGGTGATACTTCTGAAATTTGGCTTGAACACCACCACTAGCTCCACTCATAACAGAGGCACCATCATATGTTTGAGCCACACACAGAACATCATCTAGCCCATGAAGTCTTAGGCAACTCTGTAATGAATCTGTGATTGATTCTGCATCAAAACATTTTAATTCACTGAATCCCAAAAAATGCTCTTGTACCAAACCAGTTTCTGGAGCAACATAGCGTACGCAGAGGGCTAACTGCTCCTTATGATTGTCTCTTGCTTCATCTGCCATTATTGCATACATTCCTGATCTCTTAATTTCCTTGACTATTCTCAATGTTACTTGTTCTGACCAGCACTGAATAACTTCATTCTGAGAGGCTGGGGAGATGTAGCTAGTTTTAGATGCTACTTTGTAACTCTGAAGAAATGGATCAAAGTTTCTAATTAATTCGAGACACTCAACAAAATTTCCTCGATTTTGACTCTCTTCTGTTTCATCATGACCTCTAAAGGAAATTCCTTGTTTACCTAGAAATGTTGTGACACCAACAATCCGGCTGAGATACTCTCGTCTTTCTCTGATCTCATTCTCATTTGCTGCATTTAACTGCTGCACTACATCACCATGAACCTTGCTATCTCTGAAAATTGCCCATGCCAACATGCTTGCTTTGTGCAATGCTGACTTTTCATGATCTCTAAAAGAATCCAGTGCCCTTTTCCAGTTCTTTAAGCAATTGTTAAATAATGCATCAGTGCGCTTCCAGGGCATTTTGCCCCAAAATTTTTGCATGCAAAACAAAATGCTGCATTTTGTTTAACAGAGTATTCTAACCATTTGTAATTCTCAAACCAGTTATACTGAAAAGAGCGTTTTCCCAAACCAAATTTATCATAGGGGTACCGCTTTAACTTTGGCTGCATGGGCCCATTTTCCATATCCCCTAAATCAGAACTTTCATGGCTTTCTCTAAAATCCAGTGGGCTGACACTTGTCCCTGTTTCCTTACTGGAGGTTCCCTCTGCACCTTCCACTTCAGCCTGTTGAAGTTGCTCTGCTTTCTCTGTCTGCTCTCTCTGTTGTCCCTGCGTCACATGGCTTCTGTTAAAAAAATGCCTGATATCCATTGCCTGGGGGGGGGAAATTGTGTACTGTAAGCAGACATTTTGGGAAGTAATCTAATCTTGTCCTTTGGTCTTTTTCAAAATTAAACTTTTTGATATTGATAGACACAAAATAATTGCACATGTGCACATTATTATCTGCATAAATATTTACCAGTAATTTAATAGGCTGGAGGCTGATTATATCTCAGTATCCTCAAAGAGCTAGTGGCCACTCTATCACTATACTACAATTTTCTTTCCAGGAATGGATTATTTACTTGTCTGGTACAGGTCACAAACACACCTGAAACTGGAAATTTTTAGTTCACATGTAATATATTGAAGTGTGGATGTTTCACATGAAATGGATATTTTGGAAACATGGAGATAGGATGTTTCTGAAGGGAAATTTGCTCCCTGGGGCCATAGCAGCTGCTGACTAAAATGGAAGTTGTTGTCAGTTTCCAATCAGCTGCCCTAGGTACCAGGGTAGCCTGGCCATGTGGACTACCATGGATTAATCTGCTCTGGCATGAGTAGCTCCCCACCCCCCACTACACACACCCCATGCTCCTCTCCATGCTGGGTTGCAATACAACTCCTTCATACTCATCTGTATTAAGAACTAGAACAGAAGCAATCTTTCTTAAAAAGTCAGACCATGTCAGAAGGACATACAAAATGCGTCTCCCTGTCTGACAAGGCACAACATTCCCCATCCCCTTCAGGTTCCCGTGGCTGAATATCAGGAACCAGGGAACTCAGCAAACAGGAGTGGCAAGGAGGGTGGTGGATCAGGAGAGTGGGGAGAAGGGGAAGGGTGGTAGGGGAGCAGTGCAGCTGGGTAGTGGGCCCCAGGAAAGGCAGCACAGCAGCTGCATTTTCCCATGCTGTTCCAGCCCTGGACCACACGCCTGAGCATGCCGCAAGGCAGGAAATTGAAAAAGGCTCTGGCCAGGTCCCAGCTTTCAGGTGCATGCAAACCAGGTGGAGGAAGTTGGGGAATTCACAAGGCAAGCAGGTAGACTGCCTGGGGCTTCCAGTGTGGTGCCATGAGCGGTGTCACACCAAACTAGCAGACCCAGCCAGCCAGGCTGCCAGCCTGTGCCTCCCCTGCAAATAGCCACAGAGAAGACAACAGAGTGAACTGAAGAAAAGGCAGAGAACGCTGCTGCACTGTTCCCTACTCTCACCTCACAGCTCCTGCCAGGCTCCCAATCCCTCTCCTGGGGAGACAAAGCAGAAAGGACAACAGCCAAAACCAAGTAAGCCCACTCTTACAGGAAAGGCAGAGTCCAAACTAAAAATGCAGTATTACTGGGCCGACAGTAATGGGGACAGAACTGAGGGGACAGGGTTTATTACTGGGCAGGGGGAGAGGGGGGCAGAGGTGGGGGGAGAGGTCCTGCACCAGGGGCCAAAATAATCTTCCAGTATCTGTGGGAGAGAGGGCAACCCTAAATTGTTACATACTCACACCCTGGGATGGGTAGGGGGAACTCAAACACAAGAAAGTAGTTTAAAAACACAACTCCGTTTCCTCCAGTCACCCTCCACCCCCTGCTTAATTAACAACAAACAAACAAGAAAACCACATTTCAAAGCACAGAATAAATTTTAGGCACACCAGATGGTCTGCAGAATTCATAAATAGGGTCATCATTGGCACTCCTGGCTGGGGGATGATCCCCAGGCCACCCACCCCTCAACTGACCTCACTGTACAGGTGGGGGGGAACAACCAGTCCCCACCTGCCACCCTGGAGAAGGGGGGGGATGACAATCCCCAACCTAGAGCTTGCTGCTGCTCTGGCTGGTCACCAAGTCACCTACTCATGGGCAGGGCCGGCACAAGGTTTTCTGGCGCCCCTTCAGGCCCCCAACCCCCTCTACACCTCTCCAGGCCCCTCCGTCCCTAGCCCCCACTCCAGTCCCCCAAACTCCTCCATCCTTCCCCAGCCCCCCACCCAGTCCCCATCCAGCCATCCATAATCCCCTCCACCCCTCCCCAGCCCCTACCAGTCTCCTTGTCCCCATGTCCCCTCCACCCCTCCCCAGGCCTCTAACTCCATCCATCCCTCCTCAGCCCCCCATTCTGACCCCCTGCTCGATCGACTCGTGAGTCCGGACCCCTACATTGCCACCCATGGTCTCTGTGTTCCCCCCTTACCTTAGCCCCTGATACAAAAGCCTGGGGCTGCCTGCGGGGCGGAGCACGGCAGCCGGCAGAGTGGCTGGATCAGGCCATGCTGCCGGCCGCCGCCGCATGTTGGCCCCTCAAGCCTGATCCAGCCACTCTGCCACCGCCGTGCACCACCACCATCACAGGCAGGCAGCGTGGCCGGATCAGGCCTGGGGCCCCTTTCCCGGCTCCTCTGCCCCCCTCCCCCACAGCCCTTTCCCAGCCCTTACCTGGCTGGAGGTCTGGAGCTGCACGGGTCACCAGCAGAGCCGCTCCTAGGCCAGGCTGCTTCCACCCTGGGCAGGCTCAGTCTGAGCATGCTCAGGGTGGGAGATTTGAATCTCCCCAGCCTGGCCGCAGCAGCAGACAGGGCGGAACAAGCGTTCCACCTGAGTCTGCCGCTTTGCTGGGCCCCCTGGAAGGAATGCACCGGAAGGAACACAGGCTCCTCTGCCATTTTCCAGGCTCCACTACCCGCCGCCTCCCCCCCAGCCCCTTCCCAACCCCCTTACCTGGCCGGAGGCTCGGAGCTGCAGGGGTCGCCGGCAAAGCAGCTTCTAGGCCGGGCCAGAACACTCCCACCCTGGGCACGCTCTGTCTGAGCATGCTCAGGGCGGGAGATTTGAATCTCCCCAGCCTGGCCGCAGCAGGAGTCTGCGGCTTTGCTGGGGCTCCTGGGCGAAACGCAGCGTTCCGCAGGGCTCTTCTATTTTTAGGGGCCCCGGAACCTGGCCCCTAAAAATTGTGGGCCCCCTTACTTTAACCACCGGGCTATGTTCCCAGCTGGCCGCGGGTAGCGGCACGAGCAGCTGGCCCTAGGAAAATAGCTGCGAGACGCGGCACAAGCGGCGGGCTGGACCAGGATTCGGAACTGACCCCTGAATCCCAAGAGGTGCAGGCCAGGCCAGCCAAAGGGCCCAAGCCGTGCCCCCCCCAACGTCTGTCCCTATTTCCCCATGCCCCCCCCCCCAGCACTTACTAGAATGGAGGGGAGTCAGCTGCAATGCTAGGTGACTGAGCTGCAAACTGTAGCTGGCTCGTTCCCAGCTCAGCTCCGCCTCCCCTGCAAGCAGGCTGTCTGCGCATGTGCCTGCTGGGGAAAATAGATCCGGGGCTCAACCTATTTTACCCGGGGCCGACGCCCTGTGAGCCTGACAGCAACGACGCCTCTGGCACTGCGGCCGCCTTTCCTCTGAGCTGTGGTGCGCCATTGGCCCGCGTCTGTCGCGTTCCGGGGGTGACATAGGAGCCCCGCGCTCGCTGCAGCCCTCGTGCGGTTCCCAAGCCCGTTGGAGGGGATGGCAGGAAGTAATAAATAATAATAAAAAGGGTTTTGGTTAGTTCGGCTTTTATATTGATTGTTGATCTTAGATACGAAGCAGCCTGGGGAGCTTCTACCTATAATACTGATAATTTGGATTCTTGGTTGTGACACTAAGGCTATGTACACAGGATCAGATTAAAGCACAACATGGCAATCGTGCTATAAAAAACACGTGATCTTTATTGCGGGATAGCACATACACATGTTGCTCCTTGTAACGCAACAGAATTCTTTGCAATTTCGCGGTGTAGCGCAATGAATTCTGGGCACCTATCCCATAGTTCAATTTTCCCTCAATCTGCGCGTGGAATTATGGGATGAAGGAAAGGAACGCAAAGCGCCATGGGTAAAATCTCAGTTTCCAGTGGTGCACTGTGTTCCCCTTGCGTCTTCCTCGTTGCCAATAGCAACTCGCGCCTATTTTCAACAGTGCAGTGACGCACTACTTGCAAGCAATCACAACAGCGACAGCATGGATCCTGCTCTGATCTCCACTGTCGCCTTCACCATTCTAAATACATCTCGGCTGGTTGCTCAGTAAAAATGAGCTCCGAGTCAGACGAGGATGCTGAGGAACAGGGGCTGATCGATGCCATGCAGAGCAAGAGCACCGCGTTGCTCAGCTCCTTCACTGATCATCTGCACCGTGCAACACCGTTTCTGGTCGCGAGAGACGAGCACCAAGTGCTGGGATCGCATTGTTATGCAGCTGTGGGATGACGAGCAGTGGATACAGAACTTTCGAATGCGGAAAGCAACCTTTCTGGAACTGTGTTCAGAGTTGGCCCCTGCCCTGCGACGTAAAGACACCAACATGAGGTCAGCCCTAACTGTGGAGAAGCGTGTTGCGATAGCTGTCTGGAAGATGGCGACTCCTGACTGCTACTGGTCGGTTGCAAACCAGTTTGGAGTTGGGAGGTCCACCGTTGGATTAGCCCTCTCACGAGTGTGCCGAGCCATCAATCGCATTCTGCTACGGAGGACGGTGACGTTGGGCAATGTTTGTGGGATTGTGGACGGCTTTGCTGCCATGGGATTCCCTAACTGCAGGGGAGCCATAGACGGCACACACATCCCTATTTTTGCTCCAGGCCATCTCGTGACCGAGTATATCAACAGGAAGGGCTACTTCTCCATGGTGCTGCAAGCACTCGTGGATCACAAGGGGCGTTTTACGGACATCAATGCTGGGTGGTCGGGAAAGGTGCATGATGCCCACATTTTCAGGAACACTGCTCTGTACCGGAAGCTGCAAGGGGGTACCTTCTTCCCAGATCAAAAAATTACTGTGGGGGATGTGGAGTTGCCCATAGTCATCCTCAAAGACCCAGCATACCCACTGATGCCATGGCTCATGAAGCCATACACCGGGAACCTAGATCGCAGCAAGGAGCGGTTCAATTACAGATTGAGCCGCTGCAGAATGACCGTGGAGTGTGCCTTTGGCCGTTTAAAAGGGCGCTGGTGATGTTTGTATGGGAGGCTGGACTTGGCGGAGGACAACATCCCTGCTGTGATTGTGTCGTGCTGTGTCCTTCATAACATTAGTGAAAGTAGGGGAGAAAAGTTTTCCCCAGGGTGGGCTATGGAGGCACAGCGCCGCGAGGAAGCATATGAACAGCCAGCCACTAGGAGTATTAGGGTGGTCCAAGGAGAAGCTGCTCGCATAAGGGAGGCACTCAGGGACCATTTCAGTGATGCCCTCCCCTAGTTAACTTCCAGGACGCATCAGGTGCACCTTATGAGATTTTCAATGTGTATAAATAAAGGCACTCTTCAAATTATTTATCACTGTTTTTATTAAAACCTAAAGGGGGGGGGGTTACAGGTGGGTGTAGCTGCGGGTCTCAAAAAAGTAGCTCTGGGGGGGACTGGATGTTGCAGTGTACCGGGGGGATGGGAGGCCTTCAAAGAAATTCTTTGAAGGACTACGGGGTGCGGGAAGCAGACACGGCTGAACTGTATGGAGTGGAGCCCGTACATTAATCGCCTGGGACTGCAAAGCAATCATGCTCTTGAGCAGTTCTGTTTGCTCCTTCATCACGCTTATCAGTTCGTCCCTGTGTTTCTGCCTCCTCTCTTGGGATTCCTCTCTCCAGGCTCGATTCTCCCTCGCGGATTCCTGTGCTGTTGTCAGCAGGTCCTGAAACATATCCTCCCTGTTTCTTCGAGCACGCCGCCGAATGTTTCTCATGCAGTCAGCTGGGGTAGACACCGGCCTTGGGAAGGTCAAATCTAAAAAATAATAATAATAATAATAATAATAATAATAAAGCTGTTGTTAACACAGAGCCTAGATAACCAATGTAACCTTCCAGTAGCACATTCCACTGGAAGGTGCAGGGCAGTCAACATCCTATGCTTCGCTGAAGCGGACAAGGTACGTCCTAATAGAAAGCTTACTGGGGGCTAACATTCTGCACAGGGCACACAGATGGAACCCGATATCTCTCTCCTCAGAGTGCCCCTGCCAGCTAAAATACATATCCTACATGCCACCGGTTGCAAGCCAGGACCGTATGCTGCTGCACTGTGTGCTGCCATGGTTCCCAGGGCTGTGCTTTGTAGCTGGCGAGCCAGAGTATCCATCTTTGGGAGCGTAGACACAAATGCTCTCCCATCTAACCTGAGTAGTAGGCTCTGGAGGTGCATTGAGGAAACCTTTACTGACCTAAGTACAGATGATTTTTTGACAATCACTGCTTGTCTTGATGCACTTCTAATGAATGTAGAGTAAAGAGCGTGCACAGCGGGCACCGAGACAGCAAGCACGCCCACCCCGGACAATGATATTTTAGCAGGAGCCATAGCTGCACGAAAGAGAAGCTTACCGGAACCCCCCTCTGCCGCCTCAGAGGACACGCTGCAATTCATGTCTTGGGTGGACGTCTCAGCGGGGGTGCAGAAGAGCTCCTGGCTACACGCTGTTGCGCTTTCCTCCAGGTCATCCTCCATCTCCTCCTCCTCATCGATCACGTCCTCATCCTGCTCTGGTCTCGCATTCACTGGATGAGGGGGGGCCGATGTGTCCACGGGACTCTTTGCAGTGGTTGTGGGGTCCCCACTGAGGATGGCTTCTATCTTTATAATACCTGCATGTAGCAGGCGCTGATCCCGAATGGCGGTTTGCCTCCTTCGCTCGGTGATAGGTTATTCTTAGCTCCTTCACCTTTGATCTGCACTGCACAGTGTCTCTATCATAACCTTTCTCTGACATGGCCTGAGAAATTATGCCAAATGTATCATAATTTCGCCTGCTGCCGCATAGCTGCACCTGCACAGCGGACTCTCCCCAGATGCTGATCAGGTCCAGCACCTCTGCTGTGCTCCAAAGGGGTGCGCGTTTTCCACGACGGGCCGCCATTGCTACTGATGATCAGAGCTGCACTCCACTCCACGAGGAAGAGAACAGGAAGTGAAACAGATGAGAAATTTGAAAATCCCGGGAATCTGATCAGGGCGGGGACTGTTCCGTCACGGCCACAGAGCGGGGGTGGGGGTGGGGGGAAGACCAGAGAGGATGACTTTGGAATGCTGGGACAGTTCCGGAGGCCAATCATTGCGTGATAAGCATACACACGAGTGGAAAGGCGCAACAGCAGTTCCCCGTTAACTGCTATCACCCTCGTCGAGGTGGTTTTTGTATTGCGCTACAACAAGGCAGTTAACGCGCAACAGCCCTATTGCACGTGTGTACGCCGTTGTTGGTATCGCGCGGTAATGATTGTTAATGCGCGATAAAGTGATCGTGTGTACAAGGCCTGAGTAAAGCTCCAAAAGGTGACCCGTGTTAGGCTAATTCAGCAAAACAAACGAGTCTGCGCAACTCAGATGCTGTCCTTAACAAAGGTTGCGAAACGGAGGTACTCAAACTTTGTCTGCTTCAGAGGAATCACTGGCAATGCTGCAGGGAGAGGAAGGGCTGTGACATAATAGGGTGCAGTGCAGCCTACTGACAGACTGGGTACCTTACAATAACTTGTTGGCAGCTTCTGAGTCACTCACAAATGGCATCCCAGCAAGCAAGTTATATGCCGTATGCCTGTGACATGTGTTACTGCAGTCTGCCACCCACACTTGGTTTACACTTTAGTTTTCTAGAACCTTGGTTATGGAGCAGCATGATCCCAACACACTCAGATTCCCACATTTTCTCCCAGAGCTGTATGTCATGTATTGCCTAGTCCTCTCCTGGACAATCCAAATATATTAAGTCCCTTATTCTTTTAAGAGAATACTTTACACCAATTTAGCACCTTCAGTGGAGTCATCCAGACACTTTAACTGAAACACAGTGGATTATATAAACAATACAAGTTTATAAACTTTAAGGAATTGTAACCAATGATGTGTAAAAGTCAGAAATGGCTACAGAAAAATAAAAATGTTGCTTTCTAGTGCCAAACTTAACAAATTATATAACAAAGTAAAGTTTCTTATCACATACTTCCAACATCATTAATGACCAAACTTTCATGTCAACCTATCCCACAGAGCCCCATGAGTGTTACCATGATCTTTTCAGATGCAGAGAATGAGATAAGCGGAAGAGGGGGGGGAGTTCGTTTGTTGGTCCCTTCATTTTATAGTTTTAGTCCCTCTTTGAAAAGCATTTCCAGGTTCCAGCTGAGAACTAAGAGATGGGTGTCTGGTGGAAGAAGAGGACCTCATGCTGTTTATTTGCTGATGTGCAGATCTCTTCCTCCTTTCCCCTTCTTGCCAATGATTGGCTACTTGAAAGATGATAGTTGGCCCATCAGTTTTGCTGATATCTGGCTGGAGCATCAGCTTACTCTGTTTTTGAGAAAAAGGTTTAGTCACTCCTTGGATTTATCTGGAAAACACTTCAGTCATGATTTCAGCTTATGTTCATAACTTTTTATGCATCACGTTGCTCCATGCATTTTTTGCCCTGATATTACTGATCAGCAAGTTGTTTTCAAATGATACCTCATAAGGCATGCCATGTACAAAGATTATTACAATAGGGGGTAAAGTGTAAATATAGGGGAGCATTCTGTCATGGGGCACCTGTCTATATCAACCAACAGAAAATAGACAATGAAAAAAGTAGAGAACATGCATGATTTGCAGTATGTGCTGAGTATTTTTATTCATGAATATCAAGTTCACTTCTCCCATATATAAGCAAATATTAAAATAGGTAGGAGATACTTATGGTAAATTTATTGTCACTACCAATCTCAACACTTCCATTTGTTGTAGTAATATACAACATCAGAGTGGCCCATTTAAATTTTCTAAGGTAAATTATTTACTGTTTCTGCACTTCTTTTGACAGATTCTTACATGTAAAACAAAGGATGAACATGAAGAAGCAGCCAGTTAGCATTAACCACCTGTGTTTTAGTATTACACCTTTCACTGAAGCCAGGTCTGTACTAAAAAAAGAAATAACCACACAACCAGATTTCCATTTTTCTTTTACTTTTGTCACAAAATTATTATGTAATGCACGGTTCTCCATTTTCTGACAATTAACAAAGGACCATTTTGTTAAGACAAAAGATTACTTAGATCAGTAACTGGTTAAAAAAGAAATGAGGTTAAGAATAAATAGGCAGTTTTCACAGTAGAGAGAAGTAAATATCAGGGTCCTCTGAGGATCTTTACTCGGATCAGTGCTGTTCAACATATTCATAAATGATCGGGACCAAGAGGTAAAGAACAGGTGACAATACAAAATTACTGAAGATGGTTAAGTCCAAATCTGACTGTGAAGCGCTACAAAGGGGTGACTGGCAGATTAAATTAAATATTGATAAAAGTATGTAATCTAAACTATACATACAGAATGGTGGGCTCTAAACTGTTACCACTCAAGAAAAATATATACAGATAGGAGACCCTTAAAGGATCAACAACTTCTTTTCTTCCTGCCACAGGACAAGGACACATCTCATTCAGTTGTGATGAGCACATTTTTTCTTCCTTTGCCTGTTTTGCATGCAAAACATTCACCTTAATGTATGAATAGCAGTAAAGGGGAAAGGCCAGCACTTCATATGTATGCTGTTTTACATACAGTAAAACCTATTTATCTGCTCCCTAGTCAAACCTATTATACATGCAGCAAAAATATCAATGGTAGGCCATCAAAGTGGCCTTCTATGGCATTCTGGATTATTGCCAGTGATATTTAGTGAATTACCAAAAAGCAGTGCCAATGTTTGTTACTTTCATTCAAGTTTTGCATTAATGCTTTTCATTTGAGGTGGAAGATTAGTGTCTACGAACAGTTCACATAGAACACGTTAAAGAAACGAAAGTCAAATGAGAATTTGTAATAATCATCTGATGTCTATTTGGAAATCAAAACTATTTCTAAAAAAATAGAAGACTATAAAATGATTGGCAATGTTCTTGAGTTTAATACAGTAGGAGGTGAATATGTATTTGTTAATTATTTTTTATTTCCATATGCACAATGCTGAGTATTTGAAGTTTGCTGTTCTTTCTGAACAATGAACATTACTTTAATAGTCATTCATTAACTGCAATAAACTCATTTATGTGAATGTCACACAGGCAGCTCTGAAAGCAGCTGGCATTTTAATTGGCATGCTTAGTATTCAACAACTATAGTGTTATATGTTGTTAATTTTTTATTAGACCTTACTACTCATCTGCACATAAGCGGCCTGGCTACCATTCCTTTCAGTGGAAGTTTCTAAATATGCCAGGCTATGTGCTTTAATTGATAGATCCCTATAAAACAGTCCTGCAGTCCAGCATAACCACAGTGCTGTGTACTCCGATATCATTCCCTCCTCTCTCCAATCCCTGTCTCTTATCCATGGCTGAACCACCTGCATACCTCTATGTGGAGATTGTTAGGTTTGTGGCTACACTGAAATCACACTGAAATCAATAGCAAAATTCCTGTTAACTTCAATTGAGTCAAGATTTCATCCCATTGCCTCTGCATGATGGGAATCCCTTGTAGGAAGGTTTTGCCTGGTTTCTGTTCAAAATATAGCTTGGAATCCAAAATAGAGCTTGGAATCAGGGCTTACATTTTAAGGATAGACAACAGAGTCTTGTGGCACTTTTAAAGACTAACAGATTTATTTATCGCATGAGCTTTCGTGGGAGAAAATCCCACTTCGTCAGACGCTTTGAAGATAGGAAAGTTACAGAGTGGGAGGAAATAAATGCTATGTCATACACTCCCCTGCATTTATTTCCTCCCACTCTGTAACTTTCCTATCTTCAAAGCGTCTGACGAAGTGGGATTTTCTCCCACGAAAGCTCATGCGATAAATAAATCTGTTAGTCTTTAAAAGTGCCACAAGACTCTGTTGTCTTTCTACAATAGACTAACACGGCTACCCCTTTGGAATTTTAAGGATAGATAGATAAGAATAGTCAACCATTTTGCAAATTCTTTTTTCTAAAATAAACAGGCAAGAAGCTTATGTTAGACTATAGACATTTAGGCCAGTCTTTAAGGCCTATGAGTTTCTTTAAATATGTTGTATAACTAGCTAACTACAATGGAAGCAAATCAAAGAATCAGCTTGACTGGCTGAAGGCTTGTACTTGAGCTAAGCAAAGGCAAAAAGCACCAGAGGCAGCCATAGACTGGGAAGCCTGGAGTCATATCCACACATTCCAAACACAACAGGTCAGAAGGAGCCAACACCTGAAGAGCATCACACTTGTGACAACATTTACATTTTGCATTGTTTGGTCATCTTGGTAGCTATCCCTCTGCCTGCATCCTTAATTGTTTCTGTCTGTCTTGTAATTAGCTGTAATCAGTTAAGGTTGTGAGATATGATTGGGTGGAGGATTATGTTAAAATATGGTAGGATTGGTTCTTAAAATATCAAAGAAATGACTGGTTAAAATACATTATAAAAACTAAGGTAAATCAAGAAGGAGGAGGACAATTTACTGGAGGGTGGGATTTATTGGGGGGCGGGGTGAGAGGTTTGCTGGAGGGGGAATTTATTTGGAAGGCTGGAAATTTACTGGGAGGGGAAACATTGATATAAAGGACTATGGGGTCCTAATGGATGCTTGTGTGGAAAAGATCCCAATAAATCTGTTGTACTGCCTGCTGCTGGACTCTGTCTTCTGCTCCTGTCAGTGAAGCAAGAATTGAAAGAACTTGGGAGGGTCCTAACAGCTTATTCTATTCAATTCTTCTGTACTTTCTGTTGCAGATCTTTAGCTTGCAGGTTAGGATGACATTTGCTGCTTCTTCTGTTGTGACCTGTTTTATAACAGCTAGATCATGTTGTTGTCACACTTCTAAGTATTTTACATAGAGCACATTAATTTTTTACACCATTTATCTCATATAACTCCTTCCTTTGTACAGTGTCACAGAGATGAACATCTGCATTGGATTCTTTTTCAGAGGATGTTAG
>ML685772.1:11014513-11027205 GCA_007922175.1 Pelusios castaneus | reverse complement strand
AGACGCTTTGAAGATAGGAAAGTTACAGAGTGGGAGGAAATAAATGCTATGTCATACACTCCCCTGCATTTATTTCCTCCCACTCTGTAACTTTCCTATCTTCAAAGCGTCTGACGAAGTGGGATTTTCTCCCACGAAAGCTCATGCGATAAATAAATCTGTTAGTCTTTAAAAGTGCCACAAGACTCTGTTGTCTTTCTACAATAGACTAACACGGCTACCCCTTTGGAATTTTAAGGATAGATAGATAAGAATAGTCAACCATTTTGCAAATTTTTTTTTCTAAAATAAACAGGCAAGAAGCTTATGTTAGACTATAGACATTTAGGCCAGTCTTTAAGGCCTATGAGTTTCTTTAAATATGTTGTATAACTAGCTAACTACAATGGAAGCAAATCAAAGAATCAGCTTGACTGGCTGAAGGCTTGTACTTGAGCTAAGCAAAGGCAAAAAGCACCAGAGGCAGCCATAGACTGGGAAGCCTGGAGTCATATCCACACATTCCAAACACAACAGGTCAGAAGGAGCCAACACCTGAAGAGCATCACACTTGTGACAACATTTACATTTTGCATTGTTTGGTCATCTTGGTAGCTATCCCTCTGCCTGCATCCTTAATTGTTTCTGTCTGTCTTGTAATTAGCTGTAATCAGTTAAGGTTGTGAGATATGATTGGGTGGAGGATTATGTTAAAATATGGTAGGATTGGTTCTTAAAATATCAAAGAAATGACTGGTTAAAATACATTATAAAAACTAAGGTAAATCAAGAAGGAGGAGGACAATTTACTGGAGGGTGGGATTTATTGGGGGGCGGGGTGAGAGGTTTGCTGGAGGGGGAATTTATTTGGAAGGCTGGAAATTTACTGGGAGGGGAAACATTGATATAAAGGACTATGGGGTCCTAATGGATGCTTGTGTGGAAAAGATCCCAATAAATCTGTTGTATTGCCTGCTGCTGGACTCTGTCTTCTGCTCCTGTCAGTGAAGCAAGAATTGAAAGAACTTGGGAGGGTCCTAACAGCTTATTCTATTCAATTCTTCTGTACTTTCTGTTGCAGATCTTTAGCTTGCAGGTTAGGATGACATTTGCTGCTTCTTCTGTTGTGACCTGTTTTATAACAGCTAGATCATGTTGTTGTCACACTTCTAAGTATTTTACATAGAGCACATTAATTTTTTACACCATTTATCTCATATAACTCCTTCCTTTGTACAGTGTCACAGAGATGAACATCTGCATTGGATTCTTTTTCAGAGGATGTTAGTTACAGTGCTGTGTTTTACTCAAGTAATCTTTTATTCTATTTTTAGTGTTGGTTATAACATTAGAGTCCCTTCTTCAGGAGTCTTTTCCAGAGGAAAGGCCTACGAAGAGTTTCTTGCTGCTTAAGAAGTAACAGTTTAACAAGTTCTTCTAGTTTTCCCTCTGATTTATACTTTCATGTTCATTTTCACTGTGAGGTTAAAACTTCAACTGTTTATGAAGAAAGTTACTCATGTAAGGGCTGTAGGATAGGGCACTGATTCTCCTTTATGGACAATTTATTTGTTGTATGCAATGTTGTTATAGTCATGTCAGTCCCTGGCTATTAGAGACAAAGTGAATGTTGGTCCAATAAAATGTATTACCTCATGCTGCCCCTCCCCCTATGTATTTGTTCATATATTTCTTTTATTTACAAATCTCAGTGTGAACACCAGTAATAATTTAGAAGGCAGTGTGATATTGGTAGGCCAGATGCTAGCTCTTGCCACGCGCTACAGGCATTAGGTAAGAACTGACATAGCTGGATACCAGACTAGTTCACTTATATTAGTGTTGCTCAAAATATATATTGCTCTTATAGATTGTATTTAGTGCTTAGATTGTATAGAATGTTTGTAAGTTGCTATGTGCATTCATCTTACTTGCAATGTCTGCGTACCATGCTATGGGAAAATATGTAAATCTTGCTTTATATCTTTGAAAATGTTTATGAACCCAGATGGAAATAGTGTTGTCACCCCCTCCCCCATTCAGGAGAACTATCAAAATCAGATGGGCCATCAAGGAACAGCAATATGAAGGATTGGTTAATGGCTCTATCACACCTTGGTAATACTCCATTCAAGGATGCTCATTCTATGGATTTGGAGGCTGAGGCCTGGTCTACACTCATGGCAAAATTTGACGGCAGTCAATGAGAGATATACAAGCTACTCAATGTAGCTTGCCTGTCTCCTGTCAACCTCCTAACTTCTAAATAGTGCACCGTCCCTACTAAGCTGCCCTCCCATTGATGCAGGGTTAATCTTTTTGTGGGGGTGGACTAATGCTGTCGACTTCTGGATCAATTGAGTGGATCTCAACTACCGCTCAACAGATCCCACAGAATTGATCTGGCAGTGCCAATAGTGCCATCGTGAGTGAAGACATACCCTCAGTGAAGAAAATAAAACAAAATCTTTATAAACTGCTCCATCACAATGGCCTCATCTATCTGGGTCCCTGAGCACTCTGGGTGCGTCTACACTTGTAAATTAAGTCGACTTAAGCTTGCTTAAGTCGACTTAATTTACCCTGCGTCTACACTAGTTTCCTTAAGTCGACTTAATGAAAATTAAGTCGACTTTATAAAACCTCATTTTAGTTCGACTTAAGCCTAAAGTTTGACTTAGGCTAGTGTAGACATGGAGTAGCCCTAAGTCGACTTAGGGCTACTCCAGGACTCCACCACTGCCCTCCCTGCCGGGGGGGGCACAGGGAGAGCCTGGCATGCCCACCCTGCCCCATGCCCCGCCAGGGTTCCTGTCCCCCTTTGCTCCATTGTACCCATGTACAATGGGGCAAAGGCTGAGCTCCCCGGCACTGGGCAAGGGGTGCCCCCCCGGCACTATGGACCTGCCCTAGGTCCCCCTAGAAGTCGATCTAGGCATCCAGTGTGGATGCTCTAGGTCGACTTTGTAAGTTTCCCCCCAAAGTTGACTTTAAATTTAGGTGTAGACATGCTAAGTTGACTTAACTAAGTCGACTTGAAGTCGACTTAGTTAAGTTGACTTAGCTAAGTCGACTTAGCTAAAGTCGACCTAAATTTACAAGTGTAGACATAGCCTCTGTGTGGAGCCACTTCCAGCAATGTTTCTTCAGCAACTGTGCTACCATTCAGGGTCTTGCCTCCTTGGATTATCTCTCAGCCTTAAACCATAGGCAGTTTCCTCCATAATATGCAAGTAGCCCAAGATGGCAGAGTTTACTTGCTTGTAATCCTTCACCTGTTTCAATTCCAGATTACAGTATGCAGCCTATGCCGGACCCATCAGGTATGAGGCTAGTTTGACTGTCAATCCATCTATAACTAATCTTTGAGTACAGTCTTTTATGTGCCTTATAGTAATTTCACTTGGACCACATTTCCCTGGTTTGCTTATGAGAACATCATGTAGGTGAGTCCTTTGAACCAAGCCATTGTGATAAGTGGCAGCCCAGAGGAGGAGACTCTCCAATGAGTAGTGAAATCAGTGCAGGAGATGCAGTAGTCCCACCATGCAGAACGACACGCACTGATGTCCTGGCAGGCTAACCAGCAGAGGAGCTTCCAGGACTTTATAAAGAAGCAAGTCTCTGCTCAACAGCAGCTGGTCCAGAAAGTAGTGAGCTACATAAGCGGGAAAGATGCCAGGGCAACCGGCTGAGCTCAAGTGATGACACTAATGCTTTCCTCGGGGCTTTTGCAAGGGTGACTACAGCTGTCTGGGAGAGGGTGACGTGGGCCTCATTCTATATTTAGGGAGCAAGGCCCAAGTAGCCTATATGGCTTTATGAGGTGCCCAAGCTTCGGATTACAATGCAGTGAAGTCAGCCATCCTGGACAAAACAGATGAACAGATATTGGAGATTAGTGGGGTCATGGCACTTCTTTCTTGCATTGAATCTTCTATGCTACTTCCTGCAACCATGTGCTTTTACTCGAATCTGCCATATGATGACCCATTCATGCCCGAGAATACAGGCTTTTGTATAAAGAGTCTGAAAAGCAGACGTGGAATAGGTTGTACAGCTGTTTCTGCAGCTATCTAAGCAATGGCAGCATGCTGCTGAGCCCATGGGCATGAGTAAAAAGCACAATGCTTATATTCTCCCTTGGTATTATCATTATTTCCAGCTCAGCAGGAAGCTTTTTACTCAAGGACTGAGTTGTTTCCCTTTTTAGGAAAGAAACCATTGCAGCACAGAATAAGTCATATTAGACAAATATATTTACCATATATGTTGTTCTTGCAAAAGTAGCTTTGAAGAGAGCTGAACATCATTATATAGTATATTTTATAGCTTTTTATTTCCAAAGTTGGAACTGTCTTTGTTTTTAAACTGCTTGTCCTCCCAGCCAGCCACACACTCATGTTCCCGAGCCGTGGGGCCGGGGCGCGCGGGCTCAGCTTTCTAGCCCAGCCTGGGCCAGAGCTGGCGGGTGGGTTTGGGTTCCCGGCCTGGCTCTCCGCCCGTGGGCGTGCTCGGGGCTGGCTCCCAGTGCCCAGTGAGGGGATCGCGGTCCCTGGGGGGCAGAGTGGGTTGGCCCACCGCCATGCTCCCCTCCAGCATGAGGGGGTCTGGGGGCCCCACCTAGGCCGATTGGCCCTGGGACCAGCTCCCCACAAGGGACAGCCCTGATTATCACTGTAACATTGGTCTAAGCTGCACATAGAGATAATGTGTTTTTCCACATTGGGAAGGTCTGTGGCCATAATGAAAATATCACCAAAATCCTTGTTTTTGACAGCTGTGCTGGGAAGTATGGGATAGGTGCTGCAGATACTTCAGACTACACTAGTAAAAACATGGTTGCATGGCATATTTGAGTTGTTATGGGTACATGCTATGGGTTTTTCGCCTTCCTCTGTAGCACAGGGCTTGGCTCACCTCCTGGTGAATTCTCTATCTTAAAGTCCTTAAATCATGATTTAAGGAGGTAAATAACTCAGTCATAGGTTGGTGGCCTATTGCGGGAGTGGGTGGGTGAGGTCTCAAGGCCTGCATTTTGCAGGAGGTCAGACTAGATCATCATACTAGTCCCTTCTGACCTTAAAGTCTATGGCTCTGTCTACACTGGCAAGTTAGTTTGAATTAAGGAGGCTTAATTTGAACTAACTGAAGCCATGGCTACACTAGGCTTTAGTTAGTTCAAATTAAGGGCTTCCTTAATTCAAAACTAATAAGTTTGAATGGGGTATTTGAACTAAGGGGTTAATTTGAACTAACTAGTTTGAATTAATCAATGTGGCCATGTTAATTCAAACTAATTTCTTAGTTCGAATTAACCAGCCATTGAAATGAATGGGGATCGCTAATTCGAACTAAGCAACTGCTTGCTTAGTTCAAACTAACATTCCAGTGTGGCCATGCTAGTTCGAATTAAGCTAATTCAAACTAACTAAAATTAGTTAGTTCAAAATAACTAATTTTAGCAAGTGTAGACATAGCCTACGAGTCTATGTAGCTGTTACAAAGCCAGGCCATACAATCATAGATTTCATCCAGTCAGCATCCCTGCAGCCATGCACTTGACTGCTATAGATGAGCCCTATATGCTATGTTCAATCCTGGTTTAACAAGGAGAACAGATCAAGGGGAATTATCCCTCTTGGTTGGAAATTCCAAGAGAAACTTCACTTAATATACAAGAATCATGCAGGAAATGTACAACAGCTACAAACAAAACAAAATTATTATTTCTTGCTCCTCCTGATATTACAATTCATTTTATAACAGAAACCATTTCAAAAGTTATCACACAACAATTTCATTTCAGGTATACTTTTCTGATTTTGCAGTTACCCTTCCTAGTTCCAGATGCATTGTACCTATCCCCAAATTTCTCATATTGTACAGCTATAACCTTAGCTTTATGATGCTTTATCCTAAATGTTTTACTTTAACTTGCAAGTATTTTTTTTTTTCTAAATTAGATGGTATTTTCCAGTAAACTTTCACTTTATTCAAATCTGTCACAGGGCAGCTGGTCCCTTTAAATAAAGCAGGTCTAGCTCTCTTGTGCTATAACAGGTGGTCTTCATCTGACCAATTAGAGGCAGGGCAGCACATAGGGCTATAAAAAGCCAAAGGAGGACAGTTTTGAAGGGGAAGCTCACTGTGTGACTGATGACAGAATTTCAACCACCATATAATACAGGGGCTAATAGCAGCAGCTAATGTACTCAAGTATGCCAAAACTAAAAATTCACTTCCTTAATGGAATGAGTAGTGCAAAATGGCAATTAAAGAAATGAAGAAAGTCTATAAGAAAGTGAAAGATACAATGTACAGCAAAGATCTAATGAACTAGAAAAGAAGTAAGGCAATAGTCAGAGATCCCTGGATACATGATGGAACTGTGGGGCCACTGTGCACCCCTAACTCTCCAATCTGGGCTGTCTCTTATAAGGCTGTGCTAGTGACAAACAGCAAACACCTCTAGGTGCTGAGGTCACTCAGGCAACAACATGCAGGGACACACCCAGTTAAATTGCATGAACGCTCTCCAAGCCATTCATGAATGGGGTGGTCCCAGAGGATTGGAAAAAGGCAAATATAGTACCTATCTTTAAGAAAGGGAAAAAGGAGGATCCGGGGAACTACAGACCGGTCAGCCTCACCTCAATCCCTGGGAAAATCATGGAGCAGGTCCTCAAGGAATCCATCCTGAAACACTTGGAGGAAAATAGAGTGATCAGGAACAGTCAACATGGATTCACCAAGGGCAAATCGTGCCTGACCAACCTGATTTCCTTCTATGATGAGATGACTAGATTTGTGGATGCGGGAAGAGCCGTTGACATGATATACCTTGACTTTAGCAAGGCTTTTGATACAGTTTCCCACAGCATTCTCATCGGCAAGTTAAGGAAGTATGGGTTGGACGAGTGGACCGTAAGGTGGATCGAAAACTGGTTAGATCAACGGGCTCAGCGGGTAGGAATCAATGGCTCGATGTCTGGTTGGCAACCGGTAATGAGTGGAGTGCCCCAGGGGTCGGTCCTGGGGCCGGTTCTGTTCAACATCTTCATTAATGATCTTGATGATGGAATAGACTGCGTGCTTAGTAAGTTTGCGGATGACACCAAGTTGGGGGGGAATGGTAGATACTCTGGAGGGCAGGGACAGGATCCAGGGAGACTTGGACAAATTGGAACACTGGGCCGAAAGAAACCTCATGAGGTTCAACAAAGACAAGTGCAAAGTCCTGCACTTAGGACGGAAAAATCCCATGCACTGCTACAGGCTGGGGACCGATCAGCTAAGTAGCAGCGCTGTAGAAAAGGACCTGGGGGTTATGGCGGACGGGAAGATGAATATGAGCCAACAGTGTGCAGTTGTTGCCAAAAAGGCCAATGGCATATTAGGCTGCATCAGTAGGAGTATTGCCAGCAGATCGAGGGATGTGATAATTCCCCTCTATTCGACACTGGTCAGGCCGCATCTGGAATACTGTGTCCAGTTTTGGGCTCCCCCCTACAGAAAGGATATGGACAAATTAGAAAGAGTCCAGCGGAGGGCAACAAAAATGATTAGGGGGCTGGGGAACATGACTTATGAGGAGAGACTGAAGGAATTAGGCTTATTTAGTCTACAGAAGAGAAGACTGAGGGGAGATTTGATAGCAACCTTCAACTACTTGAAGGGTTGCTCCAAAGAGGAGGGAGCTAGGCTGTTCTCGAGGGTAACAGAGGACAGAACAAGGAGCAATGGTTTCAAATTACAGCTGGGGAGGTCAAGGTTGGATATTAGGAAAAACTTTCTCACTAGGAGGGTGGCGAAGCATTGGAATGGGCTATCTAGGGAGGTGGTAGAATCTTCATCTTTGGAGATTTTTAAGGCTCCGTTAGACAAAACCCTGGCTGGGATAATTTAGGGGGAGTGGTCCTGCTTTTTAGCAGGGGGTTGGACTAGATGACCTTGTGACGTCCCTTTCAACCCTATTATTCTATGAACAAGACAGAGAGTGAGACCAGCAAATCCCCCCAGCCTGCATCCCAGAAATGTACCATCCTACACTGCTCAAGATATTCTCTTGAATAATGCAAGGTCATTAATGAGTTTGCCACTCTGTCAAAGGAGACTGGACATGCCCCAGCCTTGTAATTAGAGTAGATTCCCCAAGCACTTTAGACATACTAGTAAGGAAAACACTTATTTTTAAGTTTATTAACTACAGAAAGATAAACTAAGTAATTATAAGTGGTAGGCGTAGAGGTCGGCGATGGCTACATAAGAAAAATAAAATTGAAATTAAATTCTACACTTCATCAGAATAAGCAAGATACTAATCAAGCAGTTTCTCACCCTATTATTAGGCATTATAAGCAGTTCAGAGTTCTTAGTACACAAACTGAATTCCTTGGTCAACCTGGGCCCAGTCTCCCCAGTTCAAAGTTTTTTCAGATGTTTTTGTTGCCTTCAGGAGGAGAGTGGCCCTCAGCTAATGTCAGAGACTCCAATTTATACCCTCCAATCTATGGACATGTAAAGATGCTGTTTTAAACATGCAATCAGAGATCACATGTGTCCCCTGATGAGTCACTGTTTCTGGGTCAACATCAAAATCAGAATGTAAAAATTACATGTAATACGCTCACAGGAACTACAAGTTACACACAGTGCATCTATTACAAAACACATAAGCACACTACAGATAGCTGCTATTGAAATGCCCATTACACTCCGAGTGTAACTTTGACACAGAAAGTTAAGTTTGAGACTTGCAATGCTAAAAGTACCAAACAAACATAAGGGAATTGTTGGAAATTCAGTAGGTGACGACAGCAATCCGTGTTAGAACTCCACATGCCATATGAGTTGAAGTAGATGTTGAAAGACACGAAAAGCTAAAATGAAGTCAAAACATTTAGTCACAGGAAAATTACTTATGGATGCAAAGGTGCATTTCTAAAGGTGAATGTAAATTTGTTTTACAAACAAGGGTAACAAAAGAGACAACAGGATAAAAGGGAAGTGTAACAGTAGATGAAAAATGGAGTCAGTCTTGTCAAGGATATACAGGTGGGTGCAAAAAAGTAAGAAGACAGGAACACTAGGACAGCATATTGTATACTGGAATGACAAAACTAAAAAAATTATATTCTGATTAATTATTTTAGCCAAACTAGTAGCAATAATGATAGCATTAAGCTGAACATCCAGCAGCAGCAGTCATTTTTTTCAGATTCAGCTTCAGGCCTTATGATGATAAAGAGTTTCTCCATATGTAGAAATGATTTAATCAATGAAATATGTCTAACAACAGAGTTAGTACACATGAGAATGCATATATGATCTGGATCCCAGACTGTAATGGTATAACTGGGAATGGAATGTTAGACAAAGTAGGTAAAAGCATTGTAAGAAATGACTGACATAGAAATACCACAGAGTAAATCCCAAAGAAGTAGCCATGTTAGTCTAGGTCAGCAAAACAAATAAGGAGTCCAGTGGCACTTTTAAAGACTAACCAATTTATTTACCACATGATCTTTCATGGGAGAAAATCTCAAAGTAGGGATAAATAAATTAGTTAGGCTTTAAAAGTGCCACAGAGCTCTTTGTCCATTGAGTAAGTCAGAAATCAAAAGCTTACTACAGAAAAATAGGGATAGCAAAAAAATCTGAATTAAAAGATGAAACATTTTTGAAGTGTGCGCTAGGGTTGAAGATAATGCCTTTTTCAGGGCCCAGACAAGAAAAATTAAGTGATTTTGTTTACAGTACTAACTGGCCATTGTATTTTAAACAAAAATCTTGTTAGAAAAATAAACAAAGATAGACTATGTGAGCACTGTAAAGAAGAAACCACTGCTCACTGTTATGGTCATGTAAGGGTTTTGATAAAAGACAGGAAACAAAAGTTATATTATGTTATGTAGTCAAAATATTGGGAAAATGGGGTAGTACTAGAAAGGCATTACTTCATTACCTGAAAGTAGAGTCCTGCACGGATTATAGCCGGTAATGACTACAGACCATGCAGTCAAGTCTGCTTTGCCTTAAGGGAAAAAATAGAGGGAAGTAGAAATAGCTGAGAATCCCCCTGGGAGGGAAGTAGTGAGAGCCTGCTGGGGAGAAGAGTGTCTGCAAGGAGGAGGCTTGCAGTGTTATTCAATGAAAAGGGCAAGGAAAAATCCTACATGAGGTCCTGAATCAGGAAGGAGTGAGAGGCTGTAGGTCAGGCAACCAGCCCTCCACAGCTGGGTGCCTGGTCTGTCTCTTAGTCCCTGGCCCCTCAGGCAGGGCAGGCAGGCAGGCAAGCACACTGTCCCTGGCCCCTCAGGCAGGGCAGGCAGGCAAGCACATGGTATAAACAAACTGGCACTTAAGTCTCCAGTTCAGGCAGGAGAGACTCACCACCAGCCAAGGCTTCTGGGGTTTTACCAGAAGGGGGAGGCAGGGGGACACAGGCCCACCCAACTCCCCTGCATCCCAGCCCAGGGCCCTATCCATGGCAGAGAGTTCTACCACAGGCCCAGTGGAATCCTCACCAGGGTTCACTGATTCAGGCTCAGGAATCACCAAGTCATAATAGGCCTCAGTCCCCTGGGCCACTTCCTGCCCCCACCCCTGCTGGTACCTGTTCTGGGCCCCCATCATCCTTCTCCTCAGGGTAGTCACCCAGTGGGAGGTCACAAAGCCCATCCACATCATCCACCAAGGGTAACTTCCCTAGGTCACAGCCAGCCTCCAGGGGGGGTGTATCTTCACTGGCCAGAGGGAGCTCCTCCAGGTTACAGCTCAGTACCAGAAGGAAGTCATTCAAAGGGTCCACAGGCTGTGGGGAGCAGTAGGTCCAAGTACTCTTCTGAGTTCAAGTTCCTGGGTGGCCAGTCTCCACAGGCAGTCCCAGCAGGGTCTAGTTGACCAGCAGATCTTCTTTAGAGTAGTGATCAGGCAAGTGTTGGGAAAGAAGCAGAGAGACACCCTTCAGCTCCCTCCCTCACACTGAGCTCTCCGGCTTCATTCTTATACTTCCTGTCCCACCCACCTGCTTCCAGCCTGATGGACAGGCCACCTCCAGCTCCGCCCACCCAGGTATAACTGGGCCCAGGCTGTCTATCTCTGAGGGGGGCCATACTCCTTCACTACAGAGGCAAAAGGGAAAATTCCCTGAAAGCTGTAACCAGGGCAGGCTGAAGAACTATTTTTGTGGGTATTTTCCTATGTTTGGAAAATAAAACTTTCTAAAAAGAGACTGTGTGTGTGGCAGTGGACCCTTCAAGGTTATTCCTTCTCCCTGAAGAAGTTATGGACATCTGAGACACACAACTAGTGAATTTCCAGGATTTTTACAGTTCTTGGGAGATCTGTGGAGGCATGTGGGCATGAATCCACAAAGGGAAGTGCCTAAATACATATGAGGATCTGGGCTGTGATCATCTATGTGAAGTCTCCATTTTTCTGTAGTCACCCTCATGTCCCTCTACACCCTTAATGTAAGTCCCACTACCAACATCCCTTGGAAGAAATCTCTCAGGAGAGGTCAAAGGCTTGTGGAAGGGAAAATTTATTAATATTGAACTGATCATCATTAATTTGCTTTACCAAAAGTCTTGTAGGTTTGGAAAGGAAACTGTGTTATGGAGAGTGTCCGTCTCATGGCCTACCCCCTCCAAAACACTGGAGCCATAACCATAAGGAACTTCTGCAAAAAGATTTCCGTGAGATAGGATGAGGGAAGGTCTGATGCTGCAAAGGATTTTGGACAGGGTTATACTGATTTCGTTCAGCTTTCACTGGAAAGAAAGGAAGATGCTATATCCAAAGTTACAAAATAATAATCACACATTATTCTATTGCTATGCTAACCTTATACAAGAGACACTTTGGCCAAAATACCTACAGTTAATTATTTTTCCTTCAAGTCTAATGCACTCAGCAGTTGAAACATATGACGTGAATTTGAGTGATAGCAAATGCAATGTATAGACTTCAGTAGAGAGGCTGGATCTGAAGGCGGCTTATAAAGTTATTAGGAGGAAAACCTGTAAATAAAATTAAATATAGTACATGCAAAGACTGGAGATAACGTATCATGGTGTTATACAGTTGCTTACCATACGATTTGATTGTATTCAGTGCTGGATGGCAAATTCATTCATATTGTTTTTATGTACTATTAATGTAATCCTTGGCTGGCCTGAGTGCATGCTACACTACATGAGGCAGACATTCAGCTTCAGGAGCCATCTAGTCACAACAAAAAAACTGGCACATGGTAAGGGTTTGGAGTTCGACTATTCTGTTCACTACTCTGCCTCTCTAAACCACTCTTTTTATTTACAGAAAGTTCCCACACATTGGACTTATCTGCATCAAGAATGGAGCAAATAGGAAAATCAGGGCAATGTGTAACAATGCATGCTTCACCCACATAGAAGCAATGTTCTCGTTTTATTTTTGAAAGACTTCTAAAAATCCTTTAAGTTATATTTAAATATAGGGTTAGCAGTGTCAAACTGAGTTACCGAACCTTTTCACAGAATGAACCACACATCATATAGTGAGATTGTCTGTTACCAAATTTGCCCATAAATTTGGGGTATGCTCATTTATTAGGGTTACTTTCCTTGGGGGTGGGGAGCGTTGTACTCCTATCAGTGTACTGCTTGTCTTACGTGTGTTTCTATATGGAGCTTACTTCTCCCTTCTGCAAGTCCCCTCCCAGTGGA
>ML685772.1:10996228-11014503 GCA_007922175.1 Pelusios castaneus | reverse complement strand
CCAAGAACACAAAGGAGATGGAAAGAGTCTGGCAACCACCTTGAATACAAAAGTTACTTTATTGCCAGGTACATAAAACTTATGAATAGTTATAAAAGGAAAGAAAAATATCCAAACAATTACAATATCAATAACCATACAAAGAGAGAGAAATGATCAAAGAGTTACAATATTACCCAGTTTCAATTGTAGCATTGGGGGAAATCTAGCCCAAGTGGATTACAAAGGTTAAATTTAGAGAGTTATATTTGGACTAAGAGGAAAGAGAGAGAAAAAAGGGGGGCAGGGAGTTGTCTCACCACTCAGTGCAGCTCAAAGGTACCCAGGAACCAGGCTGTTCAGCTTAGGGTCTGGAGTGCTGGAGACAGGCAGAACCCCCACCACGATCAGCAAGGAAAAGGTGATGTCCCAGTGGAACTGTTGCAGCTTTTTGGGTCCAGGCAGCAGAACAGATCCAGGCAGCAGAACAGATCAGAGTGATTTAGAACTAGCTTCTGATTCAGAACTTGGGTAGGGATTTTTGTAGGGAAGAAACAATAGTTCAAGGCAGAACACTAGAGTTGTTTTGGGATAAATAATGACTTAAGGGAGTATACCAGAGCTGTTTAGTTTAAATGGACAATAGGAGCTGATCATTCCTGGCTATGGGGGCATTCCTCTGAGGGAGCTCACAATGCAATCAGGCAGATTCAGTGTGTTGGATATCAATACAAGATCTATTGACTAGAATTGGTCTGATAATTGCTGAGCTTGGTGTGTGCAGACATGAGTTCATTTGTCTCAGGAGCAGAGATCTCCCATCATGCAGTGCTTCCCTGCTTTGCCAATCCCAGAGTTCAGTGCGATTCCTGCCTTGGAGCTTGGTTCTCCATTCAGCATGCTAATTCTGGTTCCATCCTTGATGCAAATGAAGTTTCTGTTGTCCATTCAGTATGCTAATGGCTCACATCTTCACTGTAGATGAGGCTAGGGGAGTTGCCCTAATTCCATCACCCTTGTTCCAAGGGGTTTAGGTGTGTCTCCCACTGCCTGGTCATTGGTTTTAGTTTCTGGTTCAAGCAGCGGCTGGGGGGTGGTGAGTCACAGAGGCAGGATACTGTGCCTGGTTCCAAGAACACAGAGCTAACCAGTAACATAACAAATTCCAAAGGGGTAGCCGTGTTAGTCTATTGTAGAAAGACAACAGAGTCCCGTGGCACTTTTAAAGACTAACAGATTTATTTATCGCATGAGCTTTTGTGGGAGAAAATCCCAGTTCGTCAGACGCTTTGAAGATAGAACGTCTGACAAAGTGGGATTTTCTCCCACGAAAGCTCATGCGATAAATAAATCTCTTAGTCTTTAAAAGTGCCACAGGACTCTGTTGCCAGTAACATAACAGACACCCTGTCCATTCATGATCATATAGGCTTCTTCCCACACAAGAAAATACAGTAACTGCTCACATGGAAAAGTAATATTAAGAAAGAAAACAAAGAGAATCAGCACTATATCAGCAGCCAGCTCTCTATGAACCACCAATAGCTCACAGACCACAGTGTTTAAGAACCCATAATGCAGAACAAATGCTTCCTTAACTAACAGAGATTGAGTTGTGAGTAAACAGACACTCAGGGAGAAATCCTGGCTCCAGTGACGTCAATGGCAAAAGTCCCACTGAGTACACTGCAGAAAGGATTTCACCCTGTCTTTTTTTTCTTTTTGTGGAGGGGGAAGGGAAGAGAGAAATGGACTGTAACTTTGTTCAGGAACGCTACTGCCTCACGTTAGGGAAAAATAGTCACTGTTATATATTAAATACAGTTAAACAATAGTTAATTGTTATGTCAGTCTGTCCAATCAGCTGGAAGTGAAGGAAGCTCTTTAAACTTACGATTTTCATTTCTCAGCTCACATTGGAGCACTTCTCACAAGTAGCACTGATCTATGTAACACAAAGGAAATCTGTAACAATATCTCTTAGACAGAAAATACTAGCTACTTGGAATGATATTATGATTGATGCTATCGTAAATTATATTAAATTTGGTTTCGCCTTGTAAGCACCACCACCAGAATTACTATGACTGATTTTCTGTTTTCATATAAAGTTTCAATTAGTCATCTAGAAAAGGAACAAAATATAAAATTAAACATATAATAAAAGTCTCTTTTAGAGCCCACCATTAATGTGGGGTGGCAACCACTTCCACAGCAACAGATTCTGACAAGTAGTTGAAGAAGGATCCTAGATAGTTGAGGAAGGTGCTTCAGAGGCTCTACACTAGCCATGAGTTCTGTTTCTTCTATTGACCGCTGCAGAAGAAACCTCTAATTCTTTTTCTAAACTGTTTTGTAGCACATGAAACGAAAATTCTGAAGCCTGTGATAGCTTAGCCAGATGATAAATGAACAGGAAGTCTGTGCTGACACACAGTTATCTGTAAAAATCAAAGAAAAAAGGAAATGATACAGCTTTTTGTTTTTTAACAGGTGGTGTACATTGGTGAATATCCAACAAGTGGCTGTTGACCTCTGGTTTGGGCAGTGAATTAATAAAACTTAAATTCATAGCCAGGCTGATAAAACTTCAATCTAGGTCATTTCCCACTCCGGTATGACACTGCATATATGATTATTGCCTTAGCTGCTGCCCTCCACCTCTCACACAAATAGATATCAACTCTAAATGTCTTATTTAGGACTTCCCTTTTCTGTAGGTTCCCGTGGTAACAGAAGGGGATTTTTGGTAATTTCATGATTAGTGGTTGTTCAAAAGCAATCAGAGAAAAAGAGGGTTTAGAGATAAATGCAGAAGAGAATGTGTGTGGAGAAAAAAAGTAGTTTCCACTTTCTGTGTGACAATGATATTCCAGCTAGTCATTAAACATGTGATCATACAAGATTCCAGAAAAGGAAATCACATGGAAAAACTGCTATCATGTATTGCTCAGCTGCAAAAACATGCAAATGAAAGTGAATAATGCATATGTCAGATAGCTCTGTTAATTCGAATTAAATGCAAAAAAAACCAAAGACCCTTCAATCCTAAAACAATTATTTACCTAACTTTACACACTGGACTTCTTATATGGGTAAAGACACTCAAATGCATTTGCAGAATCAAGGTCTTAAAGAAATTTAACTTTTTAACTGATTGTAAATGCACTGAACTCAGGAAATTCAAAGTTACGGTTCTCTAAGCAGCCATATCCTGTGCATGCATAGCATTGTATATGATTAGTATTAATTTGTACTTTAATATTGTGAAATGGGATAGTGTGTAAAATGCACTATTAAAGTATTTGGTCATATTTGCACTTTCTGTTTTTATCAAATAAACATAGAACTATACAATTACCTGTATGTTATAAAACATTATGCACTCATATCATACACAGGCTTTCTGTGAACTTGTATTAGCATTAATACACCTATGTTCAGGGAGGCTACAATACACAAAATGTAGCATTACTATTTTTACAATGATCTGTATGTAGAAAGTGGGTGTAGTTAATGGGAACTTATATTATTAGGAATAAGGAGTTTTAAGAGTAGTAGTCAGCAAGAGTAGGCCCAAGCCTGAACCAATTTTCAAAGGCCTTAGCATAACTCACCTTGAACCGATACCAAGAACTCAGACGTCACATAGAAGGTGCACTAAGAAACAATGTTGCAAAGAGCTCCCTGAACTAGCGTGTGGGAATCGTTGTCAATGTTGCAAAAAGTGTTCTCTGGCAAAAAGCCCCCTGAAGATAAGGTGTAAGAACGTGGGAACCGAAGGACATTCACATGGAACAGGAGGGGTTCGGGGGACTAAAACTGCATAAATACCAGCTTCGGAGACAGTCAAATCAGACAGGAGGCAGGACAGATTCAAGACGCCCAGAGGCTTCGACTTCTATAGCAAGTGGGGTCTGTTCCTCGCCAAAGGCGCGGTAGAGTTAAGACGCCCCAAGGTCTCGGCCTTGAAAGCAAGTGAGCTCTATCCGTAGCCAGAGAGAAAGGTCAGAACCTGATCCTTATAGGTGATGGGACTGGCATGTAGGCAAGAGATCATCAAAGAAAGGTTGGAACCCGATCCTCGAGAGTGACGGAACTGACACGTCGGTAAGAGTTCGGTGAGTAATCAAGTGAAATCACAATAGGCCTCGGTGAAGGCTGGTTCAAAGTAGCTACAGGTATATGAAACATATGAAACTTTAAATGGTAATTAAAGTCTTAGCACCCCAAGTCCTGGAGTAAGGGCTAAAGTAGTTTAGAACCCTGGTCCCCGAGAGTACGGGGGTGATAGGTATAAGGTTAGGGAATAAGTAGTTTAGCACCCTGGCCTGGGAGTACAGGTGGTGGTTAGACTGCAATCCCCTTTAAAGGTAGGGGCAATCGCAGTGTAATAAGAATAGCTTTAGCAATTAAACCTTTAATGCGCATTTACTTCTGTCTTTAAGACCTGCTGCAGCATAACAGCAAAACAGTGTAACCCTGTCATTGTTTTAACTGTCAAAGTTTGTTTATTGAATATTTCTTCTAAGAGCTTAAAGAGTTTAAGGCTCATTGTAACCATGGTGATCAACAATAAATATCTTCTATTCATAACTCTCCTGATTTTTTTAATACCTCCCTTGTCATTTTTAATTTTTCTTACCCCTCTCTCACTCCCGCTATTCCCCCTATGGGAACAGTATTTAGTCCCCTTAATGTTTGTCTGGGTTATCGGCTGGATCGGTTCAACCCTCTATTGTATATTTCTCCTGACCTCTGATGTAACAACGAAGGCCTCCACTCAGTCATTGAAGGATAAAAGTAGGGCTATTATCCCTATGGCCAAAAGAACCCTCGTCCCCTCGCAACCCTCGATGAATAACACCCCGAGGGTGGACGTTAAACAGTGTAGCGGATTGGACTGTACAATGTAACTAATTTATAATGGAGCTTAATACTGAATTTCCTGACACAAAGATTATTTGAACTAACAATGCCTTATTTTAACATTCCTACAATGCTATTGTCTTTCATCTCTTTCTAGATTTTGGTAATTTCCCAACATTTAAATCTTAGCAGTCTGGGAGGTATCACAGTTTTGTATCCCTGCTGAGCGTATCATCTGCCACACTAAAAACCCTATGAAAACTTAGCCTATGACTATTATTACTGCATCTTTCCATTCCCTGCTCGCTGAAAATATTCTTCAAAAACATGTTTGTTATTACTTTTTTTTATTCAGCTATCTGCGTATCATTTCCCCTTTCCATCTAGGTAGAAAATCATAAGTACATTAAGAGAAAATAATTTAAAAGAGTGTTATTTTAAGCTTATGCCAACAGCCAACCTTTAGGTTTTAGATTTTTTCTGTAAGAGTTAAGAATATCACAGATAAGTCTCATCCTAGGTTCACACAGACCCTTGTGTGGAATTGTGCCTTTGGCTGTCATTAGAGGCTGCAGAAAGGCCTTGACATGTGGAGTGGGCATTTAGCAGGATGTGTGGCTTAGTCTACACAAAGTTTTGCCAGGATAACTATGTTAGGAATGTGCAAAAAATCACATCTCCTCCTGGTCACCATAGCTAACCTCCTCTAGTGTAGACACAACCATGCCGACAGAGGTGCTTTTGTCAGCATAGCTAAAGTTGATTAAGGAAATGGTAAAATTATGCTGCAATCCCCCCTTGGTTTATGCTACATCTCCAGTAGGGGCTAATCCAGCATAGTTACACTGGTAAAGCATATGTAGTATAGACAAGCACTAGATGAGTTAAAGAGAAACAGACAAAGTCTTAATCTACTGAGCGGGGCTCTTTTCATTGAGATGGGATGGAGAGAAGACAGTGTGGACTAAGGCCAGGTCTGCAATAGAAGTGACATCAGCGCAGCTGTACCATTGTATCGCCTCTGATGAAGACATTGTATGTCAACAGGGGAACCCTCTCCCATCAGCATAATTACTCCACCTCTTCAGGAAATCATCTCCCACCACGAAAGCACCTGTGTGGACAGAACTTAGGTTACTGTAACTTACATTAGGAGAGTGTCTTTTTCACACTCCTGAGAAATGGAAAGATAGATTGATTTAAGTGGTTCTATATATCTGCCCTTAAACTTAGGCTGGCATAGCTCTGGCCCTCAGGAGTATGAAAAAAACAGATCCCTGAGGGCTGTAGCTATGCTGACCTAATCCTTGGTTTAGATGTAGTTTAGGAAGACTGAAGAATCCTTCCATTGATCTAATTACTAGTGCCCAGCGAAGCAGATTACCTACAACCACAGGACAAAAAACAACATTCTGCTGGTGTAGGAAGCACCTACACTACAGCGCTGCGGCACCACAGTACCAATCTTTTCTTTCTTTCACCCACGTGGCTTAATAGTAATGCAATGTAAAAAACAGTGTTCCTTACTCAATTCTTTCAAGTTGGTTTACTAGATTAAAAAATCAACCACATGCAATTAATAATGGCTTCTTTTTAATTTATAATTTTAATAGAAATATTTGGCATTCTCTTCTAAATACATACCCATTTAATTGCCCTGTGAATTTTGTGTCAGCTTTAATGTGAGAATAATAGCCATGCTGGGCTAATGTTAATTTTAGAAACATAAGTTCTTTAACTTTTTTTGCTGGTAAAAAAACCATTTTAGTTTATATTTAATAATTAAGAGCAGCTACTATCATTGAAAAATAAAGAAAACCTTAATGTATTTACAGCCAGTGAGGCACTTGGGGAATGACACTTGATGCCATAAAAGCTATTGTGAGGAACTTTAAAGGGACGTTGTTAAAATCTCATATTAGAATTATAGACAAGGAGAATGAGTTATCTTTTAATGGACTGACTTTTGTTGGTGAAAGAGAAGTTTTCAAGAGCTTGTCTTCAGGTCCGGGAAAGGTACACAGGATGGCAAAAAAACAAACAAACAGGTAGAAGAGATGAGGAAAGACTGAAGGAACTAGGCTTATTTAGTCTACAGAAGAGAAGACTGAGTGGGGATTTGATAGCAAGCTTCAACTACTTGAAGGGGTGCTCCAAAGAGGAGGGAGCTAGGCTGTTCTCAGTAGTAACAGACAGAACCAGGAGCAATGGTTTCATGTTGCAGATGGGAGGTTGAGGTTGGCAGGGCCGTCCCCATTCGCCCCCCCTCCCACAGCAGCCCTGCTGCCTTCAGCAGCGAGCCGAAGGTAGTGGGGAGGGGTGGGCTGGGAGAGCTATGCCCGGCCCCTGGGCTGGCCCTCCCCGCCCCAGGGTGGAGCAGGCAGGCCCAGGTGCGGAGCACGTGAGGCCCGGCCTTTGGGTCGGCCTGCCCCAAACAGCCAGCTCCTCCCCGCAGGCAGCCTCGGCCTCCCGGCTTGGGTCCGGGGCCGCAGGCTCCCTCCCGCAGGCGCTGACTCCGGCTCCACCCCCAGGTGGCCTCAGCCTCCAGGTCCGGGCCCAGTCCCAGCTCCCCCCTGGCAGGTGGCCTCCCGGCCCGGGGCTGGAACCAGCTTCCTCTAACCCCTCCAACAGGCGGCTGGGGCCAGAGCCGGCTCCCCGTGCCGGCAGCCTCGGCCTCCCGGCCCAGGGCTGGCTCCCTGGGAGGCGGAACGGGCCAATCGGCCTGCCACGTTCCCCTCCAGCATGGGGGGCAGGGGCCCCGCTTTGGCCAATTGGCCCTAGGCCCCCTCCACCCACGGGACGGCCCTGGAGGTTGGATATTAGGAAAAGCTTTCTCACTAGGAGGTTGGTGAAGCATTAGAAAGGGTTACATATGGAGGTGGTGGAATCTCTGTCTTTGGAGATATTTACGGTCCGGTTAGACAATACCCTGGCTGGGATGATTTAGTGGGAATGGTGCTGCTTTTAGCAGGGGGTTGGACTAGATGACCTCATGAGGTCCCTTCCAATCTTATGGTTCTATGTGTATATATGAGTTAACACATGTTGCAAGAAATCATTCCAGATGAAGTGGGTTGTGAACACCTCTACAGTCACAGAACTAACAAGAATTAGTCGGTTTCAGATTGTTTTGATGAGCCACAAATCCAGTGTCATTTTTTAAATCCATCATTTTTGGTGTCTAGCCGAATTTTGAATTGAAGTGCCCATGTTCGTCTTTTGACAGTGTTGTGCATTTGCCAGTGAGGACAAGGACCGGGATCATCCAGTGAGAAGTGCTTGGTCACTGGTGACTGGGAGTTTTTGCCTTTCATCATTTTATAAATATTATAAAGTTATTTAATTTTACAATAAAATGAGATCAAAATTTAAAACCCAAATGTATTTTTTACTAATGGGCTGGTCCTGCAAAGATTTGCATATAAAGTATGCCTACATACTCCAGAGTCTCTGCTAATATATGCTATAATGAAAATGCAGAGCTGTGTATGTCTATAGACAAATGTGAAACTGGAATAGGGTCACATGTGAAGTTAAAGTTCCAAAGGGGTAGCTGTGTTAGTCTAGTTCAACAAAAGAAAAAAAGGAGTCCTGTGGCTCTTTTGAAGACTGCTCCCGATTAATACCAATTGTGGGCACTCCATGCTATGGACAGTTGTGTACCGGGCAAAGAAACGGTGGAGGGCCAAGCTCGGGGGGTGCCGGGTGGGGAGGGCTGCAAAGTGTGGGATGGTGTGAGGCACCTGGGGGACCACAAATGTGGGCTTGGTCCCTGGGTGCAGGATTCCCTCCCTATGCCACTGACTATGGAACACAAAGAAGCAAAACTAAAGCAAATTAAACTAATAAGAGAATCATAGGCTACTAGGGAAGCACACCCGCACAGGATGTTAATCCAGAGCCATTTTCCAATGTGCCATGTGGGCGGCTAGGCTAAGGAGGAGGCAGACAGTCTCACCATCACTGCCAGTCTCCAAAGAGATTGGTCAATTTCATCAGCTCTCAGCCAATCCCGGCCACACAAGCGCTGCACGGGCACGTGGGCGCGGCCCTGGCCAAGTTCGGTACCGCCGCCTCCTCCCAGCACCCGCCCCCAGGAGATAGGGCAGGAACCAGCCCGCCCCGAGAGCCTCGCTCCGCCCACTAGGCGGGACTAGTGACCCGACCAGCTTTGTGATTGGCTGAACCAAACAGGGATGGGGTGGTACCGTGATAGCCCCCCCCATGTATAGGCCAGCCGCAGCTTTTCATGGCATCTTAGCGCCACCTGGCGGCCGCCTCCAATTTCGCAGCTGCGCAGCGAAATGGAGGAGCCGGGCGTTGCGGGAGGGCCGGCGGGCCCGGCCGGGGTGGAGGCCCCTACGCGGAAAGAAGACGGCGGCAGCGGCTGCGAGGGTCTGTGGGAGCTGCCCGTGGAGCGCTGCGTGCGGCGGGCCGAGTGCGGACGCTGCAGGTAGCGCGCGGGGAGCAGGTTCAGCTCGAGCCGGGCAACTGGGCCCGGCAGCTGCGCCCCCTACTGCCGCGGAGGAGGAAGCGGCGGGCCGCAGCTGGCCGGCCTTAGGGTTAGCAGGGGGCCGCCCCGCGCTGTCCGCGTGGGGAGCCGAGCCCCGCCCCGCCCCGCCCCGGAGTTGCTGGTGGCGAGGTCTCTGTCCGAGCTTCTGGCGGGGGTGGGTCCGCTTAGGGGCCGGACTCCAGCTGCTGAGGTGGGGAGGCGGGACAGCTTTGCCAAGGGCTGAACTTGGGAAGGTCAGGGCCCCTCTCCGTGCCTCGGTTTCCCCCTCGCGGATTTCAGTCTTCTGGCTGCTGTATATCCCACATCATCTGTGAAATCCAAGTACTTTCTCAACTTTTGTTTTAACCGGTGTCCTTTGCTACTTAGGCATCTGGCTTCATTTAAATTACATGGCTTCCTATGCCCCCCAGTAATTGAAACAATTGGAAAATAAGTCCGAGACCTGGCATTTTTCAGCATTTGTTTATGGTTTCTTAGCATGTGTAGGACTCTGTGGGATTTATTCCCGTTCAGCAAATGAAAACTACTTTAATGTCAACATTGATGGTTTTTGAGAAATGGAAAGCTGCCTGGAGTTTTCATCTTGGATTTATCTAGAAATAACTTTAAAGTGCATTTAATGAGTTTGAGGCGGTTTATGTGAAAAAAGAGTGATATTTTGGAGACCCATTGGAACAGCTGATACTGCAATAATATTTATTTCATTATCATTTTATATTGACTACACTTATGGTTCTTTTATTCCTCATTTTGGGTCTGTCTCCTAATTTTGTTCCACAGTGGAGATCAGAGGCATGCCTTTCTCCTAGCATAGAACAGGTCGTCAGCCCTGGGAGTTAGTCTCGATGCAGCTGGAATTTTTCCTTCTAGATTTGACTCTGCACGTCAATTCATATAAATAGTGTCATTGTGAGTTGACTGTTTTCTGGTTTTGTATAGTCTTTCACTACTGATTTATTTATTTATTTGTGCCGAGGCAGTCCCTGGAACAAATGAATGCAAAAAAAGATGCTTGTTCTCTTAGTGCTTAAATTCTCCCTTGACAATATCATTTTTGGAAAATATCTATCAACATGATTAAAATATAAAATGGCAATAATTTAGGTGCCTTATAATAATCTGATTTTGCTTTTAAAATTAATAGTAGTACATTAAATCTAAGTACATATGGTTATAGAGCTTTTTTATCTGATGTCTGTCCTGGCTTCAGAACCTGTTTGTTTAGTAATTCTGTGGACTGTCAAATCTTACTTGCTCTTCTTATTCTTTCTGATTTATTTTTAAAATGTACTTTCTAGCCTAGACTTAAACTATTTATTTTCTTAAAAGGAGAGAAATGGCATCTGTAAGGGAATGGTTCCTAAAGAGTAGTGCAGCAATTCTCAACCAGGAGTCTGGGGCTGAAGCAGAAGCCCAAACAGTTTAGCATCACAGGGCTATCTATGGTGTGGGGTCCTGAGCTATTGTCCTGCATGCTACACCCTAATGACATCCCTTTTAATCTACTGGATATGCAGAAAAACAGTTGCTGTGATGGAAGTGGGCCATGGAGTTTTTATAGCATATTGGGAGGAGTCCCTACTAATTAGATTGTTTGTTAAATTCATATCAGTGCTTTGTAGTATTCTGCTAAGTAACCTTCTGGAGGAAATTAGGAGTGATTACAGAATAAGACCTGTGGGTAATCTTGGTCTTTCCTACCACACCATAGAACATGCATTCTATTACTCTGTATACATCTTTTTCTTAAGGAAATTTCATATATCATTTTTTAAAAAAATTTGTGGAAAGCAGCTTCCTTCCTTAACTGATATTTGTGTTCAATAATACATGTTTAAAAACACTAAAACATCCAGTTTTCTCTTACAGTAGTTATAGATCTTCGTTTTCCAAGTATGTTTTATTTCAGAGACCTTCAACTGTCACACATTAAGAATCATTATAGTTGTCTGTGAACCCCTGTTAGTTTGAAGATGATTATCTTTCAGTAATATGCTAGATGATTATCACCAGTGGATCCGCAGGTGACTAATGAGACTTATCCAGAGACCATATCACAGTTGGGGCAGATATTTCCCAAAGGCAGAAGAGGATCTGGATTGTTAAATCAGGCTGCAGCACATTCTTTCCTTTTCTGTTTCTCCGTTTCTTGCTTTCTCTGTGGGATCTCAAAATATTGGCTTTCTTGCCACAAAATACTTTCCATTTTGGTCACTTGAGGTTTCCCATGAGTTTGTCAATATTGTACTATTTCGTGTTGGCTTTGAGGGTGTCTTTGAAGCAATTATTTTTGCCTGCCGCATGACCATCGACCATGACTCAGCCTGCCGCATGACCATGACCATGTCATTACAGTATTCCTTTTATCTATAGGGTATGTTAGTTTTCACTGAATTTCTGAAATCCCTTTCTGTATGTTATTGTGAAGCTCTTTATACCCAGGAGCAAAACTGCAGGTCACTTTAGCTTTGTTCTGCTCACCAGTTTTACTTCCTATTAGAGGCGTTCACTCAGTCTTTCTCTTCTGTTGACAATGACTGGTTGCTGTAGAATTTCTTGGGTGTTTCACCTTTTTTTTCCTCTGTCAGACAGTAATGCTTACTAAACGTTTTTCTTTGCTGATCCCTACCAACATCAGCAGTTAATGATAGATGCACAGCACATGTATTACATGTGCTACTTTTACTCTTGTTTCTGGCCGGTTGTCCTTCAACTGCCATGGAACCCTTGGCATTCAATTTGCTTTATAGACAATTTCTTTACTACTTTAAACTTCCCCATTGCTGCTTCCACCAGATTTGTTCTGCTATGGCCATGTCTACAAGAGCAAGTTTTACCAGTTGAACTTTAGTTTACTTACAAATATTGTTAGAGAGGGTGCACAGGTGGCTGCTTCTGTTGGTGCTGCACATCCTCATAGTGAGATGTTCTATTTGCAGAAGATGTGGTGCTCCTTGAGTAGGCAGTCCAGTGCCCCCGGGTCACCATTCAGCACAAAGCCTTGTGGGAGATTTTTGAAGGGCATTGTGGAATACCAGCACTGTGCCCAGCGACGTGTTGACCCTTGACCCTGACCTCCCATAAATTCCCTTTCCTCCTTTCCATAACTTTAGTGCCTTTTTTAAAATGCCTGTAGTTCCGCATGCTGTTTTTTGTTCTCCCCACTGGAATAATGGATCTAGCACAACTAAGCGGAATGCTGGTTAAAGACAGGGTGCACAATTTTTCTGTATTTGCATAACTTCAGTGACTATCACTTCCAGGACAATGGTGGTGGTGGTGGTGGTGGTGGTGGTGGTATAAAAAAGCAACTGAGGCCTTGTACACACTAGAAAGTTATTGCGCGATAAAGCCCTTTATTGCGCGATAAGAAGCCGAGCGTACACACTTAACTTACAGTTTTTGCGCGTTAAGAGCCCTCTTGTTGTGCAAAATGTAAACCAGCAAAACGAGCGTGGTGGGGGCTAACGCGGAATAGTTATCGCGCGACAGCCCGTGTGTGTACGCTTACTGCGCAATGCGAAACCTCCGGAAATGGCCCACAATTCCAATCCCATCCCTTCTGCACTTCCCCCTGTACTCTGTTGCCGTGACGTCATTTTTCCCGACCTCCCCTTCTGCCCCGTGAATTTTTGAATTCCACACTCTCCCTTCTGGCTTGCTGTTCAGTGCTGCTGCCTCTGTGTGCTCCAATTGCAATGTCCTCGCGTCGCAGCAAACGAGCTCCAGCCTGGACAACAGCAGAGGTGATGGATTTGATAGGCATCTGGGGAGAGTCTGCAGTGCAGTCACAATTACGTGGCAGCAGGAGAAATTGCGACATATTTGGACAAATTTCTCAGGCGATGATTGAGAAGGGGTACGAGAGAGACACTCTGCACTGCCGGGCCAAAGTGAAGGAGCTGCGGATAACATTCCACAGACCCAGAGAGGCAAACCGGCGCTCTGGGTCCGCGCCGGCGACATGCCGCTTCTACAAGGAGTTGGAGGCGATCCTGGGCGGCGATCCCACAACAACCCCTATCTCGACCGTGGACACTTCTGCGACAGCAGCAGAAAATGACAAGACAGCAGAAGGCGACGATGCAATCGTGGACGAGGAAGCAGAGGAGGAAGAGGAGGTGGACGGCGACAACGGAGCCACCGACATTGGGAGCCAGGAGTTATTCGCCACCCCGGCAGAGACAAGCTTCACGCAGTCTTTTGGCACTCCTTCACCTGAATCAGCCGATGGCAGCTCCGGTAAGTTATGTTTGCAGTGCTCTCTATTCTATCAACTACAGCTTAGCGTGTACATGAATATAAGGCATAGAGTTCTCCTTCTCTGTTTCTTCTTTTATGTGCATTAATGGTGTGTCCTTGTATTTTTGGACTTAAAAGAAAAGCGCATCAATACATGCCTCGATTGCCAAGTAGTCGTTCACTTTCAAGTCACTAAACGTGTACTCCAAATATCTCCAAATTCTTCTTTTGAAATTGGATGGTAGAGCGAGCCTTTGCCCTCCCCCATTCAGGGAGACTCTCCCTCGCAAGCACTGCAGCGGGAACCATAGCCGCGCACAATCCAGCTGCGTAAGGACCAGGCTGGAAGTCAGCCACATGCAGGAGATGCATTCTCGCTTGCAGAGGCACTCTAAGCAGTGTGATATCAGCTTCCACTGCAGCCATCTCTGACACAGGTTCCGAACAATCAGCGGCAATACTCAACTGTCCCGTGTACCTACTCACAGCAACCCGTCCCTTGCTTTGGAAAACTTGTTACATCCCCCCCGGTATTTCTTCACCCGTGTAATCCCGGAATGTGAAGGGAGAGCATCATTTTTTGCACCTGACCGTGGTGAGAACAATAGCGGCATTCAAACTGTTTCTTTTTTGCACAGGAACGGCCTTCACTGGACGGTGTACAGCTGCTGCTGACCGTCTGAGAAAGATAAGGCGGAGGCCTCGCAGGACCAAGGAAGATATCTTCCAAGAGTTGATGCATTCCCATGAAAAATCAGCGAGGGAGACAAGGGAATGGAGGCGGGTGTGCAGGCAGGACAGGCTAGAAAGCAGCACGAGGAGGGAGAAGCAGAAGGACGCCCTAATAGGCATTCTTCATGAGCAGACCAACTTGCTGAAGTCCATGGTCGGTCTGCTCCAGGCTCGCACCTCCCCCCCGCAGCCACATCCGCCATTCCCTACATCCACTCAACACTCTCCCCCCCAAACCTTTTTTGGAAACCCATGGACACCCATGGTATAACGTCACCTCAACCCCTCCACCAACTTATGTCGTGGAGTCCCACACCTACACCCACCTTTAGTCCCCCCTCCCCTTACAGCCACCGTTTCCTTTCTGTAATAGTAATAAAGTTGAGACATTGTTAAATTTAATCTGACTTCATTGTTTTTAATTTTTGGTATGCCCTGGGCGTGGGGTGAGAAAGAAGTAAAAAAAAGAAAAAGGAAGCAATCACTCTATATCTATTGAGTTTCTAAGGTAACCAATACATAAGGATAGCAGTGATTTATAATAGTAAAAGACAGCCTTTCAGTCCACACTCATGAACTCATTCTTCAACGCCTCCTTTATGTGTACTGCCCTAAGCTGCGCCCCCCGGATACCCTTTGTGTCCGGTTGCTGGTAGGCAAACTCTAGATGTTCTGCCTCCCTTGTCCAAGAGTTAAAAAATCTCTCCCCCTGGTTTTCACAAATATTATGAAGAACACAACATGCAGAGATGACAATTGGTATGTTGTCCTCATGTAGGTCAAGCCGGCCGTACAGCGACCTCTAGCGCGCTTTTAAACGGCCAAAGGCACACTCTACAACCATTCTACACCTGCCCAACCTGTAATTAAAGCGCTCCTTTGCAGGATCCAACTTCCCTGTAAAAGGCTTCATAAGCCGAGGCATCAGTGGGTAGGCGGGTCCCCAAAGATAACTACAGGCATCTCAACACCCCCCCACCGTTATTTTCTCTTCTGGAAAAAATGTACCCACCTGTAGCCTTTGGAACAGTCCAGAGTTCCTAAAAATGCGTGCATCGTGCACCTTTCCTGACCAACCTGCATTTATATCCGTAAACTGACCACGGTGGTCCACCAGTGCCTGAAGAACCATTGAAAAGTACCCCTTGCGATTAATATACACGAAGGCGAGATGGTCGGGCGCGAGAATAGGGATGTGAGTTCCATCTATCGCACCACCACAGTTCGGGAAGCCCAACTCCTTAAATCCATCAATCTCCCTCACATTCCCAAGGTTCACCATCTTCCTTAGCAGGAGACTGTTGATGGCTTTGCATACTTGTGACAGTGCTACTCTGACGGTCGACCGTCCGACCCCGAACTGGTTTGCGACCGAGCGGTAGCAGTCCGGAGTCGCCAGTTTCCATAGGGCAATAGCCACACGCTTCTCCACGGAGGTGGCCGCTCTTATTCTCGTGTCCTTGCGCCGCAGGGCAGGGGCCAGCTCCTGACAGAAAGTTCTGTAGCCACTGCTCATCATCCCACAGCTGAAGAACGATTCAGTCCCACCAGTCTGTACTCGTCTGCCGTGACCAGACACGGCGGTTCACACTGTGCAGCTGGTCGGCGAAACTGATCAGAATATCAATGCTGTTCTCAAGGCTGTCAGTCTCTGTGCTCGAGTCATCATAATCCTGCTCTGAATCAGAGCCAAAGGCATACTGCTGCAGAATCTGGGCTGTGTTCACAATGCTGAACGCAGCATTCAAGATCACAGCTGAATCCATGCTGATGCAGAAAGGGAAGTTCCGTAAAGACGGTCGTTTCAGTTTGAATTTCGCGCTTGTTGCTAGTGGCAACTGCAGGGAAGCGTCGGTAACAGAATGCACCATGGGAAATGAGTAATTATCCCATGCAGCATAGCGCGACCCTTCTTCTTCCCGTGATCCAAATTGCGAATTACTGATACGGGGAACTGTGGGATACGTACCCACAGTTCAGTTTGCTTTGCTGGAGGACTGCTAACAGAAGGGGGGGGGGCTCTGTATCGTTAGAGTCCGCCGAGTGTGTACGCGATCTTGTGCAACAACAACCATGGACCATTTATTGCGCAACATGCTTATTGCGCGAAAACTCAGGTAGTGTGTACATAGCCTGAGAAAACTGAGGAGGAGAAGGAATGGATGATGCAGATAGTCAATAAAAATTAAAGGCATTTGTTGACCAGCTTCAAATAGTGGAGTGGTGCTTTTGGGCTTGTGGGATGAAGCCAGTGATGATCAAAACTTTTGGTTGCAGAATGCCAGGTTCTTGGATCTGTGTGCAGAAATTGCCCTAGCCTTCCAGCACAGTGATACCAGAATGAGAGCTGCTTTGGACAGTAGAAAAGCAGGCGGCTATTGCACACTGGAAGTGTGCAACTGAAACCTGCTGTTGGTCAGTGAACAGTCAATTCAGGGTTGGAAAATCATTTTTGGGGATAGTTGTCATCCAAGTGTGCCCTGCTGCACAAGATTGTTAAAGGCACAGGAAGATAACATTCCGATGTGCAGAAAGAACAGCAAATGTGGACGGCGACCAGCGTGGCTTAGCAGGGAGCTCTGCGGGGAGCTGAAACATAAAAGGGAAGCTTACAAGAAGTGGAAGCTTGGACAGATGACAAGGGAGGCGTATAAAGATATTGCTCGGGACTGCAGGGATAATATCAGAAAGGCCAAAGGACAATTGGAGTTGCAGCTAGCAAGAGATGTGAAGGATAACAGAAAGGGGTTCTATAAGTATATCAGCAACAAGAAAAGGATCAGAGGTGGTGTAGGTCCCTTACTGAATGGGGCAGGCATCCTCGTGGAAGATGATGCGGAAAAGGCTGAAGTACTCAATGCTTTTTTTACTTCAGTCTTCACAGGGCGGGACAGCTCCCAGGCTACTACACGGGGTAACGCGGACTGGAGAGAAAAGTGGCCCTCGGTGATGGAAAGTCAGGTTAGAGAACACTTAATGAAATTGGATGTGCACAAGTCCATGGGGCCGGATGAACTGCATCCGAGGGTGCTGAGGGAGTTGGGGGAAGTGATTGCAGAGCCGCTGGCCATTATCTTTGAGAACTCGTGGCGAACGGGGGTGGTCCCGGAGGAATGGAAAAAGGCAAATATAGTACCTATCTTTAAGAAAGGGAAAAAGGAGGATCCGGGGAACTACAGACCGGTCAGCCTCACCTCAATCCCTGGGAAAATCATGGAGCAGGTCCTCAAGGAATCCATCCTGAAACACTTGGAGGAAAATAGAGTGATCAGGAACAGTCAACATGGATTCACCAAGGGCAAATCGTGCCTGACCACCCTGATTTCCTTCTATGATGAGATGACTAGATTTGTGGATGCGGGAAGAGCCGTTGACGTGATATACCTTGACTTTAGCAAGGCTTTTGATACGGTTTCCCACAGCATTCTCGTTGGCAAGTTAAGGAAGTATGGGTTGGACGAGTGGACCGTAAGGTGGATCGAAAACTGGTTAGATCAACGGGCTCAGCGGGTAGGAATCAATGGCTCGATGTCTGGTTGGCAACCGGTAACGAGTGGAGTGCCCCAGGGGTCGGTCCTGGGGCCGGTTCTATTCAACATCTTCATTAATGATCTTGATGATGGAATAGACTGCGTGCTTAGTAAGTTTGCGGATGACACCAAGTTGGGGGGAATGGTAGATACTCTGGAGGGCAGGGACAGGATCCAGAGAAACTTGGACAAATTGGAACACTGGGCCGAAAGAAACCTCATGAGGTTCAACAAAGACAAGTGCAAAGTCCTGCACTTAGGACGGAAAAATCCCATGCACTGCTACAGGCTGGGGACCGATCAGCTAAGTAGCAGCGCTGTAGAAAAGGACCTGGGAGTTATGGTGGACGGGAAGATGAATATGAGCCAACAGTGTGCCCTTGTTGCCAAAAAGGCCAATGGCATATTAG
>ML685772.1:10973274-10995828 GCA_007922175.1 Pelusios castaneus | reverse complement strand
GATGTGATAATTCCCCTCTATTCGACACTGGTCAGGCCGCATCTGGAGTACTGTGTCCAGTTTTGGGCTCCCCACTACAGAAAGGATGTGGACAAATTAGAAAGAGTCCAGCGGAGGGCAACAAAAATGATTAGGGGGCTGGGGCACATGACTTATGAGGAGAGACTGTAGGCTTATTTAGTCTACAGAAGAGAAGACTGAGGGGAGATTTGATAGCAACCTTCAACTACTTGAAGGGTTGCTTCAAAGAGGAGGGAGCTAGGCTGTTCTCAATGGTAACGGAGGACAGAACAAGGAACAATGGTTGCAAATTACAGCTGGGGAGGTCAAGGTTGGATATTAGGAAAAACTTTCTCAGTAGGCGGGTGGTGAAGCATTGGAATGGGCTATCTAGGGAGGTGGTAGAATCTTCATCTTTGGAGATTTTTAAGGCTCGGTTAGACAAAACCCTGGCTGGAATAATTTAGGGGGAGTGGTCCTGCTTTTTAGCAGGGGGTTGGACTAGATGACCTCGTGAGGTCCCTTCCAACCCTATTATTCTATGATTCTATGATTGTGTTTCTAGGTAATATGCAGCAAATAATAGAGATTTGAAAAGAGTGGACTTCCCAAACTGTGCTGGGGCAATAGGTTGCATAACCAAATGCTGTTCCTCTTGTGTCTGTGTACATAATCATGACAGTTACTTTTTCCATGGTGATGCAAACATTGGCAGATCATTGGGGATGTTTCACTGACATTAATGTGTGCTGGACAGGAAAGGTCCCTTTCCCACACACTATTACTCTGTACAGTCCGTCAGCATATGAGCAATGGTGACCTGAAGCTGCCTGGAGGAGCCCCCTTCTTTGAAAAGCAGAAGTCAAAAATTGTGACTGGAGCAGTCACCGTCATGGGGACAGATGCACCATGGGAGAATTTAGCTGGAGAATTTAGCTGGAGAATTTTTCTAGGTCTTCATCAGCCTCGGAAGCCATGATCAGCCTTGATCACTACTGTTTGCATTCTCTCTGCAGTTCTGCTTAGAACTGGTCCTACAGTTGATCTGTAGTTAGGCTTTACAGGTTCCTTCTCCTCACAGACTGAGATGATCCAGGACTTTTTGTTGTCCAAGGAGCATCATGAAGTTTAGCTGGAGCTCTGTCTTTGCACTGAGCCATATCTGTTTGCTTGGAAAGGTGGGGTGCTTTGCAAAGCACTCTACAAATGGGGGCTGAGGCCTGGTGTGTCTGTCACTATGACCATTGAGCTGGAAAGGTCAAAACTGTGCCCAGACAGAGGAACAGATGAATTGTGAGACTGTTTCTGGAGGGTTTTGCTAAGTGACACAGGTCATGCAGCATCTACACTGGCATTTTGCCAGCAGAAGTATGCTGGCTGAGGAATTACTCAGGGAGGTGGTTTTATTTCGGTCACTGGCTGGGATTTTCCAGCTTACATAAAATTTGAATGTGGACTCATGCAAAGCTGCTGTGACACAAGGTGGCTTCTTTTGACAAAGGCTTTGTAAGCTAGACCCAGACCTGTATTAGGTGTGGTACAGGGGAAGGAGTGTAGAGTAGCCACTGGTGTGGAAACTTGTTTTTGACCTTGCCTAATGCAAGTCTACATGACATAGTGGTTAATGGCATCCACTAGTGCTTTATTTATGTGAGTACTCACTTCACTATCACCAGAAGCTACGCTGATGCTGGGTGAGAAATCTTTCCCTGAATGAGGGGAAGCTAATGTAGACCAAGCCTGAAAGGATCTTTTACTTTGAGGTGTTTGTTTAAAAAAACAAAAACAAAACAAAACAACTTTCTTGCTTCAGGTTCAAGGCCAACTCGATGCTTGAGGTAGTTGGATAGAAGAAGGATTAACAAAAATTAAAGACCTAATACAAGATAGTTTACTGGCCACCTTTGATTACATGTGTAACAAATATCAGCTACTGCTGTCTCATAGTTCCTTCTCTCAACAGCGGTACTCGAGGATTCTTGCAAGGGTAGAGAACAATTGCTCTGTTTCAGCTCTCCCTATAGACATGTGGTTCTCAAGCATTCCAGATTACAGAACTTGTTACAGGAGTCTGATTTGACTTGCATAACCCAAGCTTTACCTCATTTGAAAGCTACTTGCTTACAGAACCAGATATACACATTGAACAATTGCTTACTTTCTCACTTTTAACATATAATTATAAAATAAATAAATTGAAATATAAATATTGTACTTAAATTTCAGTGTACTGGCAAATGAGAAGTCCTGTGGCACCTTAAAGACTAACACGTTTGTTTGTTTTATTGGAGGATTCCCTGTTTGTTTTGCTGACACAGTCTATCCCTCTAGAGCAGTATAATGAATTCATTGTCTGTATAAAATTTAGTTTATACCAACTTCTCTGGGGCTTTTTATGTAGCCTGTTCTAAAACTAGGCAAATACCTAGGTGAGTTGATGTACCCCTTGGAAGACCTTGGCATACTCCCAAGGATATATGTGTACTTTTAGTTGAGAACTACTGCTCTAGAAGACCATATTAAGAAATATGGAAACAAAGGTCCACTTTGCAGGAACTACTTATAGGTTGCTTAATGCTTTGCATTGCCTTGTCAGTCTGAGAGCTGAAAATGGGAAGCAAACTTAGCCTTATCACAACAGAAACCTGGGCAGCTATCTGGCTTAATGTGAAATGTACTTCACGTTCTTTAATATCTTGTTATGGAAGAACCACATAACGAAACAGGTACTACTGGATCCTGGAAAGTTTAAATCTAGATGGGCAGCAATTGTTAGAGGCAAACAGCCACATGCCAGCCAGCCTTTCACACATCCTCTTTACCTGTCTTGAACACCATATTCAGTGTTCTCTTAAAAAGTGTAATTATTGCTTCCTTTCCTTCCCCAAGTTTGTATATTTTAAGGGAATGGGATAACTTTTAATAACTCATCATTGGGAAATGAAGTGCAGTAACTATTTTAGTGGCCAAAAGGGTTATTTTGAGCAAATGGAAATCCGGAATTTTTCCCTCATACACAGACTGCCTTAGTGAGCTCTCTGCTACAACATTAATTGAAAAAGAATTACTCTGTCTAATAGAAATGCTTGGGGGAAATATGAGGATGGCTGATCTAACAGGAAACTATTGCATACTTTTGCAATTTAGTAAATTGCAATTGGTCTCCAACACTCACAGGTTGTGGTCTGTTATTTATGTATTGTATTTAGTTGCTTTAATAATTGACTTCCTGCATGACCTCTGCAGGATTGTTTTTGTTTTCTTCTCCCTCCCAGGTTTTGAAATTAAACTTGAATTTTGTTATTTATATGCTATTTCTATCTTGTGCATTGATTTTTATATGTTTTATGTATTTATACTTCATAAAGAAACAATAATAAAGTTAAAAATAAAAGAAAACCCTTCTGTTCTTTGACTAGACTTCTCCAGGAAAGACTTTCCTTCAAAGGGAGTTTTATTATATCTTTTTTTACATCCAAGAACTAGACTAACATGGCTACCCCTTTGGAACTTTACATTGACTATTATGAAAATAGGCTCAATAAATTAGAATCCAGCTTTGTTTTACTTAACTGATAACTGTCCATTTAACCACAATAAACTACTTCCTTGGATATTAAAAAGACTTTTGCACAAAAATTAGGGCTAATAATGTCATTAAGTAATGAATATAGGTGGACTAACAGCAAGCGTCCTGTAATAACTTGTGTAAAACAGATATTCTGAGGTATCTGGTAGATACTCCATCTCAATCCATTTGCCCCCACTTCCTTTAATCCTTTGATCTGGGTGCCACAACAAATCCTTCTGGTGCTATGGTAGCCAGATAACCAGGAAATAAATGTACATTTTGGTGCATAGGAATATTAATTGGCACCCTCTACCACACTATAGCATTGTTTTTAGAGAAATCCAGACACAAGCATTTAGGAGTCCCTTAAGAACTATGTGAAGAAGTTGGGAGAAATTTACTACTACTATAAATAAATTGGTGCAACTTCACTCAAATTAACAGAACTGTGCCAGATTACACCAGTGGTTACTGTGGCATATTAAACTTGGAATTCTCATTCTCAAAATAATGCTTACCAGCTGTAGGTCAGCAATAAGTTTTCTTCATTGTTTGAGGACACTTTTATAAGCTACTATGAAGCCATAATTTTCAAGTGTTGACTTTTTTAAGGTTCATGATTAGTTCTCTGGAAAGCCACGCAGAATATCAATTCCTATTTATGTGCTGCAGGTTGGTGGAGGAGATGATGGGAAACTTCGGGAGTTGAGCAAATTAGTAGGCATTAGAATAAAGTCTCTCCTCCTATGAAGTGTTTATGGTTTTTAATATGATGGTACTTTCTTCTGACTAGTAAGAAGAACTTTAGTAAACTTTGAACAATTAACATGATTTACATTTGTTAATTTTTTTTTTTATAAGTGTCAGACTAAATATGGGCAAATTAGTGTCAGGATGTTTGTCTTTTATTGCCTGTGACTATAGTATCTGTAATAGTTAATTTCTCAGACTCCTTTATTTCTTTAGCCTATGTTTGTTTATGGTGCTAGTAGCTTTGAATATTAGTTTAGATCAGAGGTGTCAAATATATGGCCTGCAGGCTGGATATGGCCCCAAACCTTTTCTCTCCGGCCCCTGGCTGTGCTCTGCGAAATCATATTCTCTCCCTAACAGAGGGAGAGAATGTGCTCTCATGGTATAGCGGAGTGCAATCTTGCATACACAGTGTTCCATGATGCCACGAGCATGTAGGCCTTAGTATTTCAATTTATGGTACTTCCAGCCCACTTGAAATACATTTAAGTCAAATCTGGCCTGCCACAGCAAATGTTTGACACCCCGGTTTTAGATTCACTGGAAATCCCAGCAGCCAGAATATTACTTCTGCTAAGCAAAGTTTCTAAGGTATTCATTCGTGTGATAACTTGATTAGATTTATAAGTTGTGACCTTTTTAGGCCCCTCATTCTGTGCCTAATCAATTTGGCTAGTGCCTGTTTTGATCTGCTGGCATAAAAAATTGTCAGGCATTGAATGGCCACATCTCTTGGCTGCGGATAACTACTGGCAAATAACAACACAACAGGGCAAGGGCTGCAGCAGTGACTAATCTTATTAATTAAAGTAATGTCAGTACCCTTTGATTAGCTTCTTCTATAATTACATCAAATGCAATCTTGCCTTGGGGAATGTAGGGGTTTGGAGTTTTTTTTTGAGCGAGAGAGGGGGAGGATATTTCAATGAAGATTAATTTTAAGAGGCATGTTCATAAGAGGGGAAAAATGGTTCAAATAAAACCAATCACTATTGACTTTACAAGTATAACACAAAGGCAAAACATATATATGGAATTTATTTGACTTTTTGTTTTATGTAGTAACAAATCAAAGACCTATATTCAAATGATGATCTTTGCTTAATTGTAAATTATTTCTCTAGTCTTTTGTAGCAAGTTCTAATGAATATTGTTCTTTACATACATCCTTACTATTATTATTCAGAGTTTGGAGGGGGTTTCTTAAATAAAGGGCTTACTGACTGAAAAGGAGAGGTATCCTTAAGAAACTATATAGTATTGGGATTGCTACTCTGTTTGTTTGCTTGGAGCCAGACATCTTTAACATGGGATCATTACTGGAATACTGCATCCAGTTCTGTTGTCAACATTTAAATAGGATGTTGAAAAATTGGAGATGGTGCAGAAAAGTGGAATCAGATGATTGGAGTGCTGGAGAAAATGCCTTCCAGTGAGAGACAGAGAGCTCAATCTGTGTATTTTATCAAAAAGGAAAAGGCTATTTAATCTAATCTAGCAGAGAAAGCAGAAGATCCAATGACTGGAAGCCTAAGTCAGGCAATTTTTTTTAACAGTGTGGGTAATTAATCATTGTAACAAGCTGCCAAGGGAATAATGGATTATCTGTGTCTTGATGTCTTAAATCAAGAATGGATGTCTTTCTAGAAGTTGTACTTTAGTCAGACAATTTATTGGGCTCATTACAGGATAAGTGGGTGAAATTTAATGACCTGTTATATACAGGAGGTCAGACTAAATGAACAAATGGTTCCTTCTGGTTGGAAAGTCTAAATCTATGTGAAATGGGTCTTTTTGACAACCTACCTGTGGAACCTGAAAGATTTAAATTAGTCTGCCATCTCTGTCCCAATCCTTTTGTCTGCTAGATTGCTTTTTTTTCCTCCCCTCTAAAATTTCCTATAGCTTTTATCCTTCACAATTCATCACTGAAGACACTAAGAAATTCAGGAAATGCTGTGGTATCCTATTTGGTTTCCAGTAGATATATATGGCTACCGTAATGGAAGGTTGGGACCCAGAATTAATGGATGAGGACTTCTAGAAGGGAAAATTCTTTGGTCAGCTGTTGAAATTAAAGTAAGCCTAAATGCGCACACATTTATTCTTTCAGTAGGCCTCAAAAGGATATTGGGGCATACGCCGAATACAGCATCATACTAATACCAGAAAAGAGATTTCCCTGTTTATACAGGATGATGGAAGAGATTAAAGAGGTGACAGGGCCTACACCAGAAGTCACCTCAAGCCATCACTGTCATGTACTATTTGAATTTTTGATAATATTTTCCCCTCTCTTTTTCCAGTGGCCATTATTCTTTCTTCCCTTTATCCTACCTAGAGAAAAATGGCAAACAGGAGAGATGCAGAGAAGAAAATCTGTAGCTTCCTGATACAGTACACCGAAATGGGAAAGTGCCAGTTCTGTCCAGATGTGAGAAGCTTAGAGCAGCCAAGAATCCCACACAGATCCTTACAAAGACAGATCACATTGCTGAGGTGTGCTGATACTCCTGCCCAAGTAGCAGCCCTCACCATAGCTGGTACATCTGTTTTAAAGCATGGGCTGGGTCTTGAAAGACCCACTAAAAGATACGAAATTTGAGGTAGGAGTCCTATCTGACTCCATCCCAAAATTTTGAATTCCCTGAAGAACTGATTTTTCTCATATAACTTAGTCTCTGGTTCCTGGGACATAAACAGGAAAAGTATCTATAGTTCTTCACCAAAGTATTTTCCCAGGCTGAATTTGCAGGATCCCTTAACTGGCATTTGTTGCATAGTACAGTAATTGACTTTAATGACACCCAAAGTCAATCTACTCTCATCTAGTTTGTCAATGCACATTCCAGTTTAAGAATTTTATTATCTCAGTACTTTGCTAGTTGTTAACCCCTTAATTTTGCCATAGTTAATACCATTATTGTTTAAATTATATGCTGTTCTACCAATTTAACAAACATGTCCAAGCCGAAATACTGTTAACAAACCATTTGATAGCAGAGCCAAGATGTACCAAATCTTCCTTGATTAAAACCTTGTACCTAGATTTATAAATACACAGAATTTTTCTAGATTTTCCTTGCAAAAACATTGAGAATAGTAGGGAGGGATTGTCTCTTTTTTTTATATAGATCCATTTTTCTAATTATTTTATTATATTATTGGGACCTTATACTCTCAATAGCTTTACTTGGAATGAGACGATTAGATGTCACTTTTTTGTGTGTGGTGTTCACCATAGATAAAAGGTACACGAATAACTTAATTATATGAAACAGGCACAGTACTGAATTTGGAATCTAATTTATAGATTATTAAATAGTACTAGAAATTTTCTTAATTGAATAACTTTGTATTTTCTAAATGTTTTTATCTTGCATATTTCAATTGTCTTTTAAACACATTTTTAGGCTGAATCCTATTTTTAGAGTGTACTTTTAGAAGAGTGTAGGTACTTTGGATCTGTGTTAATTTCTCATGTGAGTAATCATTACTTATAAATAATTCCATTAATTTAAATAAGAAGATTTATTAATGTTATTGAGGGTTTTCAGAATTGTACGATTCATTTGCACATGTAGACTTAGGAAAGTAATTGGCCAAACCTTGGTTATGCTGGCTCTGAAATACCATAAAACAAGGAATCATTTACTTAAGTATCAGTGTGTGAAGAATTACTGAACTGAGGGGAAAAACTATGCCGTTTTGTGCTGATTGGGTTAACGTGGTGTGAAACTATGAAGGATTATATAATTTTTATAGAGCAGTCAAATCAATTTCCTTTGCTTAGAGGAGAAAAATAATCAATAATTGTACTAGTCTAGTTGAATTGAAAGTTGCAGTTTTAGGTTAGAGAGTGGTACTCTCCCTTCCATGTACATTATATTTTGCTTCATTTGGAGGTTCAGACGGTCTCTTCACTAACCTAACCTAAAATTACAATTACCTCTTCACTATCTAAATACTCTATTTCTTTTCTTTTTTTCTTCCTTTTTTTGAAAATGATCCTACAAGGAATAGAATTCTTTAGCAATGGTGCCTTGCATTTCAGAAATACCATGGAAGAAGTTTGGTATTCCTAGAAGACAATGCACAGGCTTCAAAATACAAAATATTGCTTGCCAGAATAGGTCTTGAACAGCATTTTTAAAATGAAAGGTACAGTAAAAGATTCCTCCGTTCCAAAAGGCTTTGATTGTTATGGATTTCTCTCCAATTATCTACTTCTATCACTCTAACACATGTCAAAACTTTCACATCTAGATACTAAGAGGAAATCAACAAGCAAAAGCCATTTTAGGAAATATGTCAGGGTTTGTAAACTGATGAATAGTGGGAAAACAAATGCCCCCTCCCCCCATAGTTTTGGTATTGTTATGCTGATTATCAATATTTATATTTTTTGTTGAGGCAATATTCTGTGAAATAAGCATATGCAAAGGAAGTCAACAGCAAGATAGGGAAGATGAGATTGATACTACCCCCAGTGACTGTAGGGCACCCTAAATCTTTAACTGTGGATGCTAATAGAAAACTATGAATGAATACTTCTGTTTAAAACTATCACCCTATTTCACCAGCAAGTGCTGAGCTTTATGATTATTTACATTTAAAATTTTATTTAGACATTTATATCCATCTAAATGAAAACTTAAGCAACATAAACTTCATACATAAAATTTAGTTCATTATCAATTGGTATTACTATATAAGGAAGTAGAATCTACTTGAGGATTAAAAGTGTTGAATTTGGTGTGTCATTTGTATATCGTTTGGAGATGAAATATTGTAACTTTTAATGAAAGAAAACAGAAAAAACATTTAGTAGAACATTCGTGCTTGTGAGTTTTAAATTAGTTAGTGCACTAAGTTCTTCATGACAGAGATTATGGAGGAGCTATGACTGTCTCTTACTGTCATAGGCCTGAACTTGCATCCTTTCAAGTTATTGAAAACACAGCGCGCGGTTATAGGGAGACAAGCCATCGGGACCGCGTGTAAAACAAACCCTGTGTAAATGGGACTAAAATGGCGATGAAAAGGAAAAGGAAGCGCTAATAAGCTAGTTAATGCTACAGTGCAGTTTTAGATACCACGTGTTAACGAGTTCCACGTTTTAAGTTGGTAGCTTTGGGGAACATGACGCTAACGCGTGTTCAACGAATTCATGGGTAAACCGTTCGCGCGTTAACGGATCTACGCTGTATTTACAAGTGAATATTTTCAGTAACTTGAAATCAGTAGAATTTTAGGCACTGAGCACCTAACAGGATATGGTCGTATGGAATTATGGACTGGGTTGGTAGCATAATGTATGACTAAGGTTTTTTTGACACTTTTTTCCAGGATGTCACCCTGTTTTCTATTGCTTATAACGTTGCTAATCTTTAACTGCTTGGGATGAAGTTGTCTTCCTCAGGTTGCATATTTTTGGGATATTTCAGCCAAAATGATTCAGCTGTTTTGGAGAATAAAGCTAGGGAAAAAATAATTCTTTTTAGATGTTAAATTAATTTTTTTTGTTATTGAAAAGGTCTGTGTTCCTGTGTTTTAGAGCAGGGAGTTAAAATATGTTCTGGGGTGTGATCTTTTTGGCCAGGCCTTATGCCTTCTCTGTGAAAATGTGCCCAAATTTGGGTAAATTATAAGCCTTTAAAAAACTACATTTATGCCTGCTCAGTAGAGACTACATAATTTTAGCAGCTAAATTCCCAGAAGAATCCGTTCACAGTGGGCATGCTGTTGTCTCTGGCTGAGCAGGACTTTGCCTGCAGTTGCAGCTCTAGGCTGTGCTGAGGCTAGGCACCAGAACTGAGGGCAAAGAGACTGCCTTGGTCTTGTATCTTCAATGATCCACTTGGTAGGCCTAGGTAGCATGGAGGAGGAAGCTGCCTGCTTTGACTGCAGAGGGAAGAAAAAATGGACCTGTGGGGAGAAAGTGACTAGATTAGCACAAGGACTCAGTTGGGGAGAACAGACGATCTGGAAACTGGCAGGTCCAGAAAGGGAAAGTAGGACTGGGATTTGGAATGGGATACAGACTGGCGTAGTAGCTCCTGGTCCATGACTATGGCTCCTAGGTGCTATGGTACATGTGGCTGATTTTTTTGATGATCCTTTGTAAGGCTGCTACTGGTTTTTCTTTGTTCAAACTGACTTTAATTGTCAAGGTACCTAGGGAGTGAGCTAGGCAGCTCTTTGTGGTCTTGTAAATGAAGTAGAGTTATGGGTGTTGAGTCATTTCAAATAAGCAGCCCCATAACACAAGTTAAAAAGATTCTTTTGACCAGAGGTAATCACCAAGGATCTCTGAATTTAAAACAAAACTTCAGAAGTGGCTGTGGTGAATCCTCTGAAGGAATGACTCTAACTCGGTGGCCATGATTGTGTGGCTTCTGAAAGATCCTGTGTGTTTTTTTTTTTTTTTCTTTTTCTTTTTGTTCAGAGGGATAGTGAAACAGGGTTATTGTCACCTTTTAAGTGTAGTGGGGACTAGTATTTCATCAACCCTTGTTCCATGGCATCTCCCTGTATTGTTCTTGGGATTTCTGGAGCAGACAAAAGTCTAAGGATGGGCAGAGGAGGGTGCTGGAGAGAGGCAGGTTCTGGAAAAATAGTTTTGTTTGTTTTTTTTTGTTTTTTTAATAGAGGGCTTGAGACCATTAGCATTATAGTGCTGTATGGGGCAAGGCTCCCTTCTCTCTCATTCAATCTGGACACATATATGCAGCTGCCTCTCTCATAACAGGGGAGGCACCAGCAGGGAAAGGATTGCTGCCTGGTGATGACCTCTCTCAGCCCAGGAAGGAATGGGATTGAGCTACAAAGTCTAGCTGGGGAGATGCTGGTTTAAAACTACAGCAGGCCTGAGTCAGCACAGCCCTAAGAATGACAGCTGTGAGACTCCTGAGTAAAGGAGAAGGATGAGGTCTGAGGGCAAAAATGTTTCAGAAAAGACACCACAAAAGGGGAATCTTGTTCTAAGTATTCCAGCCTGAGTGTGAGTCATTGCAAAGAACTAAGAGGGAACTTGGGGCAGGATGCCTGCGGGGCTGCATCCAGCCCATAAAGAGGTACCCTGAGATGGAACCCATTTAAAACAAACTCATTGTGCTGTTCTTCATGCCTGTAACAGAGGAAGAAGACCTGAGGTATGTTGAGTCTGAAATACCACATCTGTAGGATCACTTTCTTGGAAATTTTTCTGTCTCTTTGAGAGAAACTTGAGGGATGGCAAAGTCACTTTTCTGGGCCTCCTCGGATAACTGCAGTAGTGAACTAAACTCAACTTTTCATATGGTGACATGTATGTCCTCCCTTATTATGTATACTTTTAAGTAGATTATAGACAAGTGATAGGACAGCTACAAACACATTAGTGGTCTGCCAGAGAAAATGAAGGGAAATCTTTGCACCTATTCTAAGAGAAGCCCACTAACTAACTTTTAAAATGGTTCAGTAAACTGATAGCCATTAGATTTCTGAGGAAGAGAGTATTGTGAAAACTGATATTTTATAAATGGCTGTTAACATATTCTGCATCAAAATGCCTGTAGAGGAGGAGGAGATGATGATCATGATGATGATTCAGTGATAGAGGAGCTTTACCATCTCTCCCATGCTTCTATTCCAGTAGCAATGATACCGAATCACTTCAGTTTCCTCACACTGCAGGTGGGTGAGGAAATGATAAAAGAAGTGAATTGAACAGATATTACTAAGACAGTGGCAGAATTAAGGGCTCTTTGGAAATTTTACTACATACAGATTTCAAATGAAAACTAAAGATTTCAGAGGTTGGTATCTCTCTTTCTGTAAAAGGAAATGGAGCTCTAGGGCTGCTCTGGAACTGTAGAGACTGGGAGCCCAGGCTGCTCAGGAGCTGCGTGGGCGAGCTAACATGGAACGAGACAGACTATAGAACCACTCTGGTTTGATAATGTAATCCAAAGCAAATCTCTCTGCTTATTTATTGGCTACATTGTGAGTAAATTGTTGAACTGGCCTGAGTGGGATTGTGACCCAGCTGTGATTAAAAAGGAAATTAGTACCTTTTTTTAAACAAAAAAGGCTAAATGATTTACTGGTTGTGCATACGTAATTGAACCTGATGTGTTTGCAGATTGGTGACGGAAATAGATATTGCTCTTTTTCATTTGTCTAATATGCATCATTTATTTCACATCACAGAATTGCTGTGAAGTAAAAAATTGTTTTCCTGGGTAAAATTTGCTTTAACTGGTAACAGAGAACAAAGTAATTCCTGTCCATGTAGATCCACATTTGATTCTCAGATTTCCAGAGCTGTATGTAATTGCCACAATTTTTAAATCTAGACATCTGATTATTAATAGAGCTGCTCACTGGTGATTATTAAGAAGCTTTTCTGGGAAATGCCATCAACTTCTGCTGAAATAAAGTTGTTTATTTTAAAAAACCCCACAAACAACCCTGAAGTTTCTACCCTTGCAACTGTGCAGCCCTCCACCCCAGTAAAAACCAACCAAACAATTCAGAATGTGAACTCTGTGTAACCAATGAACTGCTGTCTTTTCTGAGTTTTCAAGCTGAGAGCTCAAGTGTCTCTGATACTGCTCAGAACTTTGTGAAAGTTAGGAAGAGTGACATTTGACTGAAATTGTTGTCTTGCTTTAATGGGCAAGCCTCTGTGTTAACCCTGACCTAAATCCTGTGGCAAAGTACCCTGGTTGATATGACTGCCTGTGCAATAGAATGGAAATACTGTTGGATTCCAGATACATTCAAAGATGTGCCTGGTTTTTTATTTAAATATTTACATCAATAGCAGAGTCTTGTTGCTTATCCACCTAATGAGAGCGTGCCCCATCACAGCTGCCAATACATCAAGTTCCCACCCTATACCTGTGCAGATTCTGTCCCCCCCCCCCCCCCCAAAAAAAAACCCTTCTGCAGGATTCTATGTTTAAAAATGGGGAGGACAGAGCTATAGATGTATTTGAACTTTCATTTTTGCATGAGGCTGGGAAAATCAACTTGTGAATCTTGGGTCACGATGTTTGCTTTTTATATTGCGGCTTCCTGACTTGAATTTGTTGGCAGAATTCAGTGGCAGCTAAGACAAAGGAGGGATCATCATACAACATTCATCTCTCGAAAGATATATATTTTAGAGTACTGTGCAATATTAAATTAATTGTACTGTATGTTACTCTGTCCTATAAATGTGCTTCTAATGCTTGAACTGAACAGCTGATTGTACATCTGTTTGCTGACCTGAAGTAAAAGGAAAGGAATCCTTGGATCGCTGTCAATTTCTTTTGGGAGAAGTGTCCATGTGACACAGACTACCTATTCTGATGTTAATCTGTATCCTTTCCTGGCAGTTCAGCGGCATAATCAAGGATTATATAAATCTGAAGAGTGAATTGCCTTTTTCTCCTTCAAGGGCAAGTATGAAGCATCCTCATGAGGCTGTATGGAAAAAATTTCTTTGCTACTGTTCCTCCTCTACAGCTGAATGGGAAGTTTCTATTTCTAGTGCTGTCACTACACCTATTTCATAAGGGTTCAACTCAATTCACTTAAAAGAGACTTGATTCTTTTGACGAAACACACAAGTCTTTAAAAAAATGTAAAAAAAAAATCACTTTGGCTTCCGCTGATCAATACACCACCCAGAAAAGGGCTACATACTGTGTTTTGGATTTGGTCCTCTGTTTGCCATAATGCTCATTCCTGATCTAGTGCCAGATGTTGATGCTATCTCTCCCTTCTTCCTTGATTAAGCAACACTTTTTACTTAGTGCTTTTTAATGAGAAGCCTCTTTTGATTCCTGATAATCTGATCAAATATCTTTTTGGGAACTGGAGTGGAAAGCATCTTTCTTCCTTTAACATCTGTTGCACAATCATTCATTTAGGGGGTTGGACTCTACTTTTTGCCTTCTAATTTCCACCTCCAGTTTATGGTCAGATTTCCTGATTGTATATTTGATGAGCTTGTCTTATTTGTGCATATTTAACACGTGTATGGGACTAAAAACCACCCAGCTCCTTCTATATTGGGGTTTTGGAGATCCCTGGTATGTTAGAATTGGGAGGAAAAAACATGGGATGCATTTAAAACTGATTATATTATAACTAGTGAACTATAAAACTATGAAGAAGTTAATTTTTCCCTAGATTCAGAAGCACAGTGCTGCGTTGGGATCTAAGGGTATGTCCACATGGCAGTAAAACATCTGTGGGTAGCCATGTCAGCTGACTTGGGTTGTGGGGCTATAAAATTGTAATGTAGATGTTCAAGTTTGGGCAGGAGCCCAGGTTCTGGCACTCTGCAAGTAGGGACTATTCAGAGCCCAGGTTCCAGCCCAATCCCAAACTTATAACCCCAGTTTTACAGCCCTGAGCCCCACAAGCCTGAGTCATCTTGCATGGCCCACACAAGCAGGTGTTTTATTGCTGTGAAGATATACCCTGACTCACTGGTTTTCAAACTTTATTTTCTCAGGACCCAGTTGTAAAAAATCATTTGTGCCCGTGACCCAACAATTACGTCTTTGAGCAATGCATGCCAGTTTTGCAGCAGTGGCAACAGGGGGTGCCGCAACCCAGTATCTGAGGCAACGCATACTTTGAAAACCACTGCCCTAACGACCCCATGATCAAACACATTCTAAAAAATGCTACACACTATACAGGTGTTGGGCTTTAAGTGAACCCATGGTTAGACAATGAAAATAGATAGCAATAGCAGCCATATAAAAGGCAGAAATTCAACAAAGTGGCAGTAAACAGCCTACTACTTTGAAAAAAATGGAGCAAATAGATAACATGTTCTTAACATAGTTTTTTCACTTTGCACATTTTTTGTGTGTGTTTTGTCTTTTTCTCTGAAACAGGTGTTATACCGTTCCCATTTCTTAGGTTCTGGATCAGTATTTGGCATACTAGCCGTTGCTTCCTAAGAAACTTGAGGCAGGGCTGCATTGTTGCCTTCCTGAACCAGTGGCTTCACCATTTCTGTACCCGGGTTCCTGAGAAACAGCTCTCACTCAGATTTATTATGCCATGTGTGATTCAACACCATCCAAACAATATGTGCATTCAGACATGCAATGTGCACATGCCACAGTGAGTCTTTCCCCTACTAACAATGAGCAGTTGCCTCAGGACAGAATTTGTCATATGTGAACTTGCCAGAAAATGTATATAACAAGTGTGGCTTTCCCCAGAAATTCTTCCTTGCAAGTACAGGCTTCCTAGAAAATCACTTTATCTACCTAGAAACTTAATTTGCTGAATGGTAGTGATACATCAGGCAAATGTTACCTGCTGTCTCTGACCCTTTGGACTGTTTTTTTTGAAAAACAAAACACAGACTATGATAACATATACAATGCTGAACAATTCATATAAACATGTCACACCTGCTGCTTCAGAATAAAAAGTATCTGATGCTGGGATACCTGCATAATTAATTGGGGGTTTAACTGACCCTAATTCCTTTTATATGGCTTTTTATCACTAAACTCAAACCACAGTAGGTATGTAGACAAAACCAATTCTAATAGGTTGCCCTCACTACTTTGAGAACATTTGAAAAAAAGCAGCAGCTGTGGTTTGTTTCTTATATTTAATTTAAATTTTTGTATGTTCTTAAGTCCAAGAGACCCCCAAACTAGACCTTGGAAGTGTAGTATTGTCATTTTCCTCTTTGACTAACATTAAGGGTTCAAACTGATCCTATTAACTGTGCTCTTTTTTGCTACTAAAGAACCGCAAAAGGTAGCAAGCATGATAAAGCCAATGCAGAAAGATTGACCTCATCCAACCTAGAAGAGGCACAGTTTTGGCATGAAAATTTTTATTTACATTGTTGTGAATGTTGGGGTAAGACAGACCCCCCACAATATTAAAAGGTTGAGCTGGATTGAAGTAGCTTGATAATGTGATTGTCCTGTCCAAAGGTCTTTTGTTGTCTGCTTGTTGCTGGTTTTTGGTTTTTGTTTTTTTAAAATATGTTACTTCCTGTGATTTGTATAGTAGTAGTGGTGTTAGATGCATTGTTTGCCTACACAAATATAGTTGAAAGTTGTTGGTTTCTGAATATATATTTGGGAAATAATCCTGATCATAGTCTGAGAGCTGCTAAGTGGCATATATAGAGCAAAACTCATAGACTTTAAGGTCAGAAGGGACCAGTACGATCATCTAGTCTGACCTCCTGCAAAATGCAGGCCTCAAGACCTCACCCACCCGCTCCAGCAATAGGCCACCAACCTATGACTGAGTTATTTACCTCCTTAAATCATGATTTAAGGACTTTAAGATACAGAGAATTCACCGGTAGGTGAACCATGCCCTGTGCTACAGAGGAAGGCAAAAACCCCTCAGAGCCCAGGCCAATCAGCCCAGGGGGAAAATTCCTTCCCGACCCCAAATATGGCAATCAGTTAAACCCTGAGCACATGGGCAAGTATCAATAGCCAGTTACCCAAGAAACAATTCTCTGTAATAACTCAGAACCCACCCTATGTACTCTCCCCTCTTAGGCCACTTGTATGTCCATCACATGTAGCCAAATATCATACCACCCCCTCCATAAATGTATCAAGCTTAGTTTCAAAAGCAGTTATGGTTTTTGCCCCCACAACACCCCTTGGAAGGCTATTCCAGAACTTTACTTCTCTAATGGTTGGAAATCTGCATCTAATTTCAAGCCTAAATTTCTTGATGGACAGCTTATAACCATTTGTTCTGGTGTCCACATTGGTCCTGTACTCAAACAATTCCTCTCCCTCCCTGATATTAATACCTCTGATGCATTTATAGAGAGCAATCATATCCCCCCTCAACCTTCTTTTGGTTAGGCTAAACAAGCCAAGCTTCTTGAGTCTCCACTCACAGGGCAGGTTTTCCACTCCACAGACCATCCTTGTAGCCCTTCTCTGCACTTGTTCCATTTTGAATTCATCCTTTTTAAACATGGGGGACCAGAACTGCATACAATATTCCAGATGGGGTGTCACCAGTGCCTTGTTACAGCAGCACTAACACCTCCCTGTCTTTACTTGAAATACCTCTCCTGATACATCCTAGAACCGCATTAGCTTTTTTCACGGCCACATCACATTGGCGGCTCATAGTCATCCTATGATCAACCAGTACTCCCAGATCCTTCTCCTCATCAGTCCATTCCAAACTGATGCGTCCCCAACTTATAGGAAAAATGCTTATTTGTCTCTAAATGCATGACCTTGCATTTCCATCATTAAAATGATAAATGTTGTAACTATACTGCAGGTGTGAAGAGATGTGTGATGATATGACCCACGGACTGGCTGAGCTTTCATCACAGTAATGATATATTTTGCTAATTCTGCTTGGTATTGTACTAGGAGACAGAGGTGGCGTTTGGCTATTGGGGGCTTAGGCGAAGGCCTGTTGTGGGGCCCCCTATAGGGTCCCTAGGTGTGCGCCTGCTTCACCTACCCCAAAAGCCGCCTCTGCTAGGAGGACACTAGTGTCTTCAATTTTGTTGTTGTTTCTTTTAGACTGTGTGCTTGCAATTTCTTGTAGCCACAAGTGCGGTATTTAGGAGTGCATTTGCTAGGTCAGGTCAGAAAATAGAGTTGCATCATAGTATTAGTTCTTCTGAATGAAGTTTAGGGTTTGTTTCAAGACATGAGACATAAGTCTTGTTCCAGATTTTTGAAGTAAAAGAGATCATTGTCACAGTTTTATAGACTCTGTTATGGATGGAGTTCTAAAGAGCCTCCAGGATGAGGATTTGGGAGCTGATTACATATTACATTAAATATGTTGTATTTCTGTCTGTCTGAATCACAGTGCCTTAATTTCCTTTTAATGATAATCAAAATGTAACCAGATTTGACCACAGTATATATGAAACATCCAGTGTCATCTGCATTGCAATTTATAAGCAAAATAAATGTAAAGGGAAAACTAGTCCTGAATATTTAGATTGATACTTGAGATAACACTCTAAGAATGCTTTAGCTTCCATTATGTTAATTATAAAACTAGTTATGCAAGAAATTTCATGAAGCAAAAGTGTCTTTTCAATCTTTCACACAAAAGGAAGCATTGTCCCTTTTTCCTTTATATCATTTTCACTTGAAGCAAAAAGTAGCTTTTGCTGGAGGAAATATTACACCAGAGATTACTGCACATGCCTCTGCAACCAAAGATTTAATATATTACATCCTAGTTTGGGGATTCCACTGGGAAAATAACAGAGAAATGAAATTGTAAAAATAAGACTTGAACAAATATATTCTAAATATGCTTTCCTGCTCTATTTTGTCACACCCTAATGACTCTTTTACCTATAAATACTATATACTATTCTCAGAAGGATATTGCCCATATCCCATTTCCAAAAAAAATAACTTGAGCTTCAGTGTGCTTAACTGGAGGCAGATGCAGTGTTGCTACTAGGATTTTTTTCTGACTATTTCTTGAGATGGACTTTTTAATTAATATGATGGGGGGTGTAAGTGGGGGTGGGATACACTGTTCAGAATGATGGAGTAGGGAAAGCCCTCTATGTTCCGTACTTGGATGAAAAGGAGGAAGGGAATACAGGTGCAGTGAGAAGTATATTTTTAATTTACATGCATTTAGTTGCATCTGCCCATAAAATGTCAGGACAGATGAGAAACACAGTTCAATATATTCGTGTTTGTAAGATAGTCCTACAATAATAGCTTTTAGAAGTACTGTTGACAGAACATCCTAAAATGTGGCTATAGAAGAGTAGAGGAAATTGTCATCTAGTAGTCATAAATACAATTTTTAATGCACAAGTTAGTGCATTTGCATTAAGAATGTAATATTCTTAAATATAAAGTCTTACAGTAACAGAAAGTTTTGTTCGCTTAATTACATTGATTTTATTTTAATATATAATTTGAAATGCCCATTATGCACTAAAAATCAATACATATGGCTCCTGAGGGTATATTTGCGGTAGATGAATAGTTAGGGTGAAGAAAACTATTGGCAACTGTAGGGAGGAAAAAAAAGTTGATGTGGCTAATGTAACTTTATTTTACTTTTTTTGTAGTATTGAAATTCAAGTGATTAAACTTTTTTTTTATTAGCCTAGTGAACTGTAATGTCTATTTTGGACTTTGGATCTCAAAGGACCTTCTAAAAAATGCAGTCAAGTTCCAAAGGGATAGCCATGTTAGTCTATTGCAGAAAAACAACAGAGTCCTGTGGCACACCACACGATCCATTGTCTACAGTCAAGCTCTAAGATATAACCTCATTTGCTCTGATCCTTTAGACAGAGACAGACACCTTCAGGATCTCTATCAAGCATTCTTAAAACTACAGTACCCACCCGCAGAAGTGAAGAAACAGATGACAGAGCCAGACAGGTACCCAGAAGTCAACAACTACAGGAGAAACCCAAGGGAAAAAAACCCCACAGAACGCCATTGGTCACCACCTTCAACTCCCAAGTCAGACTTCTTCAACACATCATCAAAGATCTACAGCCTGTTCTACAAGATGATCCCTCACTCTCTCGAGCCTTGGGAGACAGACCTCTCCTCACTTACAGACAGCCTCCCAACCTTAAATGGATACTCACCAGCAACTACAGATCAAACAACAGAAACATTAAAGCGGGAACATATCCCTGCAACCATATCCCTGCAAACCTCTAAGGTTTGGCAGCTTGTGTGCAAAATTTTCAAGCCGTGTGCAAAACTTTTTCTGAATAAAATTTTTGTGCAAACTCACACGACAGAAATTATAGGCATTAATTGAAGTTAAAGTGATTGTAAACAGAATTAATTAATTAATTGTGTTTAATTAATTGAATTTGAATGAATTTTGAATTGAAATTTAATTTTTAGAAAGGTTTTTATTTAAAATTAAATTTTAAAAAGCTTTTTAAAAAGAGGAGGGAAGGAAGAGAAAGAAAAAAGAGAAGGAAGGAGGAGAAAGAAAAAAGGAAGAAAGAAGAGAAGGAAGGAGGAGAAAGAAAAAAGGAAGAAAGAAAGAAAGGAAGGAAGAGGAAGATGAGAAGGAAAGAAGGAAGAGAAAGAAGGAAGGAAGAGGAAGATGAGAGAAAGAAGGAAGGAAGAGGAAGATGAGAAAGAAAGAAGGAAGGAAGAGGAAGACAAAGAAGAAAGGAAGAGAAAGGAAAGAAAAAGGAAGGCAAACGAGAGAGAAAGGAAGAAAAAAGAGAAGGTAGGAAAAGAGAGGTGGAGAGAAGGAAGGCAAGGAAGGGAAGAGAAAGGAAGGCAAAGAAGAGAAGGAAGGGAAGGCAAAGAAGAGAAAAGGAAGGCAAAGAAGAGAAAAGGCAAAGAAGAGAAAAGGAAGGGAAGAGAAAGGAAGGCAAAGAAGAGAAAAGGAAGGAAAGAAAGAAAGAAGCCGAGGCCGCTGGCGGCGGGGACCCGAACGCGGCCCCGGCAGGGCAGACCCCGGCACCGGAGGCTGATCCTGGCCCCGTGCCGGGAGGCCGAGGCTGTCGGCGGAGCGGAGCCGGCCCCGACCCCGGGCCGGGAAGTTGAGGTGGCTGGCGGGTGAGAACCCAGGAGCCTGCTCCAGCCGTGGCCACCCCGCTGCCGCGGCCGCATGGGGCAGGCAGGCAGGCAGGCACGCGCGCATGCCCCGGCCCTGAGGCTGCCTGCTCCGCCCTGGGGGCGGGGAGGGCCAGCCCAGAGGCCGGGCTCGGGCCAGGTCTGCTGTGGCAAAGCCGCAGCCCGGGAAGGCTGCAGGGAGCGGCGGGGGCTGCCGGCCTGCGCGGGGGTCCCTCACTGCTGTGCAGGGGTTGCGACGGCCGCCGTGTGGCCGCCGCCCGCACAGCTTAGAGGGAACACTGCCTGCAACAGACCACGCTGCCAACTTTGCCCTCATATCTACACTGAAGACACTATCACAGGACCAAGCCACCTACTCCATCAAGGGCTCATTCACCTGCTCATCCACCAGTGTGATTTATGCCATCATGTGCTGGAAATGCCCCTCTGCCTTATGTATTGGACAAACAGGACTGTCTCTGTGCCAAAGAATAAATGGACACAAATCTGACATTGGAAATTGCAACACTAAAAAACTAATAGGGAAACACTTCAATCTCTCTGCTCATTTGATTGACGACTTGCTAATAGCTGTGTTGAAACAGATGAATAACAAATCACAGCTTCAAAGAGAAACTGCAGAACTCGCATTTATATGCAAATTTGACTCAGTTGCCTTGGGGTTAAACAAAGACTACAGATTTTTCTCTCATTACAACAGGTGGTTAGACCTCACCTTCTTCTGTGTCAGGGGTTGGCAACCTTTCCCAACCCCTGTGCCAGCCCCTCCTCCTCAACCTTCAACTGGTGCCCATGGCCCACTCATGGAAAGAAGCCACCTGGAGTGGCTCCTCTTGGCAGCGTGTCTGGGGACCTCTATCCCTAGACACACCATGGAAAGAAGTTGCCTGGAGTCGCTCCTTTTGATGGCGGCACAACACAGAGAGGAGCCGCTCTAGATGGCTTCTTTACGTGGTATGCCTGGGGCATGGACGTGGCAGGGACCTCCGCACTGCAGCTGCCCCTGAAGGAAGCCGCTTGGAGTGTCTTTTGCTGGCAGGAGTGGCAATTTCTGTGGTGCCACAGAGGATGCTAAGTGTTGCTCCAAATAGGCTTGTGTGCCACTGCTGTCACTTGTGCTGGGGGTTGCCTACCCCTGCTCTATGCGCTGTTCCCCAGTGTTTGAATCCGAACACCTATTTTGATTTGCTGCTATATCCTGACCTGATCCTATGTCATACACTCCTCTGCATTTCATTTCCTCCCATTCTGTAAGTTTCCCATCTTCAAAGCATCTGACAAAGTGGGATTTTCTCCCATGAAAGCTCATGCGCTAAATAAATTGTTAAGCCTTGTACACACTACAAAGTTATTGCGCGGTAAGGCTCCTTACCGCGTGATAACAATCAAAGCGTCCACACACTAAAGCTTCTTGTTGCGCGGCAATAGCCCTCTTGCCGCGCAACATGTAAACCACCTAAACGAGGGTGGTAAGGCTTACCACAGAACAGTTGTTCAGTGGCACAGCCTGTGTGGACGCTTTTTGCGCTGTTGACAGCCTCCGGAAATGTCCCAGAGTGCCAAACCGGGCCACTCTGGGACATTGGAGCTGTCAAATATGTCAATTTCACTGCTCTAGCTGAGCAGTGAAATTGACATCGGGGATCGGGTGGCGGCAGAAGC
>ML685772.1:10961661-10972874 GCA_007922175.1 Pelusios castaneus | reverse complement strand
CCCACCATGCACTGCTCTTCTTTCGCAAAGGAGCATTCACATAGTGACTGCTCCTTTGCGAAAGAAGCAGCAATGTGTACATGAGAAAGCGCTATATTTATAGCGCTTTCTTTGTCCCTCAATAAAAGTTATTGCGGAACAAGTCTGTAGTGTGTACATGGCCTCAGTCTTTAAAACTGCCACAGGACTCTGTTTTTCTAAAAAATGGACTATCAAATGCATTTTTCAAAAAAGACAGTAGAGGGTACTGTAACATCTACTTACAGAATAGTTCCTTATACAGCACTGTTGACATTTTAATGTCCTTCAACACAATGGTTCATATAGCTCTATATGATTCTGTAAAACTACTTTCACCATTTTATATGGTATTAACATTTAAAAACAGCTGCATATATTAAACATAATGGACAGAAGTCCATTCTCCCAATTTAAAAACAATTTGCTTCCTTTTATTGCTGATTGTAACTTTGTGTATGTTGAATAAAATAAGTTGCAGAACAGACAAAATTTAGAACGACTAGGTGAGTTTTAAATCCTACCATCATCATCTTTGCATAAATAAAGATAACATTTTAGTCTTTTCACTGGAAGAGCTGGCATAACAAAGAGCTCAGTGAATTAGTGTCTTATTTAATTCTTAAATGATTTCCTTTTTGTTGTTCCATTGTCTAGTCTTATGTCAGACATAATTTTGATTGCCTACGTGCTAAGATAAGCAAGGAGGAGTTTTCATTCTTTATTTAATAGCATCTTGCCATTAAAGAAGTAAATTTTAGTCATAAAGCATGTATGTTTATTCTTCTGATAAAATGTGCATTAGAATAAGCAAAATTCCATAGCAGAAAAACCTACTTCCCCCAAATAGTCTATCAAAATGCTAACTTTATCTTTAACATTTTAAACTATATTTGAAGAGTAAACCTGTGGTTTGAGTGATGGGATGGAGCATTGCTTAGCTAATAGAGCACAGAACTGGGACTCGGGGAGTCAGGAAGCCTAGTTCGATCGCTGAACTTTTGGAATGCCACTTTAGTCCTAATCCTGCTGTGATTTGAGGTCAATAGCATAACTCCCACTGACTTCACTGATGTGAGTCTTTAATTTTTCTGACTTGCTTTCCTCATCCTTTTTATACAGGACAAAAACTAGAATAATCATGGAATTATAGAACCATAGGACTATAGGGCTGGAAGGGACCTCCACAATTCATCAGGTGCTGTGCTGATGCAGGATTGGCTAAACCAACACTATCCCTGACAGGTGTTTGTCCAACCTATTCTTAGCCCTGGTCTACACTGACAGTGAAGTTGGACATAATGCTGCTTGCCTCGGTTTCCTGCAGCGTGCGTCTCCACTGTCAGAGCAGTACATCTGAAAAAAAAAAAAAATGGAGCTGTAATTCGACTTGCTAGCACCAGCCCTGCAAGTGATGTAGCACTGATGTCGAAATGTACAATTCGAATTGAGATTCATATAGCCAGAGAGCAGCTTTTCTGTTTTTTTTCCCAGTGTGTATTGCACCATAGCAAAATAGCTCCATCCCTGCCTGCAGTCTCGGAAAGCTTTCAATTAATTTCTCTCTCTGCATGCAGCACTGTGCCTCTCTGTTATGCCTGTTGCAGAGAAACAGCAAAGAGAGCTTTTCCTGTCTTCCTGCCCTTTTGCTCTAGAGAAGAGGGAAAGGAGCGTGAATGGAAGACGTCTGCCTCCCCACAAGTCCCTGTGCCTACTACCCACAGTGTAATGTGAGCAGTGGGGACATGAGACTGAGCAAACAATTTTCTGTGATCACTCACCTTTACCTTCTGTAATTCTATAACCTAAAATAAAATTACAATCCCATCCCCAGTGTAGACAAGCCCTTATTCTAGTCCAATTATGTGGATTCCACAATCTCCCTTGGAAGTCTAGTCTAGAACTTTCCTCTCCTTTTAGTTAGAAAGCTTTTTCCTAATATCAAGCCTATATGTGTGTTGCAGCAGATGAACATGGAGAACAAGTGACCCTTAAAACATACGAGAAGACTCATCACATCACTAATTAGTCGTCTTTTCTCAAGACTAAACATGCCCAGGTTTTTAACTTTTCCTTGAGGGTCAGGTTTTATAAACCTTCTATCATTTTGTTGCTGTCCTCTAGACTCTCTCCAGTTTATCCACATCTTCCCTCAAGTGTAGCACTCAGAACTGGGCACAGTACTCCAGCGGGGTCTCACTAGTGCTGCGTAGAGCAGAACAGTTATCTCACATGTCTTACTGTGATGGGACATATGAACTTCACATTGGAGAACAATGGTTAAGGAAATGCTCTGGGCTCAGGCGACTGGTCAAGACATACCAACAAAACCTGCATTAGCTGGCGGCATGGCTTTAAAATGGAGAGCAGAGTAGCTCCAGAAAAAGGGAGCAGACAGCTGCCATGAGCTACTTCAGGGAAAGTGGTACCCAGGAGCTCTTTACCTGAAACCTGACAACACAAATCCATGCACTTACAAAGGACAGGCTGGTGACTGAGTGTGCATGTCAGAGACTTGATTGAAGTAACTTTTCTCTGGGAAGCTAAAAGAGGGCAGGAATTAGTAAGTTGTCTGGGGTGGCTGACAGATGTCAGCTATTGGGCTCTGGGACTGTGGAACCCTGTAGAGAAGGTGGCCCCTCTATCCACAACAAGAAGAGCCTTCGTATAGGGTGAGTTGCTGTCAGGAAAAGACTGACTGACGCTGCTCAAAGGCTCAGTTGCCGAAATCCCTGTACTGAAGGAGGGGGATGGGGCACTGAAGGACAAGCCTGTGTTCCAGTGGGGAGATGACCTGCTAACTCCCAGCTGACCAATCGGCAGCAGTTTTGGTAGTTATGCGCCTTCCACAGTTGCATACAAACTACCGTTAACAGATCCCAGAATATTAGCCTTTATTTGAAGTACTTTGCACTTGTCTTTACTGAATTTCACCTTGTTGAGTACAGCACTTCTCCAGTTTAAGGTTGTTCTGGATTGTAATCCTGCCCTGTAGAATGCTTGCCGCTCCTTCCAGCTTCATGTGTTCAGCAGATTTTTATAAGCATTTGCTCTACTCTGTTATCCAAGTCATTTATGAAAATATTGAATAGTACCAGGCCCGGGACTGACCCCTGTAGAATCCCGCAAGATGCACTTTCCCAGTTTGACAGAGAATCACAAATAAGTGCTCCTTGAATACGGCCTTCCAACCAGTTGTGCTCCCAGTTTATAACTATTTCACTTTAGACCATGTTTTCTTAGTTTGCTTCTGAGAATGTCATGTGGGATTGCGTCAGAAGCCTTACTAAAATCAGGATAGGTGTAGTTCACACCTCCAAGTGTTGTTCTGACTCGGGTAGATATTGCTGGCAACAGTGGTTACATTCAGTTCATGTTGAAGGTTTTCTTCATAACTAAAAGGGCTACAGCCTTTTTATTAACAAAAAGTTCAGATTCTGGAGCACAAGATAATGCTTTTGTTGTTGGCTCGTGTCTTGCTAATGAATGGTAAACCAGCACAGTTTGACCCCAGAGTCAGTCAGCTTCTAACTAACGCTTTGTCGCTTCTTTCAAGAGTCCATTGCGTTCTCTTTGCATCTTCTTACCACATTCAAATCAATACACTTCATTATTATATATCATTTTTCTTCTGTGGTCTTGTAGGAAGTAGACCTCTTTACTCTTTGCAGCTGAGTGTTCCAGAAGTTTTCAAACAGAGCTTTGGAGTGGCTTCAGTTGATACCTGACATGAAAGCCTCTTGGGGGTGAAGGGTAGGGATTTGAAGCAAATTTATTTGCAATTGGACCTATTGGATTCTGTTGCTGAAAAGAACAAAGTTTGTTTATCCATATACATTTTTTGAAGGCCTTTTACTTTTTATTTTGTTATGCTGCAGTATGTTGGTAATTGATTACCAACTCCTCCCCCCCCCCCCCTCCACAGTCAGTAAAGATCCATGATTGGAAGAGTAAATGGCTGAAAGAACTCTTTCGTCAGTGGAAGTGTCATGAATTCCAAGTAAACTGAGCATGGATTACCTGACAAAAACTGTTTTGTATGTTTTTGACATTCAGTTAAACTGTGTAGAAAATCATTTGCTTTTACAGCTGTTTTGGATTCCAGTCTGTTTCCTTGTATACTCTGCACTTCCTCTGGAGACTCCCAATGGCTCCCCGAAATACAGTTGTGTCCCTATTTCTTATATTACTTTTGCACGCTGCACAATAGCTCCCCTATTTTCTCTCCTCTGTTGCTGTGTCTGTCCTATGTGTGATGGCTCCACAGTGACACAGTTCCCTCAGGGAAACCTGTTGTTAAAATAGAGGTTAAATAAGGAAAAATCAAGCCTTTTCTAAATAGGCTGTTAACTGTCCATGTTTATGGGAAACTTTAATAATCAATTCTTAATATTGGTAGTCTTGGCTTCAGAGTATATTGAGACACAAAAGTCTAACAAATGCATTGCATTTGAAAGATATTTGTCTTTAAAATACACACGTTCATTTACAAGTTGTGCATGCAAGTTTACTAAAAATACTGAAGTGAATGCATAGTACCGCGTTTCCCCGAAAATAAGACAGGGTCTTACATTAATTTTTCCTCAAGAAGACACCCTAGGGCTTATTTTCAGGGGATGTCTTATTTTCGGGGTGCATGGGTTGTGCAGATACACTGCATAGCCACGCCCATCACTAGGTCTTATTTTCGGGGTAGGGCTTATATTGCGCAAATGCTTAGAAATCCTGCTAGGGCTTATTTTATGGGTAGGTCTTATTTTCGGGGAAACACGGTAGTTGCCTGAGATACTGATATTAAAATATCAGCTGCTTATGATTATCTTTCTCCACATAAACTGCACTCGCTTTAAAAAAAAAAAAAAAAAAAAAAAAAAAAAAAGCTATTCCATGTTATGGAGGAACAGTACAGCCTACAAAGTGTCATGAGTTAACTGAAAGACATCTTGACTTACATGACTACAAAGAGAATTTGAAAGCACAACTGTAACTTACAAATCACTGAACTGATCTAAACTAAAGTTGGGGGTAAGAGCACAAAATTCATATATATTGCTCCCTGACTGAGACTTGGTATGTGAAGTTTCCCTTTGAGACAAGTTGTTAACTTGCTAAAAATCAGGTTTATTAGCAAATATGCTGACAGCCTTTCAATTAATTTAACAATAGAGGGCACTACTGTAACAAACCATCTATCAAGTTAGAACAAAGTGTGCAATTTCAACACAGTCTTTCAATGGAAACATATACAAAGATGGCATATAATAAAAGATGTAGATTAGAACCCCCTACTCGTGGAAAGGCATACGTTAGGAAATGGCTGCTCTGTGGATATTCCGGATACTAAGCTGCATGGATAAAAGCCTTTTTACTCGTCTTTTCTATTGTATAATTTATCAGCCTTTCTGAATGAAATGTTTCAGTTCATGCTCTCAAAAAAAAGTTATTTTCAACCTTCCATTGTCATTCTCACTACATCAGTTTCAGTGAAGATGATAAGATAAAGGAAATGTATGTCACACACCACAGTGTGAGCATAGACAAATTCTGAAAAAGTTAGTTTCATTTTGACACCTGCAAAATGAAGTATGGTTTTTTGGTTTTAAAACAGTTTTGTTTCAAAATTTAGATTTACATAACAGTAACAAAAAAATCGTAAAAGGGATTAAAAAAAACCCTGAAAGTGAAGCAAATTTTTTTTGGTTTATTTCATTTCGCTGACAAACCAACTATTGTAATTTTTAATTGGATTTCAGTTTGATCATCAACTTATAAATCAGTAATTGGCCTTCCTTTATCTACAATTGCCTTTTTAAAGCACTGTTGCAAAAAACTCTCTCAAATGAAACAACAGTCTCCGAAAAAGGTTTGAAGTGTTATATATTCCCGTGTTCAGCTTGATGAAGTAATTCTTCAAAACCGAAGGCCTGAAATAAATAAAGAAATTATGTTGTAAAACCAGTATTACACTTGGGCTTCCACAAATGGTTGAAGTACCCATGGAATCTCTGCTACTGGTTTGGTGGTGGTGTCAGTTGTGGAACTTTTTCCCCCCCTTTAACTTGAGTCATCGTATTTTCTGTTTTACTATCCCCACTGGACTCTTAACATCTCTCATGAGATACCTGTGAAAAAAGTAATCAAGCATATTTATGTTGCTTGTGCCAACTTCCAAGCATCTGAGGTGCAGATGAGGAACTATTAACACTGGTTGAGGTTAAGTACCATTACTACCATCACTTATTCAGCAAATGTAAGGCTCTGTTAAATTTGGCATCAGGCTTGTCAGAAAGCCAGCTAACTTGCTAGACTGTAGACCAGAAGTTCCCAGATTGAGGCAGGGACGTGCAGAGGAACTTTTTGGGGTGGGGTGAGGAAGGGAGGTGTGGCAGGGCCTGGGCCAACTCCCACAAGGACAGAGAGGAAGTGCCACCTATCAGCCCTAAGCTGCCCCCATCTCTGCTCGAGCCTTGCCCCCACAGCTGCAGTCCCAGGCTCCATTCCTGGCTGTGTCCTGAACCCAAGCCCCACGTCTGCTCCTGATCATGTCCCATGGCGGTGTTCTAGTCCAGACCACAGCCCTCACCCAAGCCCATGCCCTGCTCCTGGCCAGTTGCAGCCTCAGCCCTGGGCCACAGCTCCCAGTCCCATTTGTGGCCTTGACCCCATTCCTGGCCCTGGGCTCTGGCTTCCAAGTCTGTTCACAGCTTTGTTCTGGGCACCACAGTTGCAGCTTTAGCTCCAGTGGCTGTGGCCTTGGTTCCTGACCTTACCCACAGCCCCTAACCATGGTTCTGGCTCTGCTTCCGGCCCCAACTCCTGCTTTACAGCTTCTGGGGTGGGATGGACTAGGTAAAGGGGGACATGGCCCCAAAAGTTTGGGGACCATTGCTGCAGTAGACCCAAGATCCATGTAAATGTCCTTAGTACTTGGCTTCACTACCAATTTTTTTTTGTTTGAGCCCTCTGTAACAACTCTAGTGTGTTATAAGCTAAAGCCCATTGTTTTAGTCTTTATTAGTTAAAATTGGCTACGCTTTTTCTAACTTTCATTATAATATGAATATAATAAACAATATTGGCAGTCTGCTTTCCTATTTATTTGTGAGGGATTAATGTTAACTCCCATTATTGTTAATGGGAGTTACTCACATAAAACCTGTTCTTTTCATGGGTTAGTAGAATCCAGAGTGTTCATCCTTTATGTTCAATATCCTTTCCTCTTTGTTTTTCTGCCTACTGCTAACCTTAGTGTGGAAGTAAGGTACTTTAAACAAATCAGATCAGCCTTTTAAAATTGTCATGAACCAGTACAGGCAAATTTACTTGCCTGCCCTTTATTGCAATGATTGTGTATTACTCACCTGTCAGAACAGTTATTTGCCGTGGAGAATTAGAGTAGAATTTTTGGACATCCAGTTGATACGCATAGTAGGGTAATGAGCACTATAGAAAATGCTAAAATAGGATCTCATTGCCTAAATTATAATGTATTAACTATATATGATTAATCTGCCTTATCTAGCTGCAACACTACAATGTGTGTCATTTTATGCCCTTGCTTTTATGTTCTCACATGTGAAAATATTAATGAGAGAGATTTCTAGAGCTAAATTTATCCTCCCAATGTTCCTAATGTCAAAATTCAGACTATAAATCGTCATCTTGCCTCTTCCCTCCCCCAGTTTCTCTGTACATTTTTCCATATGGCTGACCATCTCTTTTGGGGAAATTATCAATTCCTAAATAAAATCCAACCCACTCCACTGCAGAACTTTAATGCTACAAATAAAAATGTTTACTAAAAATTGGAAATTATCTTGTTTACTTGGATTTCTTCAAAACTAATCCATGTGCGTGCGCACACACACACACAGAACAAAATGTATGACATATGAACTGCTGATAAAAGGAAATACAATAGTAATTTACAAATTATCATTATTAAACAGAAAACATGGGTACACATCTTTGTTTTGTTCTTTCCAGGAAGAGTGCACTCATTTTATTTTTTTCAGATAGTATCCTAGCTGGCTTAATTTCCCCCCCCCCCCCCCCCCCCGTTCCCCTCCCACATACGTCTCCCACCCCAAGAAGAATAGTGTTTTTCTTAAACAGAATTCTGAACTTGTTAAGAAATTTAAATTAATTTTTCTAAACCCTCATGCACAAAGATGTCCTTTTTCTTGTCCTGTTTGGGTTTAAATCTGAAGAGAATGATATTTTGTAATCTCTGTAAGTAATGTCTTTCAAATGTTTTTTGCTACGGTTCAAATTCAGACTAGTTCAGTTGTGACTGAAAATCATTACACTCTGATAGCTGTTTGGTGTCATATGGGAAATGAATTGGCGGTGTCAGTCCACTTCCTACTGGACATGTGTCAATCACAGAAAATCCAAGATAAAAATTGGCACTAATTGACATGCTTGTTTGCAGTTTGCAAAGAGGCCATAAGTATGAACGGACACAGAATCTGAATGAATAGCCTTTTTTTTCATGTTTGAAATGCAGACATTTTGGGCTAGGTTTTCAGAAGAGCTGAGGACATTCAGTGCTGAACTTATTTAAAAAATGCAGAATTAGTTTGAAAAATCTACCTGAAAGTATCATACTGGGAGCTGCTGTGTGCTGAGTGCTTTTGAAAATCTGATCCCAAATGTGGGCCTTGAGTATTTGTAGATCTGACTCTTTGCATTAAAGTGATTGCACAAGTAAATTGTTCTGTGGCAGAAATGTAGCAATATGTCTTTCTTGAGGTACTGATTCTTTCCTTGACATGTAATCTATTTAATTGGCCAATTTTGTTCTCATTATGCTGGCATTGATTCAGAATTAACGTAATTGAAATCTATGGATTTACTGTGGGTTTCCACTGATGGGCTAAATTTTGCTTTTAGTTCTAAGATTTTGATGACTTCTTTATTATTTCACCTACCTTTGCCTGGAACTGGAGGTTTAAAGTGTATGTTAAAGTTAATGCAATACTTCAGTACTAGTCACTGGTTCGAACCTACTGGGTTGATACAATTCCAAATGTGATGCTATAAGAAGATGCCATCTAGACTTCTGACTCAAACTTTTGAGCTATTAAAGAAGAAAGCTGATAATTATGTACCTCAATATCAAGTCTTGGTGCTCTGATTCAAGGCTCTTCAAATAACCTGGGGAACATAAAAACTAGGCTTCTACTGATAATCCATGGTTGGTCTCTGTCTTTGGCCTGGAGATGGTACCAGTTTAATAGTCAGAACTTGACCTTACTAAATTTAGTCATTTATTTTGATAGTGTTTTTGTGATGGCTGAAGATTTGTTTGTGGAAAGGCAAGATGTGGATGAATGGTGGTTGGTTTTTTGGGGGGCGGTTAATTCTTTTGTTGCTTATGTCAGATATCTGAAATTGCTGAATCTCTGAGTTATTGTGTTTAGCTTTATTGATCTTTTAATGGTGGCTCGTCGCCTTGTTATAAGTCGTATTGCTCGGTTAGCTAGAGCTTTTGCATGGACCATTTTAAAAATTATTTAAATCTAAATAAATAAAATGTCCACAGAGGAAATCATTTGGGAACATGGTTCAGGCATGTTGGCTGAATATCTGTGAAAACTTGCATTGCTACTGTTTGCATCTTTTTTTGTGAACAAAATAGCCTGTCTTCATTGTTTTCACAGTGAAGTCAAAGCCAAAGACTTTTGTTACCAAAGTCATCAGTTGGTCATCTTTTATGAACACATGACTGGTTTAAAAAGATGTAAGGAATGAGGGGATATTTACCTGAGCTATAGGTGTTTAAAAAAAATTAAGGCTCTAAACCTACAATCTGATCCATGGAAGCAGACCTTCTGAAGTCAGTGAGGCTCTTCACTGGTGTTCCTCTTGCATGGATCAGATTTCAGCATTAGGACCCAAATTAGTATACAGTAGTCATGGGTTCACCTGAGCCAGGGCATCCCATGCAATGCAACGTTACAGAGAATAAATTTACACTTACCTCAAAATGGCTTCCTAGGCATTAAAGATAATAACATAAAACCATCCTTGGCCGGTTTAGCTAAAATATTGTCAGTTAGGCCCTTGATCAAATTGTTCCTTAAGTTTTACATGGGGAGAGCCTTCCTTCCCTGTTGCAACCTTATCCAGAAATGGCCTTTGAAAGAAGCAGCCAGCAACCATTTCTGTCTGGTCTACTGTGCCCTGATTGGTCTCTGACTGCTTCCATCTAGCTGCTGTAGGACCAATTCTCCCTAGTACTGCTAGTAGCAGATCCTGGGAGGCCTCTTTAGGCAACCCCTCTAAGTTAAACTCATTGCTCTTCTCTTTTTAAACGACTTATTGGGTGCAGTGCATGAAGCAGGACCGCCAGTAGGGGGCAGCAAGTGTCTAGTACATCTTTCCACAACAAGGTCCAGCTTCTGACTAAGGATTCATTAATTCGCTTATTCTATTAATAAATATAAAAAATCACTAGTAATATTTCTTAAAATACATTTTAAATATGACTCTTCATTTTGCATCCTAGTTATGTATCATTTATTTGCAAACAGCTTCTTTCGTGTAATACTGCTGTTAGAGAAATTATTCTATTGTGTCGGTTTCTTCAGAAAATCAGCTGTGATATAGTCCATCATATACACAGGTTGCAGTATAGAAAAATTATATGCACCTGCATCAATATTTTTTAACTTTTTATGGGAAATGAAACTCTTGCTTATGATTTTCCGAGGCAGGTGTTATGCTGGGAACCAAGTAGAACAGGAAATGTTTTGAAAATGTGCTATATAATTGTGCTTGCGTAACTTTGTTGCCATGCCAGCTTTAAAAAGAAACTTGTAATCATTATAAAGGTTGACATATTACTAAATTGTTTATATCTGGAAAATTATGTATACAGTGGTCGAAATAGGTAAAATTTACATTTTAATGTTATTGATATTAGGTGTGCTTTTGCCATATCAAATAAAGGGTCTAATTCCACAGTGCCTGAACAGAGTTTGGTGTGGCTGACAAGGGCAGGGGGCAGCTTTAACTTATGCCATTCATGTAACATCCCTCAGGGATCTAACATCAGTAGGAATGGGCCATAGCAGAGCCTCACTACATCTCTATGCTTTCTGCTCACTCCTTCGTACCCTGACATCCCCTGAATCTCTCTACCGTGATTGTCAGTGTTCTGCTGCAGGAGATGCTGATAGCAGCTGGCA
>ML685772.1:10937464-10961651 GCA_007922175.1 Pelusios castaneus | reverse complement strand
TGCTGATAGCAGCTGGCATAGAGTCATTCTATGGAGGAGGAATTCTCCAAGGCAATTTTCTGGTCTTTACGTAAGAAACACAGTGAATTTCATAGACCAGAGAATTTGGCCCAAAATGTGTCAGTAGTACAATTAGATTACTTTAGTTTTTATACTGAAAGTCCAGAAAGAAACTGGCTTGCATATTGCAAAGCAGTTATGGTGCTTGATTTACACAAATAAAGATGTTTCTTGCCAGATGTATACATCTCCACACTCATTAAGGGTCTAATCCAAAACCATTGAAGTAAGTACAAGTCTCTTTCCTTTGACTTCAGTGGGCTTTGTATCAAACACTAACTGCAGAAACAGTGTTGCCAATAGTTAACAGAAACCCTGCAGAGACAGCCTGATCCAGAACTTTGCCATTGGATCTTGCAATTCAAGAGAGAAATGGTGCTTTTCATGTTTAAACCAAATAAGATTTAGTAAGCGTATTTTACTGGAGTAAAGAATGTTGGATCTTTCTAGCACAAAATAAACATGAGTGGAGACAATGAAGTGCAGCAAAAATGCAGAAAGGGACATGTGATCATTAAAGCTGTAACGCTTTGCAGAACAGATGGATTTTTTCAGAAGCTGTTCAAAGGAGGAAAGAAAGGACTTTTGGCAGAGCTTTAATTGGGATACTGTTCCAAGAGTTAAAAAAAAAAAAATGTTTGTTTTTATATACGACTTCCAAACACATTTAATCACTCATGATGTTATCTGGAAATTCAGCTTCTTTAGAGAAGTTGGTGTGTAAACTTGAGGGAGAATAATCGATTCCTTGAAAAAAATTAAAAGCTACAATAATTGCTTTAAACAGGGCAGTTAAAAAAAAATAAAAACCAACAAAATCCCTAACATTAAGCCACCTATATTTGTAATTTAATTAAGCAATAAGTTATGTCAGAGTTGTACTGTACTGGACTATTTACATACCCTAAGGGGAACTAAATATGAAGTTGTAGGCCTAATGCTGCAGCCTGAGAAATGGTGATATTCTAGCATTGCATGTACCCTGCGGTGTTTTAACATGTCTAATGTTCTTATGGAGTACTGCCTTCATTTCAAGGAAATGAAGGGCAACTGTGTTCTTTAACAATGGTTAAATTAATTGTGCCCTGTTGTGTGGTAAAACTGGCGGGCAGGAAAACTCCTATGACAAATCCTTTAAGGGAATTATTGTGATCAGGTCATGAGGGGGCATATGGTGGGTCTACCTCACAGAAAGTGCAGCAAGGCCTATTCTTCAAACACACAGATCCACAGGAGGCCAGGGTCATCTATGTAAAGCCAAAAGTATTATAAATCCCTGTTCCTTCTCAGCATAGCTCCAGAGATGCAATATATGATGCCAGGCTGGAAACAGGATGCCAATGTCCTGCGCTTCACGGGTTTGCCTACCAGGCAAAAGGACCAGGTTATAAAACATCAGATGAGGTGAAGATGAAACAATCATTCATGGTTTTTCAGTGTAGCAGCTCAAGGAGTAGTAGCTTGCATTTAGAAGGGACACCTGCATATTACAGCTGTCAATTGTGCTGGGACACTGGCATGTCAACAATGGTTTGTTAAATGTAAGATAGTCCAAGCCAAATTGGGGACATTGGGCAGATAGGGCATAATCATTGGCCGTACTTTGAAACCTCCCTTAAAGCATTAGTTATTTGTTACATAGAAGTAATTTTCCAACAAAAGTGAGACAGATTGTTTTGGGAGAAGAGGTTATCTATCAAGGGCAGTTTCTTAACAGGTTTCATTGTCTTCGGTCCTGTTATCTTTTAACTCCTTGCAATAGCTATCCATGGATTGTATGGAGTTGAAATGTGGCATACGGTTCTCCATTAACCCTAAGGCAATAATTATTTATGGGAAAAAAGTGGTTAAATGTGTGTGTGTGTGTGTGTGTGTGTGTGTGTGTGTGTGTTGTTTTTAACTTAGAAGTAGGTTCTAACACTGTTGCTTGAGTAAGTAGAGAGGGAAAGCTGCAGATTAAGGCTAAATCTTATGTGGCCTGGGGATTCAATCTCTACTGCTGCAGAGGGTCTCTGCACTTTTGGTTAAGGGAAGAGGGACAGTACTCTCTGTCCCCTGAACTACATGGTGGTATTTATAAAGCACTACCATTGGAACACTCTCCAGTGACAGGGAGGGTGAGGAAAAAGCCCTTAATCCATGCAACACCCCAAAGAATTTATAGCTAAAGTAAAAGTGCACAGAAATGTGGAGGGTAATTAAGTCTTAGTGCCAGTTGTTGCCATTGTATTGATTTGTTTTAAATACGAAAAAATGACTCTAGTAATTAATGTTGGAAAATTGCAGTTGTAGCCTGCAAAATTTAATTTTAAAACTAAATGCTTTTTTATTTATGCTTGTGAAAAAGCGCCTGAAACCATCATGCTATTTTCATTCTAAACATAAAAGTAGCAAAAGTAAAGTTTTGTTCTTAGATTTTACAAAATAGAGTTGCTCACAGTTTTAAACTCTCCATTCCAAGTCCCAGTATAACATAATCCCTGGCTTTGGTTTTAATGTGTATTTAATGAGCTAGTATTAGTATAATGTAGGTCAAATGGAAAGGAGTAACTATGGATTCTGTCCAGCTTCCTCGGGTGTGCTTTGACCTTAAGGTCTGTGATGTTTTGACTTAGATGGGGGAGAAATCTGTTTAACTTGAATTTGAAGCATTCATCTACATTTGGCCAGATGCATTTCCTTCAAAATATTGAGTCAGTGGCTTGACCTTGGCAACATGTTAGAACATGATGATGTTGCCACTAGTGATGATAGTTCAAAAACACCAGCTTTCTTTTAACATTATAAACATTGTTTCTAAAACATATGTTGCGGCATGCTTCCATTCAGCATAGGTTTTTGGCCAGGAAAGTTTTGGCCAGGAAATGCAGAATATAAAAAACCAAAAAAGCCTTGCTCTGCTTAGATTATCTTGAGATACATTATCTGCATTCATTATAAATATTAAAACTTTAAAAATGCAAATATTCAGAATAAAGCTAAATGGCTATATTTCCAAAGAGTCACTTGTGAGGAGGCATTGGGACCTAAAGGCATGCATTTATTTTATCCTCAGAATGGTGCTGCATTTCAACAGCTCTGTGAGCATGTTCTGACAGGTTGACAATTAAGCCTTAGAAGAGCATGTTTGTGGCCTGGACATGCATTGATTTTATTTATGTGAAAACAGAGATTGGAAAGACACTGTGAGAAGTGCTTCATCTTCACCTTTATTGCATTCTTGCCTCATAGCCACCATTCATAGCAGGCTTGACACCAGTAAAGGGAAACATTATTTGGCTGGTCTTAGCCCTGCTGGGAAACACTGAATGATAAACTCGACACAGCACATTATAAATAAATAAAATGTTACTTTCAATTACAACATTAGTTTTCTTTAACTTTTTACATTTTAAAATAAACTAGATTTAAAAAATCCTGTTTGGATTTCTGCCACTGCACATGAAGGGAATTCTGGGGTCACAGGAACATTCAACCTTTTACTAGACTCCTACCAATAAGCTATTGCGTTTACGCTACTGTGACCTGGGATTGGCATTGTGCCTGTCATTGCTTCCTAGTAATTTTCTAGATATTGGAACTCTACAAGGAAAGCAGGAGAGATCATCTTTAGAGAACACTAAAGTGGTGTTACAGATAATCACCGACACATAGGTAAACAGATACACAAGTAAAACTACCGATACCCCAAAGTAAACCTTTAGTTTGCCCTTGTTGATGTAGGCAGAAGTGTTCCCTTGTCTCCTGTCTTTATGCTCTCCAAAGAGAACTATTTTCATAGGGCACACTTGGACAGAAGGAGTACCTTGGAAAGATCTTTTCCCTCTGCAGCTTGGCTCAGACCGCTTCTCTTACATTTTTCTTTTTGTATTCAATGCTGTAATTTCAGCCTACCATGGATTTCAGGATTGGACCTAGGTGGCCTTCAGAGTGTAGGCTTCTGCAGCCTTGACGCTAGAGTTGTGGTTGGGGAATGGAATTTCTGCCATTGTTCAGTCTAAAGATTCTTTCCTTTCCTGCTGCTGCTCCTGAGGAGCCCCACAGTTAGCAGGCCAGTAATGTGGGCTGTGTGTAGGGAATTGCCCCTAAAGCATAGTAACCACGAGTCACCAAAATGAGAGCACAGTAATAAGTTTGGGTGCCGCCAGGATGGATTTTACGAACACATAGTCAACATAATTAGGTGCCTAATTGGGGGCCTGAACTTAAATGATGTATATACACATGTAAGTAATTTAAGTTTTATTGGAAAATACTCTTTGCAATGCTTTGTGCTCCATTTTCTTCAAATGAAATTACAGATGATTTTATAATATGAAAAAACTTGCTTGCTTTGTTTAGAATTTCCCTTTATTAAATGTTAACAAGCTGAAAAGTCACCCACCAAAAAATACAGCCAAGTGTGAAAAATGTAAAGAGCAATGGAAAGGGGTTTTTTATATGAAACTGTGACCCATAAATAAAGTAAATTTTGTCTAACAAACTTCATTAAACACTAGACAGGATTCACTGGATTCACTTCAGCTTATGGAAGCTAGGGAAAAATGTAGCCTTTTGACTTGGAGTTAAGAATTTACTGTTCTGAAACTGATTTATTTAGTGGGTATTCAGCCCTAAATCTCTTTCCTGCAGAAATGCCGTAACACAAAAACCTTAGCCGTCACCTTCTTTAATTAATGCAGTGAACTGGGCTGTCTTAGAGAAATCATATATTAAATAGAACCTTTAGCTGCAGGGAAGTACAAAGAACTTTGAAATTATGACCAAAAAACCCCAAGCTTCTGTCTAAATATTCAAGGCAAAGACAGCGAAGCACCTCTTGGGAGGATGCAACAGTTTGCATTTATATGCTGTTATAATCACGTACTATTGTATTTAGAAGGTGTTCATCCATACTTAACACCCACCTAAGGTCCCTTTTGAAGTGTTGTCTGTTTTGTAAGACGAATTGAAAAATAAGACAATACATTATGCTGTAGCAACCTCCATAAACTTGATCAAAAGTGTTAAAATGAAGATAGAAGCCAAATCATCAAACCATTTCCCTGTTGTATGTACCCTACTTGAGATACTTATTCTTAGCACATCAGAAAACAAGCTATGGGTGTTCATGTTGTTTAAAATCAGGCCCTAGGTGTCTCAAATTGAGCACCAAATTTTATGGTCTCTTTTGATTTTGGCTGAAATATCTGTGCATTAGTACAAAAAAAAAACAACCAAAACCTGAATAGCAAATTTGGATATATAGAGCTAAATATTGATTTGCTGTAACAGTCTGACTTGATCCTATGACTTACACTTCCCTGTACTTATTTTCCTCCCATTCTTTAAGTTCCCCATCTTCAAAGCATCTGACAAAGTGGGATTTTCTCCCACACAAGCTCATGCAATAAACAAATTTGTTAGTCTTTAAAAGTGCCACAGGGCTCCTTGTTTGTACGGGTAATAGAGTAACTGAGAGTTTTCACTGATGAATAAAGGCTGCCAGAGCCCGATTGCAAAGAAAATGGGAGTAGTTATATGCTTGGTTAATTTAGGATAAATTTTTCTTACTAGTTACATAATATAGATAGCTTTAAAAAGTAAGCTTTTATTTTTTCTTATTTCTTCTCAACTGACCTTTCTAGAGGTACTTCTGGACTTGTGGTGGTGTAAATCATAGGTTATTCTCAGGAAGAGGAAAATAAACTTAAGATCTCTGATGAGAGGCAGTCCAAAGTTTGGGCAAGATGTACCTGAACTAAAACACTTCAGGACCTGAAGGGCCAAAGGTTTTCGTTGCAAACTAAACACAGGATTCCTCCTAAATGGAATCCTGGATAGTCTCAAACCTCCTTAATTTAGTCTGATGGTGCTTTAAATTCAAATTTGCTGGCCTGTCAGGATGTATATATAGGCTTAAAGCTCAAGTGAGCACAACTCGTCAAATATTAATACTACCAACCTGTAGAGTGGATCGAGGCTAGCTTCACTTGAGTGCCGCTGGTCTCCTACTGCCTTCTGACAATTCCCCCTCGGTGCTCAAAAAGGACAGAAGTTATCTCATAACTTGCTGAGAATTCCTAAGGCATCACAGTTTACTGGAGTACAAAGAATCATCAGATTTGCCTCCAGAAGTCTAAGTGACACACTCAACTTGAGTGCCATGGAAGTGTGGATGCAGCAATTGCAATGGACCTACTCTCTCAACCTAGGCTACTCAGGAGAAGTAACTCAAGCTAACTTGTCAATAACGACGCACCAAAGTAAAAACATACTGTGAACATGTACAGGTGCAGTCAGTAAATGTTACAGGGAAAAACTTGGTGACCACAAGGAATAGTTGGACACTGGGACCTTAGGTTTACAATGCATATCATGACACTTGGGTTTTTTTTTTTTTTTAAGTCTAAGGAAAGAAATTTATTCAGATGATCCTAGATTTTGTAATCTTGTTTAGTATAAGGAAAATAGGGGTATTTTTTGTCACCAATTGTAATATGTTGGTAGCAATAGTTGTTGCTTTTTATTTATTTTTTGTTAGTTAGCTCATTACCCAACTTATTGACATCATTTTTATTCTCTGATCTTATCTCCATTCCACTGTATTATACTGTGGTCCATTCTGTACTGCTCACAGTGCCTGGACCTCCAACCAGCTCTTCTTGTGTATTAAATAATAACGTTCAAATTACTGTCTTGTATACTCAGGTCTTCTATAAGACCTTTCACCAAGTGCAGAACGATTTTACACAGCTATGTTTGTTTGATCCTCTTTGCGTCTCTTAGGTTGTAAATTCCTGAAACAGTGGCCATGTCTTCCTTTTGTTTCTATATTTCCATGTGTACTGATAAATATAGGGTGAGACAGTAAACAATTACAATAGAATAATATGTTTAGGATGTCTGTGGTTTCTTGTGCATACAAATTACCCTTCTTTTTTGTGCTTTGTGTATTATTGAATCCTTAATTTTTTTGGATGGAAGATGGTGTTTGTCTTTTCACTTCGTCAGGGCATAGACATTTATAAATTGTTTCTCTTGAAGAGGCTGAAAATGAATTCTTTGAAGTGAAAATTTAGAACTGAACTTTCTAGAGCATGTTTCTCAACACTTCTCTCAAAAGTCTATTTAAATACAATCTTGTTTATGTTTAGAAATAATAGTGATTTCAGCAACAGAAAGTCTGTCAGCAGGTTTGTGTGGGTGCAGTTTGTTGAGAAGGGATACATGTTTTATGTAATAAAATTTAGTGTGTGTGTGACTAATTGCCAATTTTTTTCTCCTTTCCCGCAGCCGTCCTCAGAAGGTGTGTTTGTGTCCATTCTTCCCTGTACATCCTCTAAAAGTCTCCACCTGCTTGTATATAATCCAGCATCCAGCAGAGGTGAGTAAGGCCATGGGAATTGTCAGAGTTCAGCTAGACGCTTACACAGCAAAGGGTGTGAGAGAGGGCAAGAGGAAACAGTCTTGTTCAGACATGTGCAGCTTCTTTAGCTTTGCAGATAGTTATAAATCTGAACAACTAGATCACGTGATTTAACGGCATTTATTCTTTTATTTTTAAAGTCTGCCATTATCTTCCTCATTTTTTCCCCTCTACCTGAATTATGGCCCATTCCTGCAGTCCTTATGTGTAAGAAAAGCCTTCCTCACAAGTAGTCTCATCTATGTCAATGGGACTACTTATGTACGTGAAGACTGCAGAAGTGAGCCCATATATAGTACATGGTGGCCTGGAGACAGCATGAATATATTTTACTGATAGGAGGTCTGTATTTAACTTTTAGTTTTCTGTATTCATCTATTAATATTTAACAATATAAATCAAATAATCAATTTGAGGTAATGGCCTTAAATGTTGTAGCAAGTAGAAGTCTACAGGAAAGTCTGGTTACTTGCCCTGTCTACTAGACTTACTGTTTCACAAATAAATAAGTATGTAATGAAGAACATAAGTGAATCATAAAAGAAGCAGAGTTACTGTGTGTGTCTCTTGGACATTCTTGATGTCTTCTGTTAAGATATACGTAGCGTCTCAAGAATTCCAGGTGATGTATGTTCTGTAAGACTCCTCCCAAGTGGTGATTATATTTTTCTACATTTTTACTTTTTTCATGCCTTCAAAAATCATGAGCCCTAATAACTGTATAAAGTTAATAGCAAGATTTCTAATAACAATTTCATGTGTCTTCTGAATTAAGGGTAATACATTTTCCTGGACATTTAAATGATGAAAGGACCCAAATTGCAACAGATACGGAGAGGCACTGTGCGCTAATGGTTAGGGCATTGGACTGGAAGTTTAGACTTGAGTTCTGTTCCTGGTTTGGCTGCTGACATGTTGTATGACTTTGGAGATGTCACTTCATCTCTCTGTGTACCTTTCCCTTTGGACATTTTGTCTGTCTTCTCTATTTAAATTTTAAGCTCTTCAGGACAGGAGCCTGTGCTGGAGACTTGGTGATGTGGCATAAAATTAGCAGACAATACTCCTATTTGTCTTTCCACCCCTTTCCCTGAGCCTCCCTAAAGGAATCTCCAGCAGCATAGAACAATCTGTTTTCTGGCTAGAAGCAAAGTAATGCAGCATGTCTCAGGTCTGAGCTCTTAATGCAGTTAAAAGAATGTAAGCCACGCTGTATATGTTTAGGTTCCAAAAAATGCGTCCTGCAAGCTATCTTTCACTACATCCAGGAAGGAAATTTAAGACCAAGATTTTTCTAGGTTTAATATCCTCATACATTGATCTGGGACTATTAATTCACCTTCACTTAGTTTAGATGAAGCCTGAGGATTACAGGATTTTATTGGTACACTTTATCCCTTTTAGAGAAAAACAAGATGACATTTAACTGAGAAGCCAAAAGGACATTGTTTTTGTTTATTTTTAATACATTTCATTTTAGTATTTCTTTTATTTTAGTATATTTCATTATTAGTAATGACTCATGAAAAATCCAGTTCATTACAGACAGAATATTGGGTAGTAACCAATATCATTAACTGTTGGAAGAGAAGACTAACCACGCGAGTGCTGCATGTTCCTCCTGGCAGTGGTGCACAAAGACAAATAGGAGTATTGTCTGCTAACTTTATGCCACAAAAAATTAATGGATTCTGTGCCCATATTTGTGTCTCTCTCTCCTGCTCCCCCCCCCGTCTCTTGTTTAAATTTTTGGGGGGATTATTTTTTGGATAGAAGTACCCCAGGACGTTGGGACCAAAATCTTGGTTTTGCAGTCTTGAACTAAGTTTCTGCTTTTTGTGCATTCTTACTACTTCACTTTGCGCATAACAGACAAGTTGTTTAATCTTCTTACATTTTGTAAAAGCTGTGAAACTTCACATCAATATCTTGAATCACAAATTATGCCCTTTTTGGCAAAATTGCAGGATGATTATATGTGAAGAAGCCTATTGAATTTGTATCTTACTATCTCTTTTTTCATCTGCTTCCTTTCTGCCTGATGTATTGATAGCAAGCGATCCCTTTAATTCAATGCAAGCTTCCTAGGAATCATCCATTTTTGGGGTCTTGGCTCTTAAGAGCTAATTATTTCAAATAGGCCTTGTATCAAAGTCAGGGTTCCTGGCAATTGAGTTTTGAGAGTTTAGGGTTTGAGGAGCATTCTTCTAGTTTTCCTCCTGCTGAACAGCTTTGCAATTTGAAATCCATCTCTCTCTCTCTGCCCCTGTAAAATGCAAATATATATAATAAATTTTGTTTCATAGCATGCTGTTTATGTAATCTGTATTGTTGATTGGTACAATTAAGGCATGTTCTTTTTGGTTTCCTTGTTCATTGTTTCTCATGTTTTGTTGAAGTTTCTGTTACAGTTTTCTTTTACAAGCATCCTTGAGCTTTTTAAGCTGCTAAAGGTCTCACCTTGTACCAATGAAGTCAATGGGAGTTTTTTCATTAACTTTGATAGAGCAGGATAAAAGTTCAGAGCGAGCATCCATTGAGATCAGTATCTCTAAGAAAGAAATAATTACACACCTGTAAAAAATGCTTCTCTGAAGATATGTTACAATGGATTACCAATAAACTACTTTCCTTCCCAGAGTTGAAAACTCTGACCTCATTAATTTTTAAAATATTTTAATTGAATATTATATATGCAAGTATTGTAATTTCCTGCTTGAAAGTTATTGATGAAGTATCAGTGGCATATTTTATGGCAGTAAGAGGTAAACATTGATTGGAAGCAACTTAGGAATTTAAGAAAGCATCCTTATATTTTAAAAAATAATTTTCCTTTCTGATTTAAAGGAGAGTCGTGTATTACGGACTGTGCCTCTTCTAACTGCTTGCCTCCCCCGAGACAAGTGTAAAGTTTTGATTGGTCGACGTTTTGGTGAAGACAGGTAAGCAGAGCTGTTAATACAACTTGTAGTTCTCTGTTGTATACTATTGATGATACTGCTTTTAAAAGCTATACTGAATATTTTTGCATGTTTTAAGGTGTTAATGGCTCTGCAGTGCTCAGGCTGTCAATGAAGCTGAAAGACAGTACAGCAGTCTGTACATTTTGGTCTATTTCCTTTTAATTAGCATCAAATCCACAGTTAATTTTTTTTTTTTTTTTTAAAAGCCCGGGGGTGTCAAAAGTTGTTATCTCTTCATATGGGGATGCTGCTGTATTCTTTGTATTTGTTCTTGTCCTCTTTTCAGCAACCTGGCATTGTGACACCTTTAATTCTGGGGAGAAGACAATAAATGACAGTGCAGCCAGCATTCTGCACTGTCATTCTTGTCAATCGTGATGCCTACAGAAATCTTGAATGGTTAAGCAGCTGGTAAAGCAAGATCATTGCTTATCATGCTCTTCCTAATACTCTTTGTTACTTTGAGCGACCTCTGTTTATCTGGATACACCCACCTGCTGTCTTCTCTTATACTTAGTTCCTTCCCTTATGTAAAATATAATTTCTTAACACAAAGAATGAAGGCCAATAAGTGCTACTGCAGTACAAATAATCTACGTTGACTGATTTTAATTTAAATCTGCACTGCTTTGGCTATGTTGGAATAGCTGGGTTGAGACAGTCTCCTAGTGTAGATGAAGCCTGCACCAACAGAAAGAGTTTTCCTGTCAGTGTAGAAACACTACCCAAACAATGTTAGCTGCATTGGCAGAAGTATTGCCTTGTTGGCATAGCTACCTACATGGTCAGCATTGCTATGTCTGGCAGGGGTATTTTTTTTTTTTTCCTCACCCATGACCAATGTACCTATGCCAATGTAACTTTTAAATGTAGATCAGGCCTGTAATTGCTTCACAAGCCTGGGAAGAAGTAGTCCTGAAATTAAAAATGAGTGGATATTTTTGGTGACATTTTTTCTCTTGAAGGTTAACATGCGACAGTTTTTTCACATTTGAAGAAATTTCGGACAAGACTGTCACATTAGTATTGTCTTTCTTCCTCGTTGGATGAAGCTAACTTTTATTAACAAACTTCTCGTGAAAATGCTTGTGAAATTTTGTTGCATAAATTTTCACTGAAAGACACACACAAAAAAAGGCATGTGAATACTGATGAAGCAAATTCATTTAAAATTCAAATGACGTTATGGAGAAAGCTTTTTGCAGAATTCATTGAGCTCTATTGTACAGATATGTCATAAGTCATTTCAGAATGTTGCTTCCACATCATCAGGCTGCCTTTAAAGACAAAGCATATTGGAAATAATAGCACTTTTTTATTAGTCTTCTGTGGCAATAACTATTTTAATTACCTAAAAATTTCCAGTCTATGGGAAAAGTGCACTTCTTCCAGTTACAGGAGAAAATGAAATAACTTTTCGTGATGACATGCATTGGATATATTACTTCCAAATGCAGTCTAGTTTTATTAAAGCACATTTCTTTAAGAGTGGTAAGTGCAGGGTTTTTTTTTTTTTTTTTTTTTACCCTTTCTCATTTCAAAAGCCAGGATTTTGTCCAACTTAAACCAAAATTAAAAGATTACTTTAGATAGAGAGAAAACATGGAAAATTACAACCCCAAAGGTCAACAGTTTTGAAAAGTAACGAATATTTTAAAACAAAGGGGTAGGAACTGGCTAGCAATCGTAACTGTTGTGGCTTTTATTTCACTTGAATTAATAGTTCTTTAGTAAACTGGAGTGTCCTTAGTAAGTGAGTCCATCTCCTGTGTTGCTACAGTATTAAGATCAATAGAATAAAAGACATCCAGAGAGATTTTCTTGGATTGGGAGACTCAAAGAGCACAGAAAGAAGGAATATAGAGACCACACACACAAGTAAATAATAACTTTGAAAACATGTATATACAAAACCCTAAGAGAGCCCATGCAATAGCTAGTGCTGTATTCATATTCACATATCCATACATATCATAAAGTCAGGTGGATCTCTCAACAAGTTGTCCTCAATAGAGGGAGTGTCTTCCTGAAGTTCTTCCCTGATGATGTAAGGCCCTGTATTCTAGAACCCAGTGCTGCAGAGCTACTAGATAGCTTACATCTCCGAGCTGTTACCCAGTGGCAGCTATAACCAGTTTGCATTCCTCTTCTTATGGCCTGCAGTCGTCGCAGATCCTGGGCAGTTTTGCTTCAAAGGTTTGACAGACAGCAGCCTCATGACTCCTGATTGGCTTCCTGCTCTCTATAAACTTAAGGGGAGTTCCAGGGAGTTTCTAGGCAGCAGCATTGATCTCCTGTAATTGCCATGATCATGATTCTTGCTCCTGAATTTCTGGCTTTGACCTTGATTTGGACTTTGCCTCCTGACTCGAATCTGAAACCTTGCTTGGTATTGCCCTTGGCCTGGAATCTGACTGTGAACTCCTCTGCTACTCTCAGCCTAAGGTTTGCCCCCTGCTCTGATGTTTGTCCCCGACTGTCAGAATCCCAATTATGGCAGATGTGGTTTTTTTTCTGGTGGGATCTTCCCATCCTGTTTGTACCAGCAAATCCTTTCTCTCCTATGTTATGACCATGTCTTTCTTCTTATGTATATGCATGAAGGTCCTAACCCTCTTTTCTTTCACTCCTTCTATATCCTATACCTTGTGGGTTGCCCTACTTTTTGTAAGTGGCTTCCTTGGTTCTTCTTAGTCTTATAAGCATCTGTGTAAACATATTCCCAATGTAACCATGGTGATATGAGAACTTTTTCCATGATAAAGTTGCAGTCAGGTGTCTTGTAGTCTAGATGGGTACAATGCAGCATGTTTTCCCAGACATCATTTATTGGCACATTCTATACAATAATCTTGTAACTTTACTGTTACAAAGTTATTTGTGGGTCACTTATGTCAACCCTTCTTAGGCCTGAAGCCTAATATGATTAAGCTGAAATCTTAAAAGTTTCAGCCTGTAAGACATGCATTACAGCCTTGTCTTACTTGTATATCTAATATACACTCATATACTCACTTATATATACTCCCGAATACTTGTCAATCTTATTCTCCTATGATCTTATCTTACTTATTTATACCTATACTACAAATAACATCTGTTCATCACACACTGATTACATATGAAATAACATGAATTAACCACAACAATAGATCACAATTAAATAATAAAATGAACTAATTGGCTCTATTGGATTGCATGTTACCATTGTGGTAGTTAATCAATATGCAGAGAGATGAGAAGTTTGTGCTGTAATATACATTGTCAGCAGTGAAACACCCACACTGTTGCAAAAAGTCCCAAAGGGGTACACAAGCTAAAGGTGATAGTAATGCCCAGGTGATTGTAGGTGGCGAGGACAAATAGTTAAAGGCCTGAATATAAAGTTGATCTCTGACAGAGGCTTCTATCTGTATAAACCCTGTGTGCATATTTAGTGTTCAAGTGAGAGTGCTGCCAATGAGAACAGTCTACCCACTTTATCATGCTTTCCTCTGGAGTGAAATATTTTGAGGATTTAAAAGAGCTGGTCTTAAAATAAAATAGTGGGTTTTATTGCAATTAACAAATTGAATTTTAATCGTTACCATTAACCCCTATCTCCTCCCTCCTTTTTCAGTTTACCTTGGACAGCACCACCATCCTCCCTGTCACTCAGGCCTGTAATCTGCATGCAGTCTTCTACTCAGATCTGTCTCTAGATTACATCATTTCTAAATCTTGCTGATTTTCCCTTCGTGTCTCCATTCATACAGGAAACCTGTCCTCCCGGCCCTATTCTTACATCTTACCTTGCCCCATTTGCGTCCATTTAAAAAGCTGCAACAAAGATAGTTAAAGGAATGAGCCATGAAAACCATATCACTCTTACCTGGTTTCCTCTTCTTCACTGCATCAAACATAAACTATTCATATTTGCTTATAAAGCCTTTCATGGCCTATCTTAACCCTATTTACCATCTTTTATCTATTCTCAAGATTCTGCCAGTAATGCAAGCCTTTATTGTCCATTGTATTAATTTTACAAACAAGCAACTTCATACTTTCTCTCATGCTGCTCCTCATGTATGGAGAAGCTCAAAAAGCCCCAATTGTTTTCTTTCAGATTGCTCCTTAAAATTTTCTGTATTTGCAGAAAAACTATTTACATAAGATATTTAAGATTCCATAAGATAAGATAAAAAGATACTTTAAAAAGCTCAACAGTAATTATGTACTTGATATGTGATGACCACTGTTATGTGTATCTACTAGTCTTGTCTCACTTACTTTGTGCTCCATTGTCTAGTCATCTGCTGTCTCTTCTCTCGTACTTAAAATGAAAGATCTTTTAGGGCTTGGACCATACTGTGTTTTGTAAAATTCTCATCATAATGGGGCCCTGATCTGAGATCTCAGCGCACAACCACAATACTAATAAATAGAATTCTGGAATTGAATATGCATATATTCCAAGGCCAGAAGGAGCATTGGGATTGCCTTGCCTGACCTCCAGTATAAAACAGGCTATAAAATTCCCCCATAATAATTTCTGTTAAACAAGGGCATATCTTAAATAAATCCACTCTTGATTTAAACATTTCCATTCATGGAGAATCCACCATGACTCTTAGAAAATTATTCCAGCGGTTAATTACCCTCACTCAACAATTTTCACTTTATTTCCAGTTTGACTTTTATCTGGTTTCAACTTCAGATTGTCTTTTACCTTTGTCTGCTAGACTGAAGATCCCATTATCAAATTTTTGTTCCCTATGCTGGTATATATAGACTGACCAAGTCACCCCATCCCTTCTCTTTGTTAGACTCAGGAGGCTCACTCTATTTAGCCTGTCACAATGAAACTTGTTTCCTAATCCTGTAATTATTCTTGTGGCTCTTCTCTGAACCTTCTTCAATTTATCAACATCCTTCTTGAATTGTGGTGTCAGTATTCCAGCAGTGACTGCACCAGTTTGAAATACAGAGAAAAATAACCTCTCTACTCCTACTCTGGATTCTCCTCTGTATTCATGCAAGGATAGTGTTAGTCTTTTTGGCCACAGTGTTGCACTGGGAGCTCATGTTCAGCTGACTATCTTCTTCTACCCTGACCCTGAAATCTTTTTCAGAGTCACTGTTTCCCAGGATAGCTCTCTTCCTGTAAATATATGGCCTACTTTCTTTGTTCTTAGGTATATACACTTCTGTTTAGTACTATTAAAAACGCATTTTGTTTGCTTGCGCCCAACTTACCAAGCAGTCCCAATCACTTTGTATCAGTGACCTATCCTCTTTATTATTTACTACTTCCCCAATATTTGTCATTGTCAGCAAACTATCAATGATGATTTTAAATTTTCTTCCAGGTCATCGTTACAAATGTTGAGAAGCTTAGGGCTAAGAGCTGATCTGCTACAGTGCCCCAGTAGAAATGCTTCTGCTTGACAATGATTACCATTTACAAGTACTTTTGGAGACTTATCCGTTAGCCAGTTTAAATCCAGACAATGTGTGGCATGGTAACTTTGTATCATTTTAGTTTTTAATCAAATTCAGCACTGGTGCAAGAAGTACTGCTCTGCTGACTTTGGTTAATATGCCTGGTGCCTAGTTACATGCACAGGGACTGAATTTGGCCTTCTGGTAAAGCCTCCCTTGCCTTGCATTTAGGGTTCTGATATTTCTGTTATTTAGGGGTGAAATTCACCAATAACATTTTTATGAACGGTGCAAGAGTCTTAAAGAGGAAAAACAAAACTCTCTGTCTAACCTATCTTTTGGCTGATGACTGATAGCTACACAGAAATTACCTCTCATCTTACCTCTTTTGGGTTTGGTAACATGAAATACACAAAAGCCAAGATGACTTTCTGTATTCTTCAGAAGTTTTATTGGTTTTCTAAATAATGTAGTTCTAGGTGTGTTAATTAAGTTATATCAGTGTGTTTTAAAGAGCAATATTTTCAACATATAATTGCAATGGACAATAGTGAAGGAAATGTAGAATGATGGAATCTTCAAAACCTCTTAAACTATTTTTTTTTAAAGCTGACTTTTTAAAGAAAGGTGCCTGTTCTCCTATTTAGCTGCTCCAGGAGTTTTGAGTTTTTATTTTGCTGCAAATTTGCAATCACAGCTGTGATGAGAGTAGACTACTATTCAGTGTCATGGACTGGCTTGAGTGATCTGATTCTATAACTGAATTGAAAGGCCATTTCTATTTTGTGTGGAGTTGCTCAGTCGACCTATAAACTGTTTAGTACTTTATGAAAATTCTACGATGGCAAGACCTTGATATAATTTTCTGAACTACATCTTTTTGTATTGGTTTCATTTTCAGTTTTTACTTTGTTTGCTGCTGGAAATGTCCTTGACTGTAGCTCCTAGGCACTGCATTAATAGAAACAATAAATAGTATAACTTGTATGTGTAATATTTGCACTATTGTGATCACAGATGATATTGGCATATAACTTATCTGCGTTCAGTTCATGCACATAATGAGTTTTTCTATGTTTTTAAAATTAATCGTTTCTGTGTTAGTGTTCAGAAAGTATACAGGCAAGTTATTCAGAATTAAATAGTGTGATGTCACTTTTGTAAAATACAGTCTGTTTGATTAAAGTTCAGTGAAATGAGAATGTGTGATGCTTGCTATATATCATATTGCTTCTAGGTAGAAAATTTTTCTACCCTTTTGGGAGACTTTGTTTTCAGCAAATTCTATATGGAATCCTCTGCACCAGAAGTATTCTTGAATAATATGACTGAATTTCTGGAGAATTATGAAGATGTGGTAGCAATACTGAATGACATTTGCATAGACAAGAAGAGAAATGGTGAAAAAGTACACATCTGACCATTGCTGAGCGCATTGGGGATGTCAGTAAAAATTATACGAAGAAGTCCTTAGATCAAGAAAATTAGATTTTCAGCATCCAGAAGCATGGTAGATGACACACACAGACAATGTTGCAAACTCTGCCTAGACAATATGATGTAAATTTATATATGAACCACACAATAACCAAAAAGAAGGGAAAGGAGAGAGAGAACAAGAGTTGCAGTAGTAGTAGTCATATTAATTACATGGATCAAAAAAAATCGCATGGTTACTCAGTAAGGCTCAAATTAAGGGAAGCATTCAACCACATGCTTTACTGAATAAGGACCTAAGACCGTATACAATTTTGGACACATGTTTTATTAAAGATAGACTGATGAACACAAAACTCTATCCAGTTGTCACATTTTTAGCCTTTAAACACTGCGGCTGTTGCTCAGTATATGAGCATGTGTATGAAACTGATATGCCTTGTGAAAGGAAAAATACTTAAAAGGAACAACAAAAAAGTATGGTTTTACCTGTTTACAGACATCCTTAGTTTAAAGTAAGCTTTGAAATAAATACTCGTCCTGCCACGTACAGTGCCATATTTAATAATCGTTGTAAATTCTTTGACAAACAATAAGTTGTTTTATTCATGATGGAAGTGCTAAGAAAAAAAGTGCTTATATTTATAAATAAAATACCATAATTTCTGGGATTTCGTTTTCTTTTTTTAGGATGCTAATGAACATTTTGCAAGCAGCTTTTAAAAATCATAACAAATGCTGTTTGCTAAAGCTCAACAAGAAATTCTTGTGTGTTGTAAAAAGAACGTATTCTAGAGGAAGTTGCTCATTGTAATATGCTTTGTCAATAATTCAAATTATCTTCATTTAATACTTTTACAGTTATGTGAGATGTTTTTGAATTTCAACTTCATAGCTGTGACAGTTACAAAGAAAGTGGGAAAAAAAAGTCTACTTTTGCTTTGGCCTTCTCTTCTATTTTTAATAAAATAATTGCCTATTTAAGTTCTACTAGTTCTTTACTTTCTATCTACAGATCTTCAAGTTTATGTAATCTACTTGTAAATTCTTGAACATTATGACTCTAACGATTAAACTGTAACATCCAAATACACGTTTGACCTGAATCCTGTTACCTGAGGCAGGACAGTGTCTTAAAGTTTAGAAAAAAAAACCTAATTGATTTATCTGCAAAAATTAATCAGGTGGTGAATACATGCATAGTTCTCCAAAATTCATCACAAGTAAGGTTTCAGAATCAGTACAATAAATTCCATACAATCAAACTGCCAGCTCTGTTACAGGTCAGTGATTAAATCAGGTACTATAAAAAATGCATTAAATGGTTTGAGAAATTCATTTCAACTTCAATATCTTTAGAGAGTTGAGTACAACTTCTTTCTGCTAACATTTGTATAAAAATTTTCTCACTAATTACTTGCTTGATCTGTGAGCTTTTCTCTTGGTTGCTTCCAAACAAAAATATTCTCTTTTGTCTTATATTAACTACATTAAATGAATGTACTTGTTCCCAGTATAACGTATCCCGAATGTTCTAGGTTACATAACTCCACACAGTGTTGGTCCTAGCTCATAGGGAGGACATAAGCAGTGTAATGTTCCCCCGTCATCCTCCCCGTCCCCAACACACAACACATACTTATAATGGGGGGAGGGGACATCAGCTGCTCGGAGTCCTATGAATTTGCTTACTTTGCTTATGCCTAGCATTGGCTCTGCATTCACAGTTTCCAATTCTATTAAATATTTAAAATAACATGCATTTATCTATCCATCACTGTCTGTCAGTTCTTGTATCTGTTAGTACTTCTGAAATGCCTATTGCACGCATGTCTAGATATTGCACATGGATAAGACCATGAGGACTGCCCAGAAAAGAGCATTTTCTCCTGGCTGTTTTTAAATATGGTCATTTTCTTTGAATGCCTACCCGCTCCCCCACCCTCTTTTTCTTACTTTGTGCAGTGTTTGGCAAATACCAAACCAAATGATACTTGTATAAAACCTTTGATATCAGTCTCTTTAGGGTGGACTAACTTAATCTAACTAAAGATGTTTTTCTACTTTTTTTTTTAATGGGTATTAGAAAACTGTAGACAAACCCCTCAATCTTCAAGTAAAGTGTATAAACTATATAATAACATTCCAGGATATTCACATGTCTTTGTGTCACTGAGACATTTTCAGTCTTAGGCTGTATAAAGTAATGGAAACAGGTACAAACATGATTGAGAGCTCTTGGTTCAGAATATCACAAAGCTGAATCATCATTGGGATTCATGGTCTGTTATCCAGTTTGAGTTCTCAGCCCTTTTGACTCTATGAATTACACCTGGGTGATGACAAGGCACACATTTCTCAGTTGCCACCTGCCCATATTCATACCATGCTCCCAGCAAAACACAACCCATACACAATACAAGCAGCACGGACAATAACCTCGAACAAACACAGCTCTGTACCTCAGCATGCACTCCTCAATAATGAGCTGCATAAATCCACACCACTCTCCTAACAATACACAATGCACACACAAAACAATCAACATACAACACACACAATAACCGCAAACATCACGCTGAGGCTCAGACTCTGTATTGAGTTAGTATGAAGTGATGGAAACAGCTACAAGTGGGGTTGAGAGCTCATTTTGTTTACATCACCACCATGTTCAATCATCAATGGGATTCACGATCTGTTACCATCCAGTTTTTATGTTCTCACCCTTTCTGGGGTTTTTGACACTCATAATTTTACATCTGACTGGTTTTCGGTTACTAGTTACCAAGAAGTGCTCCATACTCTTTTGAATGGGTCAGTTTTCATTAATCAAAATGTAAACACTGCAAATGCAGCAACAAAACCAATATTAACACAACATCCACATTTGTATCTAAATAGTTTTCCAATATAAAATAATTTGAGTCCTCAGACTAATTTAGCTATTTTTCCCCCTACTACTCCCAGTTTATCAGATATTTTAACCTGTAGCATTCAGATCCATGGAATTAGACCTCTTCCATTTTAGTTATCAGGGTAGTTGATGGTGAGAATATGCTGTTATCCTCCTGTAAAGATCAGTGCATGAAGTACAACAAACCACAAACTTTACCAGTGGGTTTCACTACTACTGTGAAGTAGCACAGGCTCTGTTCCTGTCTCTGCACACAGAGTATTGTCTAGTGGTTAAATAGCATAGCCAAATACGGCAACTCTCTAGTTTACATTAGCTGTTAGAATTGAATTTGTGAATTCTGAATCTAAAAGCAGACCTTTTAGCAAGTATGTTAGCAAGGAGGCACTAGCAGGAAACTTTCATATGTGGCTTGACCACTAGAAGGATAAAGCTGTACATTGTGTTAGAGCGGGTAACACAGGCATACAGTTTGGCCCATTTTTTTCTGAAGGATTGTGTGATGAAATGGATGAAACTAAGATCTGTCATTGTAGAGACAGATTGTGTTCTCAATTCTATTACTATTTCAAAAGTGAATTAAGCTAACCCAAATTAATGGCATTTTAATTCTGCATAAGAGCATCCACCACAGGGAGGTTAGAATAGTTTGTTTAATCCTCTTTAAATTCACACTTTCATTTCATTTGAATTAGTTTTTCTGGGTATCCCCATGTAGACCCTCCTCTTCTTTGTAAAATGAGTGTTTGACAATCACCTCTCTTGAGTGTATGGTCCTTAGTTAATAAGGATTGTGAAGGACACAAAAAATATTAAGAACAGCCAGTAAAATTTGGGTTTGAGTTTGTATGCTATTGTTTTATAACTTCCCCTCCCCAAGTAATCTGTGGGGGAAGATCTCTCTCTGTGTGTGAATGGTATATAATAACAAAAAAGCATGAAATCTACAAAGTAGTGCAGGAAGGTTTAGTACTTGTTACAAAGATTGCCTTTTCTATTCATGGTTTTGTGAATTAATGCCAAATTTTGAGTTGGACCTGGTAACAATCTGGAAACCAGGTTAAGTTGTGTTACATGGATAATATATGTTCTCTTTGAGTCAACTGGATTGTGAACATTTAAATCCTCTTAGGAACTGTGTATTTGTGCACAGATGGAATGAATTACAGCAGTTCAGCCTGGAGGTGAGAAACACATACATTATTGTCCAGGTGATTCTCTGAGGGGAATGATTAATAGATTTTTTTTTTTTTTTTTGAAGGCCCATTAAAATCACTTCCTTCTACATATGCAGGAGGGAAGACTTAAGAACCTTGCCCCAAAATTTTTGTATCAAGCCCGTAACTCCTTTTTGAGCTATCGCCTATCTCTTAGAAAGATATCCAGCCTGGATTTATAGACTTCCAATGACAGAGAATCCACCACATCCCTATATAAATTGTTCAGTGGTTAATTACCCTTATTGTTAAAAATGTATGCCTTATTTCTAATCTGGATTGGTCAGTCTCAGCTTCCATTTGGATATCATTAAGCCTTTTTCTACTAGATCGAAGAACTGTTTGCCTTGGAATGGATGAAGCTTTCTTGCTAGCCAGGGTGGAAGAAGGTGATTTTTGCCAACTGTATATATCTTGGTGTCAAGAGTCAATAATGACTAATATGTACAATTTGACCAGTTAGGAGCATATCTAGTCATCTATTTCTATAGCTGTGTATGTAATCATAATTGCTCACATATCTGTACATGTATTGTTCTGATAAACAGTTTATTTCTTACAGATGTTTAATTTTTAAGCAGGTATTTTTAATAATTTAATAAATAGTTTTGCTTTCTATGCTTTTAGTTTTCACAATATGCTTGAAATTACATCTGTGATGCTCTTCAATCAGGTAAACCTGTTTTATAGTACAAGACTTTTTGTCAAACCTGGAAGCTTCTGTTTAAAAAAAAAAAAAAAACCTGGAAATGGCATGGAGCTGCTGTCCACTAGCTGAGAGGAATATATAAGCATGTCTGAGATGTCATGTGAATGCTTAAATGGAGCAAAGGAAGGACACATACTTTTGTGTACAATTGCATTCATATGATAGTCTGCACTAAGTGGCAGAATAGGTAAATACAAATGAATATATTTAAATAGTGATCTGTAAAGGGGCAAAGGCTCTGGTTCTTTTTTACTCTGTTGTAATGATATAAAGAAAACTTAAGCTTTCTAATAAAAACAAAAGTAAATTAAAAAGAAAGACATAAAGCTCTCTGATTGTGGGTGGCTGGGTAGGATGGTTGATTGGTTTGTTTTAAACCGTTTTCAGCTACTGATGAATATTTTGGAAGCCCATGTTAAACATTTAACACTCCAATCCTCCAGTTATGGTGTGAGAGCACATATTATACATTGTTTGACAAAGTACCCCAAAGGAAACCAGAGACCATATTCTTGATTTTTCTAAGGTAAGAAACAAACACGAAAAGTTACTTTATTTCCCCAGATCATCTTTGTATATCATAAAAAAGCAATAGAGGGCACAAAACCTATTTAAAAATCCTTTGCAGATCACCTTTGTAAAAAAACAAACAAACCCAAAAATATTTCTTTAATATAGTTTAATAGAGACCGTCAGAAAAAGTGCTATGCAGCCTAAGTTCTATGAAAACTCCATACGTTTCCTTGTCTACCTGGTTGCTCTGAGTGCATTCTGCTCTTTTTCTTGATCATAAAGTATTTCAGTATAATCTGTATATCCAAACTCTCAATAAAGGGAAGAAATTGCTGCTTGGGAGTGGATGAGAAATAAATGAAGGTAGAAAGAAAGGCAAAGCAGAAACATGTGCCATAGATGATAATGCAAATTCAGATCTCATGTATGCAGGTAAACGTCACTGATGCTCGTGGAATTGTACCTCCTTACATCAGAGGGCTGTTTTCCCTTTTAATAGTGTTCAGACTTTCTTGGAATGTAGTTGGGTACTCTGTCACTGAAGTGCGCAGTACAGAACTTGCAGGCCAGGAAGAAGCTAAGGTGGCTTTGACCTTCCTTTTTGCTCTCTTCAGTCTGAGCTCTGGTTGGGGCTGGAGAGGCCTCTGGTGTAAAAGACAGCTCTGTGGGGCTGTGAGGTTAGGGTTAGTGGTCTGGAGAGCTGCGTGGACTCTGCCTGGTATTTTTGGAGCACTACATACTGTAGCTTTTCCTTTTCAGATGCCTCAGTATTGTCCCTGACATTTGCCCTCCTTCAAGGCTTAAAAGACACAGCTTCACAAATGTTTTTCTTAGAACTTGTCTACACTGGGAAGTTTTGTCAACAAAAGTCAGCTTTTGTCAACAAAACAGTCCTAGTGTACACACTAGACTCCCCTCTTTGCTGATAAAACTGCCCTGTTTTGCCGACAAAATAAAACAAGCTAGACAAGCCGCAGAGGGCTTTTGTTTGCAAAGTGTGTGTGTGGACATTCTGCCTCCTTATACTAGTGGGGAGCTATCATACTTGTGAATTTCACTGTTCTGTTAGAGCAGTGTAATTGAGCAGTAAAGAGGGGTCTCTGGGGCTTCACTTGGGTTCAGCTGCTGGGGTTTGCCTTGGTCTCCTGAAGTAGAGTGGTGGGCAGCTGGTTGGGCGAGCTCTGGGGCTTGCCCCTCCCTTGCCACCAGGAACAGGTGAGCCCAGGTGGCTGCAGTCATTCTGCCTCTGGGACCAAGGAGTCCTGGCAGCTGCCCCGACCCTGGCGGCAGGAGTGGCAGCCATGGGACTTCCCCTGGGGCTCCTCCATCCCTGACAGCAGGGGAGGCAGCTCCTGGGGCTCCCTGGGGAGAGCAGGGTGAGGGCTGCCACTGGAGACAGATGAGCCCCTGAGGCTGAAGCCCCGCAGCTGGAATCCTAGAACCCCATGGCTTCCAGCCTCTCACTGGAGCAGGCAGTCCCAGTCAGCTGCAGCAGCAAGGTGGGCAAGGGTGGGGGGCAGCAAGGAGCCTATGGGCTTCCGGGGG
>ML685772.1:10911424-10936933 GCA_007922175.1 Pelusios castaneus | reverse complement strand
CCGACTCCCGGACTCCGATCCCTCAGTGCCCTTTCCCCTCCAGCTCCCATCCCTGACTCCCAGGCTCCTTCCCCTTACCTGGCCAGGCTTCTCCTGACCCTGGAGCAGTCAGCTCAGCAGAGTTCAGGCTGCTTTGCTCCTGGACCCCCCAGCACTGAACGGGCCAGCGTGGCACTTGCTTAGTTCTAACTAACTTTTTCTAGTTCGAATTAAGCTAATTTGAACTAACTAAAATTAGTTTAAATTAGTTAGTTAGAACTAACTAATTCAAACTAATTTTAGCAAGTGTAGACATAGCCCTTAAATCGTGGTGGTACGCAATCCATTGTGGACGTAAGACATGAATAATGGCTTTCATGAAATGTACATTTCTTGTGTAAATCTCCCTCCCCTCCTGCTAAAAGTTGGCCGCTTAAGTGTGTGATGGCCCATCTGTACCTTGCTGGAGTACTAAGGTGTCTTTGTTTCGGAAAAACTGGTTTGTGGATGTAATACACAGAATTACAACGTATTTCATTTCAACATAAATGGACACAAATCTGGACATCAGAAATAATATTCCAAAACCAATAGGGGAATGTTTCAGTCTCCCTGCTAACTCTATGGCTGATACGTTACTTGCTATACTTAAACAAATTGATTACAAATCAAAGCTTCAAAGAGAAACTGCAAAGTTGAAGTTCACATGCAAATTTGACACTGTTACCTTATGCTTAAAGAGGGACATCACCTGGCTTTCTTATTACAAAAGGTAGTTTTACCTTCTCTCCACCTCACCTACTTCTAATTGCTGTTTCACAATGTTTGAATCTAAATTACTGCTCTGATTTACTGAAAGAGTCTGACCTGATCCTGAGTCATATATTTCCCTGCATTTATTTTCCTCCCATTCTGTAAGTTCTCCATCTTAAAGTGTCTGATGAAGTGAGACTTTCTCCCACAAAAGCTCATGTGATAAATAAATGTATTGGTCTTGAGAAGTGTCACAAGGCTCCTTGTTTGTTTGCTGAACTAGACTGACATGGCTACCCCTTTGGAACTTGTCAACATATTGCAATAATAATTATACAGTAGACTCTTATAGCTTTGCATATAGAGTTGCTTCACATTTTAAAAGCATAGTGATAGTCAGATTATGACTTTTCAAATGATACCTCACAAGGTATACTTTGTACAAAATTTATCATGGTCTTATAAAAGTGATGATCATAAGAATATACACTGACACATGTAGTGCCTGTGCTAAGGAATTCTTCCGCTGCTAGATATGGGGCTTTTAGAGTAGGGTTGAGGATCTCACCTGTAGTGTTGATGTAGGGGTAAATATTTGGAGTTTTCTTAGTGTTCCTCTGGATGTCTTGGCATGCGTTGCAATGTTCCTCCCTGGCTGACTGCCAGAAAAGACTTATAAATTTAACTTAGTTCTGTTCTTAGATGTATTCTTTATTTGACAGTTCAGATGATCTCTCCTTCCCCCTTTATCAAAAGAAAAACTTCTAAATATTTTAAAATAAATTAACATCTAGGGAAAATGTCATGCTTCCTGTGCTTTCTAGAATCCAAAATCAGCTGTGACATGACTTTAAAAAAAAAAAAAAAAAAAAAAGTTCATGTTTTATTATCAAGACACAAGAAGGAGGTACCAACTTCATTGAAAAGAAAAAGCTGGGGGTTTTTTTCAGTAGAATTAGTAAACTTGTGTACAGTGCATCGCAAATTTTTGTAGTGATGTGCTTCTATCTGAAAAGATATGAAATTGTTTAGGTTCTCTATTCTCCCTGCTTTTATCCTGAATCACAGATGTTTATTGAATTATTAAAGTGTGAGACATGCAAAAAGTGTGGCAATTAACAAAAACAAAAAAAATCTAAACCACAAAAATAAAATACCTTAGTGCTAGAATGACTAATGTCATAGAGAACCTCGTGGTTCTCCAAGGACTATTCATGCGCTTTAAGTGAAGTGCATGCCTAAGTAGCAGGTGCCATTTTGGTCTTGTTTGAAGCACTTTCCTGGTAACTACAGTTAATACTCACAATGTTCACATGAGCTAGGTGGTTATTACCCTAATTTTACAGAGGAGGAAATGGAGACAGAAAGGTGAATGACTTGTCCAAGGATAGTTAGAAAGACAAGGTAGGTAAGGTAATATCTTTTATTAGGCCAACTTCTGTTGGTCAGAGACAAGCTTTCAAGCTTGCGCACACACACCTGAAGAAGAGCTTTGTGTAAGCTGAAAAGCTTGTCTCTCTCTCTCATCAACAGATGTTACCACACCCACCTTGTCTCTAATATCTTGAGATGGACGGGGCTACAACAGCACTTCATTGTCCAAGGGTAATTGGCTTTTACGGGTTGTGAATGTAAATTGTTAAATTGGATGTATTGAAGCCAAACTGTCCCATTGGTTACAACTACTACTGAGTTACAATACATTTTTAAAAAAGAAGATAATATATATTCTTTTTGTATGTATGTCAGAGTTAAGGTTGAATGGTAGTTCCCAGCAAAAGGATACATAGATTATAAATTATTCTCTTCAAAGATGTCCAAAAATAAAAACACATCTTAGAAGGACATATGCATTCAATATATCTGTATTTCTTGTATGTATGTCAGACTTAAGTCTACATGGTAGTTGTAGAAGCCATACTAACCGTATGTTATGGAAGGAAGGTGGTAATAGTTAAGTCTTGAAATATTATATTTGTGAAGGTAGAGAAATATAAATATGGTTTTGTGCCACTTTTAAAGACTAATAAATTTAATGATCACATGAGTTTCCGTGGGAGAGATCCCACTTCATCAGATGCTTGAAGTGGGATCTCTCCCACGAAAGCTCATGCAATAAATAAATTTGTTAGTCTTTAAAAGTTCCACAAGACTCCTTGTTTATTTTGCTGAACTAGGCGAACATGGCAACCCCTTTAGAATTTGTCATAAATGTTCTATTGGCCTCCACAATTTACTTGCTTTTCAGTATTTGAGGAAAATATGGTAAATAGAGCAGAGCAATCTTAACTAATATTTAATGAATTACCCTAGTTTTTAAGCTGTTTAAACTGAAAATTGATAGCAAATAATATGCTGCCTTACGAAGAACAGCAACAGTATGGTGAATGCAACTGCTGTACTGAGAGTTCAGGGCAGAGAAATGTTGACCTTAGCTTACGTGCAGCCTTTGCAACTTAACTAACCTTGCTATGCATAAAGACATGGGCTGCTACTTATCAAAGGATGTTGGTATTCGTAAATGTGGCCCTTTCAGATAGGTGATACTAAAGTTAGTAATGACAGTAAATGGCCCTGTTGCAGTTTGAAACTTGTTGCAAGTTGTGGACATAGACCTCTGCCTAGCAAACAACATTGTCATATCATTAAGCTTTTTGGCACAGCTCAAATCAGTTATGAAGCATAACCTTTTTAATGAACTGCCAAAATGGGAAAATATTAAACGGGTTATTTATATAAATTATAGATACACAGTTATCTACATTATAAATTTAGTGTTTCAAAGTTTTAAAAGAAATCAAGATGCCAGTGACCCAATTTATAAAACCATCTGTTTTTATTCCCCAAATATTTAAAAATATTACTCCCCTAGAACTTCTGATTATCCAGAAAATTAGACGACTTCCTATCCTCTATTTTTGTAAGTCTTGGGTAAAACAGGTAGCAGACATTGCCAGTCTTGTCCTTTCTTAAATGCAATCTGATGCAATCTTACTTAAGGTGTAATCACTGCTAAAACATAATTACATCATATTAAAGTTTTGTTTGGGGATTTTAAATGAGTATGACTGAAACCATTGGCCATTCAGAGTAAAGCTTTGGATAATTCTTGTTAGAGGCATATGAAAATGTACATAATAAAACAGACCAAATGAAAGGATCTGATTAATTGATGAACATTACAGCAGTGAAATTTATACACAGAAATTGTGTGGTTGAAGCTCTCTAGCTGTGTCAACTTTTTTTCATAATCATCTGTTTATAAAAGAGTGCAAAAAATTAAGTAATTCTGAATCATGACCATTTTGAAAATGCTGGAAGGATAGTACCTAAAGTCCATGGGAACTTTCATTTTATACTCAGTTTGAATTGGAGCAGCTGTCACTTTTTTTTCCTTTTTTTTCCCCAGCCTCTTTGAAGCTGGTGCTCTGGAGGGAACTGGGTGGTTTAAGAAAATCACTTTTTTCATATACTGCTTTTTTTTTCCTTCTGCTTTTCTGATGGATCCTGAGATGTAAAACCTTTTAAAAGTTTGGCTCTGATCTGGGAGGAAAATGTTCATGGTTAGAAGTTTCAGGGTTTTTTTTTTTTTTTTTTTTTTAAAAGCCTTAAATTCCTGTTGAGACTTGGCAGCTTCTGAAAGGCTGTCATCAGCATGATGGCTGCTCTGACTGAAGTGAAAGTCAAAATTATTGTTCTTGGTGCAGCAGTGTCCTGTAGCCAGTAATTTGTCAAACTGAAACCATTTCATGTCTTAATAAACCAATGACATACTGGAATAGAAATATTTGATTTAGTTATCTATTTTGTAAACAGCATAACTAACCTTTGTTTAATTAAATTTTAATACTTAACCTTTTTTCTTTGTTTTTCAATGAGATGTATCACCTGTTAATTATTCTTTGTTCTGGTGATTTAATTTAATGGAGAAAGGTTTAAAAAAAAGAAACTAAATACAAAAACTATATTAAGACACTATCAAGGTTACACAGCTTAGCATTTAAAAGTATGGAAATACCTAGCTATAATTCTGTCCATTTGGATGTATTCATTACAATACAAATCTCACTGTATTGTATTTATAGTTTAAACTTGTAGGAAAAATGTATTATGTTTATATGAACCAAATTTTCCAAATTGTTCCTTACCCCATGTGGACAGCTAAATAAATGGCATGACATTCAAAATTGTTCCACATAGGAACTTCCACAAAGAACATCTGGTGCTAACTGTATGTGCTGTGTCTTTTTGAAAAATCCTGCTCTACAGCATTATCTGAAAAAGTAATATATTATTACATAATTAAAGACTGGTTAGTAATGCTTGTGCACAAGGAGGCAGGTCCAAAGCATGGTGGTTGCTTTCTGCAGACAGTGGCTTTAACAGTGGTATTGTTGAGGTATATATTGGTTTCAGCAACTCCATATTATATTTCCTCAGTTTATAAGAAGATATTTTAACTGCCAACCCTGTACGTTGTAATTGGGATTTCTAAATCAAGTTCTTTCCAGCTCAAAGATATTCACCACATCAAAGAGAGACATAGGTAGATTTATTCCAAAGGGGTAGCCGTGTTAGTCTATTGTAGAAAAACAACAGAGTCCTGTGGCACTTTTAAAGACTAACAGATTTATTTATCGCATGAGCTTTCGTGGGAGAAAATCCCACTTTTTACACCTAATAACTCTCACTCAAATAAAGTGTATTTTAATAGTAATGATGCATGAGAAGGAAAAGGCCAGCCGACCTGCATATCTATACCAAATTAATTTAAAAAACAAGGGGAACTAAAATAAGCATATTGCAAAAACATACAACCTCTTGATCTTATTTTGTGTTACTGTGTCCATGTGCAATATGACCACCAGGTTATGTTTATGTTGTTCTCATCTCTTCCTATGTTATGTTTAGATATCTACCCTGCAAACCTTACTAGTGCTGAATGTGGCTTCAATATGACCACTTGTGGTAGTGCGCACTACTGTGTCTGTGTGATTGGCAAGGTTCAAACACCTCCGGAGAGCTGTTCAGCACTTTTTCATTGTGTAAATGAGGAGTGCTGAATATGTCTCTTGAGAGGCTCATTACCTGGTAGGATCTCAGGTCTGTAGATAAGTTCCTTAGGGAGGGACAGTAAAGCAATGTGCCCACTTATGGAACTATGTAAATAATAATGGACTTTCACATTCCAAGTTTTATTTATGGAAGTGGGACTAAGAAAATAATCTTTATTTAAATAGACCCAAATCAGAAGTGGAGTCACTGGAACCATTTTTCATTGAACCAAAGTGGATCATGGTATACGCAGGAGAGGTCTAATCAGGTGCCCGATGAATCTGCTTAGGGCTGACAAGCCCAATTTGAGAGTAATACAGCTTGTTACAAATTTCACAGATCTATGTATTGTCTGAGGGAGAGTCCAAGATTACAGCATGCTGCTTTCTTCTTGCTTGCTTTGCATCCATCCTCTGAGTCAAAGCTGCTTCATGTTGTGCTGCATCCAGTGCCAGACATTTCCTCCAAATTGGACAAGATTTTTTGCCCTCCTTCCAGCTTTCTACATTGATGTTGAATGAATCTCTGGAACCACTCAGAAAATAAACATAGAATCTCACAATGCCTTTTCAGAATACAACTGAACCCAAAGTTAACACTTCAAATGTAACTTTCACATTTCCTGATGTTTATATTCTTATCTCTAGAACTTTAATCTTACCTTATTTGTTATTATTTATTATTTATTCAAATTAAATATGCATTAAACTTGGATTTTTTTCTTGAAACATTTTGAAATGCATATACTTACTTAATGGAAAATATTTTCTGTCTTAAGTATTCACTCTCAATCTGATGAAAGCATTTGCAATCTTTTACTTTCTATTTATGCTAAAACTATTTTGTATATATGTTTTTAAATGATTTTTAAAAACCTAATATGACTTTTAAATTTGTAATAAATAATTCAATGTATTCAGGGATGTCGGCATGTAAACTCTCCCTAAAGCAAATACATACTGAATTTAGCTCTGAATCTAATGAAAATTATATGCTGTCATGCAGATCAAAACTCTGTGCCTGGTCCTTGTGTCTTGCTCACTGGACTGACAAGAGCTGGGAGTGTTTCTGGGATTCGGTATCTTTTGGCCGTTATTTTCAAGTGTCCATTAGCTTCTCCTGTCTTTTTTATTTGGTACCCAAGTCCTGAGTTGCCAAGACCACCCTGATTTTTTTTAAAGAAATGCTAAGTAGCTAAATTCCATTGACTTCAATTAGAATTGGGGGTGCTTAGCTTCTCTGAAAATCATACACTAGAGCCTAGTCTACAATGCCGCAGAATGCATATCTTCCGTTGACTTAATTACCCTCACTTACTTCGCTGTCTTCACGTAGCTGTGTCGACCGGCAATGCTCTCCTTTTGAGGCAGCCTTACTCCACTTGGAGTGGTGGAGTTATTGCATCAACCCAAGAGCACTTCTGGGATTGATTGAGCGGGTCTATACTGGTCACTCTGTCGATGCCGCTGCGTTGATCTGTGAGGATCAACGCAGCATTTTGAATGTAGACATGGCCAGGAACTCTCATATTGGACACCCAAGATTAGTAGCTACTTCTGAAAATGTAGCCCCTAAGCTTTTTGGAAGCTTGTGGTAAAATAACACCTCATAGTATTCTGTGGATTCCTATGCTTGACTAAGGAGCAGGATTGAAGGCCAGAGGAGGGAGTATAATAGGTTTTATAGTTGAAAGTGGGAGACACTGAATTGGAAGAGTCAATAAAACTGGCATAACCATGGTGATGAGGCATGATGCACATAACATATATTTTCTTTTTCAGAAAAGCACAAAAAAATCTTCTCTCTATTCATGGTTGTAGGTATCCTGAATTAGCAGCTGTGTGCAGAAATTCTAATACTCTAATTCTGTATCCTGGAGCTGAAGCAGCTAATTTGGAAGAAGTGGCTTTGATCCTCCCAAGTCCATCCACAATCATCATCATTGACGGAACATGGAGTCAGGCCAAAGATATATTCTACAAAAACTCTCTTTTCCGGCTTCCTAAACAGGTAAGATGTAAGTAATGCTTTGACTTGAGAAAGTAATTGTTTGTTTGAACTAGAGCTGGTCAAAAACTACAATTTTATCCTGGGTAAAATTTTATTATTTTAATTTTTGTTTGTCCCAATTTGGGACAAAAACAAAGTCAAAATACTGACATTTTTTCACAGAACAAAGTTTAAAAAAATGGATTTTGAAATGTCAGAGTTTTCATGTTGATATTGCTGAATTGAAATGCTTCATTTTGGTTTGAGTGGACTCAAAACATTTAATTTCAGGTTTGTTCAGCACTGATCTGTGTCTACATGAGCTGCTTTGGTGCCTCAGGGTTGCTGTATTTTGGGTGCTTCATGTCTCCAGCCTTTTCTGTGGGCTGGGCTCTCCAGCCAAACTACTTCTCTCACCATGCACAGTGGTTACATAAATCAGATGCTTCACCACACTGATTCCTTTAGAGGGAAGACTATGGTGCATCATGGTAAATGTAGTTCAACCAGGAAGACAGTCACACAGAGGTGAGAACGCAGTTCTGGGATCTTAGAACTGCAGCCCCCATAAGGCATGGTGGCAACTCCAGCAAACACACACAGCGTCAAGCTGAGCTAAAAATAATTCTGGCTTGGCATGACAAATTGAAATATTTTTAGTTGGACTTGAACTGAAATGATTTTTTTCCATTTTCCAAAGGAAAAACTGAAAATTGTCAGGGAGGATTTCAGTTTTGTGGAAATGGATTTTTTGTCCAAACAAAAAAATAAACAAACAAAAAAACCCTTCAGCAGAAAATTCGAAACCATCTTTAGCTTGAACTCAGAACTCAAGACTTAGAAAAGGCTGTTGGTAGTGGTAAGATCTCTTTATAAAATGTTCACAGTGGTGAAGTCTACATTTTTTATTCTTATCCTATTTCCAGGTAAATGTATGAACCTGAGAGTGGAAGTAGGATATTGTGGCCTTTCTATGTAAATTCCCAACTCTTCTAATCATGTCCGAGGGAAAGCCTGTAAAAATCCAGAAAGGCTGTCAAATCATAGCTATTGAATTCAGAGGAAGCTCATGATGAAACAAATTAATATCATGTTTTCTCTAGATAATATCATTAACAACAATAGGTTTTCTCCATCTAAGTACTCTAGATTATGATGTTTGAATAAACCACTAACAGTTGGTGCTAATGATAAATTAACAGATGTAAATTCTAGTCCTACCCCTGAGATGTGTTTGAGCACACCTCTGAAAAAATTTGCATAAACCAGTGGTGCTCTGTAGGATGTGTACACATGGTTCTCAATGCAGGATGGAAGACCTAATTTATTGTTATTACGTGAAACCACTGTTATTTGGTATGTTCTTTCATTCTCTGTTTCAGTCTAACACAAGTACTTATTATATATAACGTGTCAGCCTATGTATTATTTTCTACTTAAAATGCCTTTTATGAATTAATCGGTTTAGTTGTTTAACAAAATTATGTTTTGATTACAAGTCATGCTTTACCCATGATCAACAGTATTTTATACTAAATGCAGAGCCAATGGGACTTATAAAAGTGATCTCCAATAAATACTCTAAAACTTTATAAATAGCCATAACAGCATCTTTGGAGGTAGAACTGTAAAACTTGAAACTTTCATGCAATCTTAAATAAAAGTACTGTAGTTTATAGTTACTATTAAATTATGCAGTAAGGTGAATACATAAATCAGACTGGCAATTAAGAGATGGCTATTTTAATCTGACAAACACACAGAGAAAGAAAGAAGTGTTACCAAAGCCAGGTATGATTGGTCTTTTGAATTACAATTTGGTATGTATTTCTGTCAAAATTCTGTACTTCTGGCCATGCAGGCTAGTGAAGGGAGGAAAACCTTGTTTGTAGCTTTTTTTCCCATATGGTTACTGAAATAGTTAGATCTTTCCCAGGCAGCCATATAGGGCATCATATGACTGGACATGCGGTAAGAAAAGAACCGCAGGCCAGACTGCCTCTCTAGCTCTGCTCAGAATTGGGGCTCAGCGGTTTCCGCAGCACACTCTTCCACCTACTATCCCCACATGATTCTGCAGAAGCTTCTTCATGCGGTCTGGGTTCATAAAGGAGACTTGAATACTTGGACATGGGGCAAGGACTTGAGTAGGTGGGGGATAGGAGGAATAGATGTTTTAGGCGTAAAAGGTAATACAGTGCTGAGCTTTATCTTTTTTGGTGTAGCTGTTGCAGCCACTGGAAGTCTTGGTAGCAGGGCTCCAATAATGCTCCTTTGCAAGTTTACCATGATGTACTGGTGTAGTTGGTGTACTGGTTTCTGGTCTCCGATATGTTCTCCAGGATACCCTAGATTTGGTGATAGCCATGATGGCTTTTTCATCTGGAAGTGGGGGAGGCAACCCCCAATAACACATATTTAGCTATAGCCAGGAAATGTATTATCTTTTCTATGTATCTTCTGGTGGGGTGGGATGGGGTGATCTTTGAGGCTATTCATGGCCAGGGAAGCTCTTGTAGCACGGCTCCACTGTAGTCAGGGATACACCGGGACACAGAGCGCCTGCAGAGGAAGGGGGCTTTTGACCTCTTGCTGATCCTCTACGGATCTGTGAGATTTTGGGGGCTCCTTACAGAGCCTGTTTCCTGCTCTTTCACTAATGGAATAATGTGATGGAAACATCACAAAGAAAGGCTCAGCTCATTTCCTTTTCTACTGAAGCCTACTTCCTGAGTTTTCCTTAGGACAGGGTAGTGTGTTACAGCATTGGATGGTTTAACTCCACTTCTGTTGTTTTTTTGTTTTAGTCCCCTTCCACCCCCCCCCCCCATTTTAGTTGTTTTGCTTAATCAGCTTAGTTTAGAAATTACAGTTTGTGGTGGTTATCTAACAGTATGTTAGAAAATTTTATACTCCCCCGTGCTCTCAGTAAAAATACAGACTACAGGCGGTTCCCATAATCTTGATGCTTTAAGCATTTACAGCTTTAAGTTTTTAATGACAACCAAAAGATTTTTAATTTCAGGGCAGAAAAGAAATGTTCTGTACTGAAACAGTGTGACGAATAAGAAACCAACTCTTTTACAGCGAATAGAGTAGTTAAGTCTTTAATTCTTTGAAATACACTAAAAGCGGAGCATAAAATGTTTATTGAACTTGATAAAACTAGAATAAAATCTGATTTATGAAATTCAAATATTCTAATACTTCTGTGCATAGCAAAGGCCTTTCAAATAGATAGACGTTCATAGCTGCCTACTACTGAACTGATGTTTTATCATGTTAGTTGTCCCGTTTTGGTATGTTTTAATATTTTATGGGCCAAATTGTGACCTCCACACTTGTTTTAATGAGCAGATACTCTCATAACTGGTCCCATTGTATAAGTGTGTCAGTCACAGGTATAACACTGGAGACTTCCTAAGCATGCGGATGGTGGTATGTTTTACTTACTTATAGTAAGTAGCTGGAAGCATAATCATTTTTAAGACATAGTGCCCCTGAACATTGGAGAAGAGCACCCTGGGAACTCCCATTAGTACACCTGTTCCACCAGCGTAGTGGAAGTTCTCCATCCCCTCAGCGCAGGAAGGGGTGATGGTATGAATCTGCTCGATCATGTCTCCTCCAGGACTGCTAGTGCTATTGGTAGTGTTAGCAGTCCCATTCTTACCTTCACTCCCTAACATCATTAAATGGATTATCCCTCTCGCCTATGAAGCCTTTTGTACCTTCTTGCTCTCCTAATCTAGGCTATGATTCAGCAAAACAAAACACTTCCCTAAGCATATGTGCCCTAAGCACATGCTTAATAATATTTATTAGGGGTAGATTTAACTATATGCTTAAAGTTATAGCGATATTGAGCTTTTTGTCAAATTAGGGCCTGAGTACACCTGTGTTCTGTTTTCTTGTTTAAAAAACAGAAGAGTAACATTTTCTTATCATAAATTTATAACAGATTGGTTAATTCATGTCTGGAAGTGGCTTTGAAATAAACTAACTCCCTGACAGGACCACAGACAGTTGACCTTTGTTGTCAAACATATTGGCCTGTTTATGCATGATAAATATTTTTAAGATGGTTGTGGGTTTCTTGAATGGGGTTGTACTCTGTTCAGTTGTTAGTGTGATTTATGTTGATGTAGTTTTCTATAAACAGCATTTTGAAACCTCTGTGCTCTTTTCATAAGGGTGGATTTTGGTGAGTCTTCTTTGTTTGGTTTTGGTTTTAATTTTTTTAAGGACAGTCTCATAGATTAATGTCTTTTCCCCTGAAGGGGATTGCTCTTTTTACCTTTTTTCGTTTTGAATTTTAGTTTCTGGAGCAGTGCAGTCAACTTTAAATTAACAAGCTAAATAGATAGGATTCTACCTTTTTTTACTTCACAGATATTCAGTGTGTTTATATAGATTAAACTAAACTTGAATGATTTTTTTCCCCTTGTGTATAGATACTTTGGCTAAGGTAGATTGGTTTATTTTATCAAAAGAGTTTGCTATACATTTTCAAAAAATTCATTCTTTTTGTTTTAAATCAGATGAAATAATATTCTACACAGTTCTGAGAGTCCACAAGTGTTTGTCAAATGAGCGTTTGCACTAGACTAGAAAAATGCTAACCAGTTTTGAAGATCAGTGTTAGGTGATCATTGCTTACTTTTCTTATTAATTAGTTAATTTTCGTATAGAATGTTGCATTTTCAAAGTGATGTATAAGTGTTAAAAGTTATAATAGTTATTAAAATCTTTACCTTCCAATAATATTTTCTAAATTAATATATTCAGTATATTTATGGAATGATGATATCACTGCACTTGTAAAGCCAACACGTTTTTGTATCATTAGTGAGCTATAAGGAGCTATCATGTTTATTGTCATGAATTATGAGTAAAATTTTTAAATGCTTTATGTTATTCTCTTAATATTTGAACAGTTTACAAAGAACATAACAGATGTTAATCCAGTCCATCAGCATAAAAAAGGCAGAGGGGAAAAAACTCCCCATTATTTTCATTATACCAGAAATAACTCCATTTGTTTTTGGTCTGAAATGTAGTTCACATCCCTCTTAATTAAAACTCCACCGAGCAAGTACTTATGGATAAGCTGAACTTTAAGTATATTAAAAATCTCATTATCACTGCAACTCCTCACATGCTCAAAAGTTGGACATGGTTTTAAGTAACTTGGTGAATTCTCACCCAAAGTACAAATACTTCTCTTTTGGAAACAGTCCTGTAGATTCTCTGGCAATTGCTGAATAAATGACAACCAAGCCGTAGATCTATCTCATCTCTAAAACGTATCCAAGGAAATCCAGTGATATCTGATCTGGGGTAGCGTATAGTCACTATCTGAAGCTGGGAAATTCTTTGATGGTTCCTTAGTATGCACATCTGTGCTACACATAAAACGGGGATATCATCTGTCAGACCTCCATAGGTATGTGAGCAACCCTGCTTTAGTAATCCAAAAGACAGCGTTCCAAGGAAGAAACATCCCCTAGTCCACATATTAGGGAGTGTTGTGTGATATCCAAATGCATCCTAGGGAGAAATCGAAATCTAGCCAACACTTGCAATTCATTATTTATTTACATATTTGCATTGTGGTAGAGTCCAAAGACCCCAGAACTCTGTTCCTGTTGTGCTAAGTTCTGTGCAAGCACATACCTGTGATTCAGTTCTTTATTCAGAGAACTGGGGAAGATGAATTCTGGAAAGAAAATTTTTTAAAAAGTGAAGAAATGATTTTGTAAAGTTGGAAAGGTCTCTCCAAAAGGATCAGGCAATACAGACAACACTGAAGCAGTTTATTTACAGTACCAGTACCAGGAACACTGAACAAAATAGTATCAGCTTCAGAAGTAGTAACACGGCAATTGCTTATATACACATACTACTTATTTATTGGTTTAAACTAGTTTTCTAACAGTTCTTTGTTTCCTTTGGGAAAAACAACTCTCTATATGGTAAAAGGGTCAGGGTGGTGGGTGGGTACATGACGTCAGGGAGGGAAGGGTATGTGACGGGAGACACGAGTTCAGGGGAGAATACTTCACAAAAGACAGCCTGCATGCTGCTTATCTGGTCAGCTTCGCCTTTGTATTTATGAGGTCTAGGGTGCTTGCATGGATAACTTATTCTAACAGGAAGATGGATGCTGGAAAGAAAACTTTTTAAGAAGTGGAGAAATGATTTATCGCCAGTAATTCCCCATTAAAGTGGCAGTGTACCTTTTAGTTTTGTCTCTGGAAATATTTAGTTAAGGCCTATGAAATAATGGAAGATTCATTATTGAAACTGTGCCTTTTTTAAAGGTTTGGCGCAGCATCCAGGAGAAGTAAAGGTGATCTAATTATAATAGCTCTTTTCCTCCTCTGACTTCATTGATTTTTTTTTTTTAGAGCTCTCAATCACAGTTAACTCAAGCGATTAATGCAAAACAAATTAATTACATGAAAAAATTACTTGCAATTAATCCCAGTTTTAATTGCACTGTTAAATAATATAGAATACTAATTGTCATTTACAGCAGAACCTCAAAGATGCGAACACTTCAGGAACGGTGGTTGTTCATAACTCTGAAAACATTATGGCACAGTAGCCTGCAGTCATTGTATTCTAGCTGAGGCAGGGAGAGATGTCTGCAAAGGCGGCACCTGGCAGCGCTGTGACTGGTTTGCAAGCAGATCCTGTCCTATTCCTGTTTCTTGCCTTTGAGCTGAAATGGGGAGGCTTGCTGTGCATCCTTTACACTAGAAGTCCCAGCCACCTCTTCCCAGGGTTCACCCCTGCTCTGTGCTCTACCTGCTGCACTCCAGAGGTAGCATGTGACAAGGGGTTGGCTCCAGTCTGCTGCCAATTCATCTCCCCTGCCCCTTGCACTTCCAAAGGTGTAGCCATCTGGAGGGGCTCCAGGCTCCAGTTCCCAAAGCCCCTGCCTGATCCGGCCCCCGCCATACCGCTTAGCACCAGTGAAGCTTCGGGGGATGGGGGAAGGGCGCTGGAGAGTGGGGATCCTGCAGCCAGAGGTTGGGCTCCACACTCCCATCTTGCTCCTGGGCCAGCTGGACTGGGACCGGGGCTGGCACGAAGCGTGGCTCTGGCCCCAGGGCCCTCTCCTAACACCGGCCCACCTGCAGGCCACCATGGTAGGGGGCTGGGGTCCTAGGCATGTGGCCACATAGGGGGAGGAGGGCTGGGGACCCAGGCTGGGGGTAAAGGGGCTACAGTGGTGGGCAGCCTGGGGCCCTGAGCCCCTTAATTCGTTGCTGGTAGTGATGGGGAAGCTTGGGTCACATTGGTGCACAGGCTGTGGCCTTTTAAAATTCCTCCAGCGCTCAGCCTCTGGTTCTCACTCTAGGCCTGAATTTGGCTCCAACAGCAGCAGCTCAGTCTTTTCCAGGGCTGCTTCTGCTCTCCATGCTCCAGTCAGGCTGCTTTGGGCTGGTAGCACAGGAGGGGCTCACAGCAGTGCCTGTGAACCTCTGCATCTTCACCTTCTACCTGTAAGTGGCTGCCTCTCACATGGCAAGTGGAGTTGGGGACAGAAAACCCAGATGTGCCTACCTTTAGATGCAGTACAGGCACACAGAGTACAGGATTGTTTTTGCTTCCCCTTCCGCATTCCATTGCTGCCAGATTGCTTACTTCCAGTTTCATATGGGGTTGGATTGATCCATGAGTTTGTAACTCTGGTGTTTGTATTTTTGAGGTTCTACTGTATTAAAGATATTTTTGGATTTTTTTCTACATTTTCAAATATGTTGATTTCATTTATAACAGAATTGAAGTGTACAGTGCTCACTTTACATCATTATTTTTATTACAAATATTTGCAAAGATGATAAAAGATGGTATTTTTCAGTTCAGGCATTGTAGTGCAACCTCTTTATCGTGAAAGTGCCACTTACAAATGGAGATTTTTTTTGTTTTTGTTTTATATGATTGCACTGAAAAATAAAATAGAGTAAATCTTGAGAACCTACAACTCCACTCAGTTCTACTTCTTGTTCAGCCAGTCTCTGAGAGAATGCATCCTGTTTCTTATTTACAATGGCTCCTGAAAGTAAGAACAGGCATTTTCATGGCACTAGTCTAGCCAGCATTGCAAGGTATTGATGTGCCAGATATCTAAACATCTGTATGCTCCTTCAAGCTTGGGCTTCCTTTGCCTTTTTTGTAATGCAAATATTTGTAATACAAAATAATAATTAAGGCTGTCAATTAATTGCAGTTAATGATTGTGATTAACTCAAAACAAATTAAATTTGTTTTTAACAAGCGTTAATTGTGCACCAGGGTGTTGTGCTCAGGGGGCAGCACCGCATACCTCTGGGGTATGGGTGTAGTGTACCTTCTCTTGCCATACTTTGCTCCACTGCTGATCCATCGACCCTCCCCCCCGACCTGCTTCTCACCAAGGTAATCCAGACTGGGAGCCTGCCTCTTGTCTGCTGTGCAGAATGGGAGTTTGGAGGCTGATGTCAGAGTGTCCCTCTTCTTCCAGCCTTGTAAATGGTTGCCACTGAGCTGGGGTTGGGCAGCAAGGCGAGCTTGTCTGCCTCTAGCTCAGGAGCAAGTGCTCCTGACAGCAGCTGCTGCTGGCTGAAAAAGCGTTCAGGTTCCTGAATGGTAAAACACAGTGCTCCCAATACACTCTTCCCCACACCTACAATACCAAAAATATTTAAATAAATGGTATTCTCTTACCCTTGAACAGTGTGATTAAAACCACGATTAATTGCAACTATTTTTTTACTCTTGATTTAATCACAATTAATTAAAAAAATATCATTTGACTGTCCTAATTTTTTCCTAATTTTTGCATTAATCTGGATTTAAATCGCCTCCTCTCAGCCAGAGAACAGACATGAGTTGACATTGTCATCTCCCAATTTATATTTCATACATAAGGAATAATGAAAAACTGTTCTTCTTGATTAACAGATTCTTTGCAGTTTGGTTTTAAAATGTTGGGCTTTACATTTGCCCTTGAGCACCCTATTAGCTTGTGGGATGCCTCCAGGGAGTCACTGGATCTCTAGTGGGATTTTTTATGCATGGAAGATGACCAGTTCTAGCATAATTCAGTGCCCCTTTTATGCTTCCAGAGGATACAGTACTAGACCATTGAAATGCGCTAATTTCTGTTACCTGTTTTTGCAGTGAAGGGGACGAAAGTAACTGAACACCCTCTAAAGTCACTGAAAATCTGTTAAGAGGGATCATCTACACACATCCATCTCTTACCCTGCATAAGAATGTCTTTTACAAAATCCATCAGGGTTACCAGGGTTTTGAGAGGCACATTCTGCGGCATTACCTCTTGGAAAAAGCTATATAGATACATATAGATCTTGTAAGCATTAATTCCTGTGGCTCTCTTACCATACTGGCAATCCCCTTCGGGTTTAGGGAAAGACAGTATGGAAGTATTGGAGATGGAGCCATTGTATCAGAAAGCAAAGTCAGAGAGGTCCTTTGTACCAATTTCCTTGCTTTCTGCAGAGACCTTGAGATCTGTAGGATTTCTCACAGATACTGAGTTAGCAATGAGACTTAAAGGGCCATGACTACTGCTCACTCCATAGGTATGAAGACATTACATTGAAGAGATGTAAACTTGGAGATTTTGCCCTCCTGACAGATTTTATGTGGGAGAACATGATTTATTTTAGTATAAATTACTTGTCATTCTTTATTTAATACGTAGCCAGTGTATAGCAAGATGTCATGTTGACAAAATAATCTTTTTCACTTAGAAACATTATTAAAATATATTGTGCAGAAAGATTAATTAACATATTTTAATAATAATTCACTGCTGTTTATATTCTCTAGTGCTGTATCTCATTTTCATGAGCTAGGAGCTGGTTTCCTAGATGGGAAATTTTGACAGTTTGAAAGCCCATTATGTTCAGCAACGTTAATGAACTTGACGTGAAAAGAGGATAGTTTGGCATGGTGTTCATTCAGATAAGACCTACTATAGGGTGTCTGCTTCATTCACAGAGAAGTCTGTTAAGGGTGTGTGTTTTCTATTTTCTCCTTCCTTGATAACCGCCCTGTAGCAGTGTTCTGGGCTAGCCCCTGCTATGGAGTCCTAACTAGGAACAGAGTGGAGCCAGAAGAGTGAGCTGGCTGGTTGGGAGCCGATGAGGAGTGGCTAGTGTGCTCGTTAGGCCAGGCTTCATAAAAGGACTCAAGCGGGGAAAGGGGGGACGACACTAGAAGGAACAGCCAGCCAAGGATGAAGCTTCCTGCAAGAGAGGCTGAGTTTCCCTGATCTGGGGCTGAGTTGGTAGCGCTCCTGGGGGTGTTAGGCCTGTGTTTATTGATATAGTTGGTGGTGGGTTGCTTGAACATGAATAAAGGGCACTGGTGAAGTCTGAACCTTAGTCTGGGTGTGCCTCGTGCAGGAAGACAGGTTGACCAGCAGGAGGGGTGGGGGTGGGGACCTGTATGAAATGGCTGCACACCCACAACGTTGCAGTCTGGCGTGACAACCAGGCTGTTTTAGCATAACTAAATTGGCAAGGCCCAATCATTGCTCTTAGCCCAATTTTTGTCTGTCTCAGAGTGATCTACCACGTGATCACGGAGAAGACTATTTCACATGGGACTGTCCAACTGAATCTGCTTCCCGGGGAATGGAGTCTCTATCCCTATGCACTCCAAGAGATTTGTCAAAGGCTGCGATATGCAACTGATGAAGTGTCACCATATCCTGATCATGAAAGCATGGAAACCAGGAGTGTGATTTTTTAATTGTGATCTCCTAAACCAGGACCCCATGAGTTTGCCACTGGCCTGAGTCGTTGATTGCATTCAATACCGAAGATGATTGCTGAGGGCTTGTTTACATTTGTTTGTGCCATTGTAATGCTTCAATGTAGATACAACCTATGCTGATGGGGTGGTGGGACACGTACTTCTGTAGACATAGCTCTGTCAGTACTGGGAGGTAGGTTAAGTCTATATAGTTGTGTGTCTCAGAGTATGGATTTTGATTCCTTGAGAGATGTAGCTATTCTGATGTAAATTCCCAGGGCAGACTTTGTTGGGAAGAGTAGGAAGATACTTTCTCCAAGATAAAGAAACAGAGTCCTGTGGCACTTTTAAAGACTAACAGATAAATCAATCTGTTAGTCTTTAAAAGGACTCCGTTTGTTTTTCTGCAATAGACTAATGCAGCTACCCCTTTGAAACTTTCTCCAAGATGTGAGATATCTTCTCTCCGTGCGGGGCAAGAGAAGAATATTGACATTTGCTCCTTCTCCCTTAAATATATCCTTTTGTTATACTGGCAGAGCAGGAAAGGCTGTAAGGTGAATTATCTCTACACTTCGGCAGTTTCTCAGGTTTTCCTATCTTGGTTAGAGATATTGGATCGCATCCTTTCACAAGTCAATGGTTATGTTCAGTTAAAGACCAGCCAACTATTCCACGGTGAGGCCTTTTGTAAGTTTTCAGTGTCATTATGGATTTCATATCTGAACATGAGAGAATATCCCCTTCCAAATTCTTGGTTTCAAAGATGTGTGTTTAGCTGACATGACTTTTGACTTGAGTTCCCTCCTTTATATGACCTTCCTGTCTTCAGATTTTTTCTGACTCAAAAAATGTTTCTTTGTCCCCCGGAATTTATTCCAAAGGGTAAAAGACTTTCATATTAAACAGTTGTTCTACTTACCCTATGCTTAGGGCCTTCTCCCTCGCAGAGGGAGTAGCTTTCTGTTCTGTGCACAAAGTAGCTGATTAAATTTTACCCTTCTCATGCAAAACCAGTAAGAGAATCTGAGCTGCTTTTCATCTGCTTCAAAGGCTTTAGTAATAGAAAATAGCAATTCTGCCATTGCCTGCTAAATAAAGAATTGCATCCAGTTGGTTTAAGATTGCCAAAGGTTGGAGGGATGTGGTATTGGCCTCTGTGGTCTGTAAGGTAACCAGCTGGTCCTCCGCCTATACATTTATTTCCTGTTGTCAATTGGACCTGACATCTGTAGTAGACTCTGAATTCAGAAGAGCTGACATACAAGTGGCACTGAATGTAAATGCTTTTCTAGAGCATTTATTAATAGCTACACTTCCGATAGTCAATGCTTTCAGCTGATCACATGGGAGGAAAAGGTCATGTAACAAGGGAGACTCACTGATTATCCAGTTTATTGTGGTCCTCTTCTAGCCTGCATTCTCTGTCTTCCCCCAACCTGTTGGTTCCTTTTACTTATTTTGCAGCCGATTTCTTGAGTTGTAAGTTGTTCTGAACAGGACGACTTGGGGAGTTGGCTAATAGATCTTGTCTTCTGCTTCCTGCTTGGTGGAGCTGTAATGCTGATAATCAAGGTTATTGCCATGTAGGACGAGAGAAGAGGGACAAATGGCAAACCAAATTTTTGGGTAGCATTCTTTCATTATTTTGTATTATAATGTATTCAATTTTACTTTTGTTTAACCATTTGTTTTTAACATACAAACTACGTTTAATATATAAATGCATAGTTCTAAAAATGTTTATCTTGGATTCTTAACTTGGATGAAAAGAAACTAATAATATCTCTTCATTTTAAAGTACTATACAGTACTAAGTGATTGTCATTTTGAAATGAACTAATAGAGCTCTTCAGATCAGAACTTCATTAAAGTATCCAAATATTTATTATTTGCAATCAAATTTTGCAGCATTTTATCATATTCCTGCTGTGCACTAATTTCTCAATACTCCTATTTATAAATAAGTACCCATTATTATAAACAAAGATCTTCACTAGAGTTCCCCCAAATAATTGGTGAGAGCCATCAATAATCTGTTGCCATCAAGTGTTAAGAATAATCAAGAGAATTATGCAACTCTAATGGAAGGTTTAAAAGAAAGTCCTGTCTTCAAATGAAAGAAAAATTGAAGATTATCTTCCAGTGTCTTGATGAAATGGGTTTTCTCCCATGAAAGCTCAGGGGATAAATAAATTTGTTAGTCTTTAAAAGTGCCACTAGACTACTTGTTAATTCTGAAACTGTAATATTTAAAATACTTAACAGCTGTCATTTCATTGTCACAGTCACAGTCTGTGTTAAAATGTACTGGGTGAGCACAGTTGACCATGCATACACTAGTGGTCAACAACAGATAGAAAGTTTTTTTTTGTCAAATAGCTGAAAACCTTAGTTCTTTAAGGTGTCAAAACAAATTTGAAATGTCTTCAAGATTTTACATATAAAACCACAAACAAGCCCTAAGTGCTTCTGTGCTGTGCATCTTTTTCATAGAGTCCTGACACCAACCTGTTCACAGCCCAATGGCCTCAGCCTGGCATCCAACAGTTTGGTAACTCTTTGCAGAGTAACACCAACAGCCACTCCAGTCCCAAGTCTCCCCCAAACCATTTCCCCAGCCATTTCTAATCCCTCTCACAGAACTTAAGTTCGTACCTCCAAAGATAAATGCCTTGAAAGAGACAAAGTACACACACCAGGCTGGTGGTTGGGCTGAGGGTTTTATCCAAGCAACCTTAAGCCTGCACCCGTAGTGCCTCTTTTACAACAATCAAATTGCTAGTTCTTATTCTTAATTATAAGGACCTGCTGTGGGGACAGAGACAAGATTATTACATTAATATTAACTGCATTAGCATTACAGAGAAGCTTAAAAATTTTTTTTTAAAAGTATTACCTTTATTTTCAATTTCAAGGAATTTTAATTTGTGTGTATTTTCAGAAAAAATGCAACATTCTCTTGAGCATCTTGGCTGAAGTAAGTGATGGATAGATGCTTTCAGCCTTAATTCTTGAGTAATGAAGTGTTTAGCTTGCTTGGGAATTTCTTTTAATTTGTGTAAAAGGCGTCAGATTTACTCAAGGAGAGAAATCCCTGGAGATTTTTTTTTAAGCTGCATGGCAGTTCTAAGCCTTGGCAATTGCAAGGTATTCAGGAACATAGCCCATTGTTTCCTCAATCTCTTTTCTTTGTATTTGACTTCTTTCCTTCTGCTCTCCATATAGGACCATATGTCCCCCCATGTGGTTTTTTCTCCTCTGCCCTTTCCAGACCAGTTCCACTTATACCCCAAGCGGTATCTACTGCCAGTCATTCTCTCTATATTGCCTGTACGTGCAAGGCATGTAAAAAACAATGCTTATATATTATTCCAAAGTCAGACTGTTCATGTACTATCAAACTGATGAGTATTACATTTTTATATTCTATATGCTTAAGAGGGACATCCGTGTTTTATCAGAGCTGAAGTCTCCAACTGGTCTTCATCGGAAATCCTGTGGAGAGCATGTTTTACCAATCCGATCTGTGTCACAAAATGTAGAACAGAGAGAGAGTAATTGGAACAGGGTAGGCGGAGAAACATTCTGGCTATTAACTGAGGTGCTGAAAACAAGCAGAGGTCCAAATATACACTGAAGCTGGAAACCATGTGGGTAGAGAATGGGTAATGCCTCTTCAATAACTGGAGAAGAATCCAACCCTATATTATCAAGCTGCTCCCCAACCTCCAAACTTTGTTCCATATTTTGGGTGGTAAAACTTTACCAGCTTGCTTTAACATTTATACAAATTTCAGATAAATGCTGGCTATGTGTTTCTTATACCCACTGACTGAAGATTTTATGAAAAATTTTACCCTTTCAGCTTTTTAAAATCACTTTGTAAACCCTCCTGAAGACAGGATTAAACATCTGTTTGTGAAACATCTGAAAACATAAATGACAATAGGCTTGCAGAATAAAGGACATTCTGACAGAATAAAGGACATCAGATGTTTGTGACTACCTAAAAACATAAAGGACAATAGACTTAGAGAAATGAAAAGGATGTGTATAGGTTGAAAAAGAGAGAGAGAGAAGGAAAGTAGGAGAGATTATTAGTGTACCCATTCTAAATATATGATCTTAACAAGGACTTTATCCAGAGCCCACTGAAGTCAATGGAGAAGCTTTCCATGATTTCAGTGAACTTTGAATCAGACCACTGATGAGGATATGATATGATCATCATCACTTCAATGCAGCTTTTGAGCGAGAGATGATGAACAGCCTCATCAATCACAGCATAATCATTCACAGGGTCATCACTGATTAGCTGACATTTTTAGAAAGATGCTACATGCTAAAATGTGGTATTACGGAATCTCACTTGTCACTGTTCAATGGATGTTTGTGTCTTAACTGTGCATAATATAAAAACAATGATGTCTGGTTAACAGAAGAATTCATAGCAGATACAGTCAAAGACAGTGCTATGGCAAAAACTTCTTACTCATAGGAACTTGTAAAGTAATGAAGAAAAATAAAAGGAATTGCTTTTTGTCCCCACTTTCATAAACTGAGTTTAAGAAGCAGTTCACATCTCATGTCAAAACATACAGATAATTAGCTCTACTATGTGTTTTGACAAAATTCAGAAGACAGAGCCAGCTTGTGGCTATAATATGATGTCACATATGCAACAAGACTACAAGATGGTATAAAAAGCTATTAACATGGTATAGCAAAATCATAGGCTATGTCTACACTTGCTAAAGTTAGTTCGAATTACTTAATTCGAACTCACTAATTTGAACTAATTTTAGTTAGTTCAAATTAACTTAATTCGAACTAGAAAATATTAGTTCGAACTAAGCAAGTGCCATGAATGGCACTTGCTTAGTTCGAATTAGCAATCTCCATTGATTTCAATGGGCCGGCTAGTTCAAACTAAGCAATTAGTTCCAACTTACATGGCCACATTGGTTGATTCAAACTAACTAGTTCAAATTAACCCTTAGTTCGAATAGCATATTTGAATTTATTAGTTTGAATTAAGGAAGCCCTTAATTTGAACTAATTAAAGCCTAGTGTAGCCATGGCTTTAGTTAGTTTGAATTAAGCTTCCTTAATTCGATCTAACTTGCCAGTGTAGACATAGCCATAGGGTTGGAAGGGACCTCATGAGGTCATCTAGTCCAACCCCCTGCTAAAAGCAGGACCATTCCCACTAAATCATCCCAGCCAGGGTATTGTCTAACCGGACCTTAAATATCTCCAAAGACAGAGATTCCACCACCTCCCTAGGTAACCCATTCCAATGCTTCACCACCCTCCTAGTAAGAAAGTTTTTCCTAATATCCAACCTCGACCTCTCCACCTGCAACTTGAAACCATTGCTCCTTGTTCTGTCCTCTGTTACTACTGAGAACAGCCTAGCTTCCTCTTATTTGGAGCACCCTTCAAGTAGTTGAAGGTTGCTATCAAATCACCCCTCAGTCTTCTCTTTTGCAGACTAAATAAGCCTAGTTCCTTCAGTCTCTACTCGTAAGTCATGTGCCTCAGCCCCCTAGTCATTTTTGTTGCCCTCCGCTGGACTCTTTCTAATTTGTCCACATCCTTTCTGTAGTGGGGAGCCCAAAACTGGACACAGTATTCCAGATGCGGCCTCACCAGTGCCGAATAGAGGGGAATAATCACATCCCTCGATCTTCTGGCAACACTCCTACTGATGCAGCCCAATATGCCATTGGCCTTTTTGGCAACAAGAACACACTATTGACTCATATCCAGCTTCCCATCCACCATAACCCCCAGGTCCTTTTCTACAGTGCTGCCACTTAGCTGATCGGTCCCCAGCCTGTAGCAGTGCATGGGATTTTTCCATCCTAAGTGCAGGACTATGCAGTTGTCCTTGTTGAACCTCATGAGATTTCTTTTAGCCCAGTGCTCCAATTTGTCTAAGTCTCCCTGAATCCTGTCCCTGGCCTCCAGTGTGTTTACCATTTCCCCCAACTTGGTGTCATTCGCGAACTTACTGAGTGTGCAATCTATCCCATCATCGATATGATTAATGAATATGTTGAACAGGACTGACCCCTGGGGTACTCCACTTGTTACTGGTTGCCAGCTAGACATTGAACCATTGATTTCTACCTGCTGAGTCCGATGATCTAGCCAGTTTTCTATCCACCTTACGGTCCACTCGTCCAACCCCTACTTCCTTAACCTGCCGACGAAAATGCTGTGGGAAACAATATCAAAAGCCTTGCTAAAGTCGAGATATATCATGTCGACGGCTATTCCTGCATCCACAAATCTAGTCATCTCATCATAGAAGGCAGTCAGGTTGGTCAGGCACGATTTGCCGTTGGTGAATCCATGCTGACTATTCCTGATCACTCTATTTTCCTCCAAGTGTTTCAGGATGGATTCTTTGAGGACCTGCTCCATGATTTTTCCAGGGATTGTGGTGAGACTGACTGGTCTGTAGTTTCCTTGATCCTCCTTTTTCCCTTTCTTGAAGAGAGGTACTATATTTGTCTTTTTCCAGTCATCTGGGATCTCCCCCGTTTGCCACGCATTTTCAAAGATAACGGCCAGCAGCTCTGCAATCACATCGGCCAACTCATAACATCTCTGTAAATTATACGCTTACACTGCAGCATCTTTTTCTTTTATGTCATTCTAAACATTTCAATCAGTCAGATTCTCAGTGTGCATACCATGCAGCATGTTTAAATATTTCTATATATTAATAATGCAAAGCTGTCTACCACAAAGAAATGGAAGATACTGCCAAGCTTGTGAACAGGGATTTTGCAGAAAGGCATAAGAAAAGCTTTTCTTTTCTAACCAACTACAGTAGAACCTCGATTATCCGGGTTAATGACCGGCGCCTGTGAGCCGGATAATCAAAAAGCCCGGATAATCGAAGCTCCTACTGCCAGCCAACCAGCTGGGGGAATCGGG